>CM039511.1:31364850-31736343 GCA_022432975.1 Begonia masoniana
AAGTACAAGTTCAACTGGAAACAGAGTTCTAAATGACTACCCGGCATCTACATTGTCAAAATCTTACCTAGAATGCGGGTTACCGGAGTAGAGGCTGAAAAACCAGTTGCTGGGGAGGAAGAAAGTTCCAGAGAAGAAGGGAGTCGCCGAGAGGAAATGTCGGCTGCAGTGAGGTTTTAAGTGAGATTTAAGGTTTCCATTTTCTATTTATACCTAATCCTTCAATCTTTATTACAAAATTGCCACTCAACCTAGTTTTACTCAACTTGTAATGAATTTGCCTCAACGTTAAATTTAATCATAAAGGTTAAATAAGGGCAACAATTAGAATGGTCAGAAAAATTCACCTGGCCGAAATGTCGGGTGTTACAATCCGAGCTCGAGAGAAAAACCTTTTGCCAATTTTACTTTTTTTTTTTTTTACTCTCACAAGCAAAAAGTGTCTGTAATACTCTGCGATAGTTTACATCTCTTTGCCCTAGAACTTGAGATTTTATCTTGAGAGAGTGTAATCGTTGATCTTAAAATCTTTATCCTGTAAAACTATAAGGCAATTAATTGACGCCAGGGAAGTTCAATCCAGAAGTGTAAAGGCAGTAGATCGACGCTCGTGAAGTTCGATCTAGATTTCTTGTGAGGAGAAGGAAAGAATCTTCAAGGGGGAGCCTTGGAGCGTGGAAGTAGGCAGGATTGGTCGAACCACGTTAAAAACTTTGGTGTTATTTTTCTCTCTCTCACTCTTACTTTTATTTGTTCAATATTGTTTGCTGTTAGTACAATATTATCAAATAGTGAGAAGAAAAGATAAACCTAATTCGCAAATCTAAAATCGATTAGATTAAAAAATTTCTAATTCACACCTTCCCCCCTCTTAGACAATCACAATCCTACACTAAGGTGGCTAGGGTTTGGCAACAAAATGAAGCTAGCCATTAGATGAATCCTCCAGCCACGCGTGGAGGTGAGTGATGATGCTTCAGCCATCCTACGTGGACGTCCTTGCATGAGCCATTGTCTTGAAACCAAGCTGGAGTAGGGCTGAGCTGGAAGAATTTAAAAATGGAAGAAGAATCTAGATCATCTCGGCCATCGTAAGGTTGAGCGCTCATCCATATACGCTGATTGGTGGCCGCGGCGCTGGACAAGTTAGCGATCCAGGTGCGCGCCACTCAGCAGTTCCCATACAGGCTGTGTAGCTCTTCCTGCGCGCGCTCTTCTGCATCTCCCATACATGCCGCGTCATCGATCCATGTGCGCTCCTCATTACTCTTCCGTACACGCCAGTCTCCTTCGTGTGCTACTGCCGGCAAGTTCTCCCTTTCGAACGCACGCCATCTAGTTCTTCACTTTACAGCCGTGACTTCCTTTCGTGCGCGCCAACCATGTCCATCATGTGCACCGAACCTTGGCCACCCATGCTATTCTAAAACTATCATGCATGCATACAAATAACAAGGTTAATGTTTGCAAAAAAAAAACTATAAGAAGGCCAATGTTTGACAAAATTAAACAAATACAAAGTTGCTCGGTTACATAGAATTGATTACGGGAAGACAAATTCCCTCTTGATCGTGCGGTGATCCAGCAAGCGGCTCCCATATTAGAACATGTGTCGGCATGTCCATGTCTAGAGAATTTGGCTCCCATTCCAAGCATTCAAAGAGGCCTTCACCTGCAAAAATAGCACACTTGTTAGTTAAAATGATAGTTGGTGATTGTGCCATGGTTTGGGATCGAGTTATCGACCTATGAGGCATATCATTACCTCCAGATAGAGAGATTGAATTTTTTATTGATGTGTAACCTTGAACGACCCCGATATCTAAAAATTCTTATAGTATAACGACCCATTTTTCCAGTAAGATATTGTCCGCTCTAGGGATTGAGCCGTAGCCCAATATCCTAACCTCACGGATTTGTTTGACGAAGACTTTCCAGTCGGTCACCCAACATGGTACTGCTCTCACTGGACCACTTTTAACTTCAGAGTTCTTATGGAGTCCGTTGGTAACCTTCTTATAGTATAACGACACATTTTTTCAGTAAAATATTGTCCGCTCTAGGGATTAGGTCGTAGCACAATATCCTCCCCTCACGGATTTGTTTGGCAAGGACTTCACAGTCGGTCATCCAACGTGGTACTGTTCTCACCAGAGCACTTTTAACTTCGGAGTTCTTATGGGATCCATTGTCCCTTTTTACGACCCGAGATTTGCCTATACTCGAGTCATGGATTTTCCTACACTAGGCTTAGGTCCTGAGGTTTGTCCCGCAACCCGAAGTTTGTCCCGCAGTCGGCTCATACGTACACATTGAGTTCATCACAATCACCCCCCCTCGGGGGCCCAACGTCCTCGTTGGCCACATTTTTCGGTTGGGTACAGGCTCTGATACCATTTGTAACGACCCCTTTTTTCCAATAAGATATTGTCCGCTCTTGGGATTGGGCCATAGCCCAATATCCTCCCCTCACGGATTTGTATGACTAGTACTTCTCAGTCGGTCACCCAACTTGGTACTGCTCTCGCCGGAGCACTTTTAACTTTGGATTTCTTATGGGATCAGTTGTCAATTGTGCTCCAAAACGCTTCTTACTATCTTGGGAGGGTTTCCTTACATATGTTTCTGTAACGACTCCAAAAATTTAATTTTTCCTAATTTGAAATCCTAAAATTTTTCCCAAATCGATTTGTAAATTAGGTTAAATTGGATCGTTATAAAGCCCTAATTTTCTTAATTCAAAATTATTGAAAATAGCAAAAATCATTTATTAAGCGGAAACTTTAAATTACTATCAATAAATGTTTAGAAAATTAAATACTAAACAAAACATTAATTAAAACCTCATTCATAAATTTAAAATAACATCCTTACTAAAAATCCAACAGTTAATGAAATAAATCATCCAAATATAAAATTTAAATTCAATGCAACTAAATATAAAATATTATTTTAAAACGATATAAAATCATGACTTTAAATTTTTATTCAGAACCAACGAGAACATCCTCCTCTGTATGCTCTCCCGCCTCTGGCAAATTCTCGATCAGCGCCATTTCTTCCTCAGATAAAAATTCACCTACATCACAAAACTAATGCGTGAGAAAAACTCAGTAAGTTAAAACACGTGCATGTGATTTTAATTTCATACATTACCAAATTTCATGCTTTAAAAGTTTCATACTGGATGGAACTCATTTTCCGATCCTTACCATGCGTTCAGGCTTTCAGAAAACTAGCGGTTTCTTACCCTCATAAAGTTTCATTAGCCATCTCAATAACCATGCGTTCATGCTCTCATTAGCCATCTCATGCGTTCCGTCAATTCCATTCATTTTCATGCATTTCATACACATGCATAATGACCTATCATTTTTATTTTTCTACATTCATATGTCAATGACTATACATGCGTGTCCAAATAATAATATAATTAACAAAATAAAATAAAGTGCTTTAAAGAAAATAATTTAATATACGTTTCATGATGTAGGGCCAACGGCCAAAACATTGAAAAACCTAGTGTTTTACTTACCTGGATTTCGAGAGAAATAGGGAATAGGGTCGTAGGTATTTTTCGAGCGTTGTATTAATCTTCCTTGCCTAAAAATTGGGGAGATTTAAATTTCTTATTTTTCCAAAAAAATAATCGTTGAAATTAATAAGGTAAAATTTCTCCTTACCAATAACGTCGAATCGCTGAATTTTCGATTCGATTGAGCGTCCTTTAATTACCCCAAAATTCAGGTTCAGGTTGGTTTGGGCAATCGACCAGTTTGGGTCGTCAGAACCGGTTTAGTTTACTGGACCAGTTCAACTTAAAATAAGTTGGGTGGTTTGGTTCGGTTCAGAATAAAATTTCTGAACCAAACACCTTCTTCCTCCTTCGCCTTCTATTCTGTCGAGAGAGAGTGAGTGAGAGTGAGTGACAGAGGATGAGAGATCGCGAAACAGAGAGATATGGAGATCGAGGGAGAGGAAGAACCTTACGCGAAGAATGATTCTGCCGAGAGGGGAGATTCGCGCACTCGATTGTGGTTCGCAACAGAAAACAAAGCTTAGCCGAGAAGAGTCCGACTTCGCGAAGAGGGATTCAACCGAGAGAGAGAAAGCTCGTCGATGGGGGGTGTTGATCAGAACGAAGCTGCGATTCTTCTCCTTCAGCGACGTTCGCCGGAGTCTGTCAATTCACGGTGGTCGGAGGTATAGTGCGGCGATTTCGGCGTGAGGCGAGGTAACTCTCGGGTTTCTTTTCTGGCTTTCAGAATAGGAGGAAATTTTGTGCGATTTTCCTCATTCACAGAACGACTTGATTTGTAAGGGAGAGGGTTGTTCGATTCTTTCCTTAGATGATGGACACGAATCTGGACTTCCAATTTGATCAGATTCGTCGATGAAGTATAGGAAGGATTTTCCTTGTTTGTAATTTCCTTATGTTTGTAGAATATTGACTTGAGATTAGGGCTAAATTGGACAACGATTTTGTGCTAAAATTAGGGATTTTGCTTGATTGGATTCTGATTTAGGGTTTGATGAAATTAGGAAATTAATTGACTCTTTTAATTTGGGGCTAAATTTTGGTGTGTTACAATCTACCCTCCTTAAAAGAAATTTCGTCCTCGAAATTTAAAGAATTACCTGAAAAACTCTGGATATAATCTTCTCATATCTTCTTCCTTTTCCCAGGTTGCTTCCTCAACATTTCGATTCTTCCATAGAACTCTTACAAGCGAGATCTTCTTATTTCGTAGTTCTCTTTCTTCTGATTCCAGAATTTGAATCGGTCTCTCTTCGTAAGATAGATTAGGGTTGAGCACAATTTCTTCGGAACTCATTGGCAAAATATGTGAGGGATCTGGAACGTATTTCTTCAGCATCGAGACATGAAACACGTTGTGAACCTGCTTGAGTGACTCCGGTAAATTCAGCTCATAAGCAACTTCTCCGATCCTTGCTGAGATTGTAAATGGGCCAATGTATCTTGGACTTAATTTGCCTTTCTTTCCAAACCTCATCACACCTCTCATTGGAGAAACTTTCAAAAATACTTGATCACCTTCAGCAAATTCTAATTTTCTCCTTCTTCGATCTGCATAGCTTTTTTGTCTACTTTGGGCTGCAAGAATCCTCTTTCTAATTAAGGTAACAATCTCGGCAGTTTGTCTCAAAATATCAGGTCCAACAAGATTGCCTTCACCGACTTCATCCCAGTGTACTGGAGATCTGCATTTTCTTCCATAAAGTGCTTCATAAGGCGCCATTCCAATCGAAGCTTGATAACTATTGTTGTAAGAAAACTCTACCAGTGGCAAATTTTTACACCAATTTCCTGGAAAATCGATTGCACAAGCCCTTAACATGTCCTCTAAGGTTTGAATTGTTCTTTCAGACTGTCCATCTGTTTGAGGGTGGAAAGCTGTGCTGAAATTTAACTGAGTGCCCATTTCTTTTTGCAAACTCTTCCAAAACTTTGACGTAAAACGAGTATCTCGATCCGAAACTATAGAGATAGGCGTACCATGAGGTCTGATGATTTCCTTAATATATAGTTGGGCATACTGCTCCATATTGTAAGTAGTCCGTACAGGAATGAAATGTGCCGATTTTGTCAGCCTGTCAACTATCACCCAAATCGAGTCAAAATTTTTATTTGATCTTGGGAGTCCGCTTACAAAATCCATCGTGATATGTTCCCATTTCCATTGGGGTACAAATAATGGTTGTAACATGCCAGTAGGTCGCTGATGCTCTGCTTTGACTTGCTGACATGTAAGACACCTCTCAACAAATTTGGCTACATCCAATTTTAGCCCTCGCCACCAATAATGCTTCTTCAAATCTTGATACATTTTGGTTGCACCAGGATGTACCGAGTATGGAGTTGAATGTGCTTCTTGCAATATAACTCTCTTTAATTCTGCATCGTCCGGTATACACCATCTTTTCTTAAATTTAATAATTCCATCTTCCGACATAGAGAATTCTGATACATTCCCACTTTTCAATTGATCTCTTATCTTATTTAAGAAAATATCGTCATGTTGTTTGTCCTTAATTCGTTCAATCAAGCTTGGTTGTAGCGTCATTGCCGATAATCTCTCAATCAATCCGGAAGGTACAATCTCAATGTCAAACTTCTGCATCTCTTCCATTAATTTTTCTGGAATCGGAGTTAATGCTGAAAAACTTGAAGAAGCTATTCTACTTAATGCGTCTGCCACCACGTTTGCCTTTCCAGGGTGATATATGATTTCGCAATCATAATCTTTTACTAACTCCAACCATCTGCGCTGTCTCATATTCAAATCTTTTTGCGTTAGAAAATATTTCAAGCTCTTATGATCGGTGTAAATCTCACATCTTTCTCCATATAGATAGTGTCTCCAAATTTTAAGAGCATAAATTACTGCTGTCAGCTCCAAATCATGAGTCGGATAATTCTTCTCGTGATCCTTCAGTTGTCTGGAGGCATAGGCTACAACTTTTCCTTCTTGCATAAGTACACATCCGAGTCCATATTTTGAAGCATCACTATAGACCACAAATTTCCCGGTTTCCGATGGTATAGTGAGTATTGGTGCTGAAATCAATCTTTCCTTCAGTTTTTGAAAGCTGTGTTCGCATTCTTCAGTCCACAAATATTTAGTACCCTTCCTGGTGAGTCTGGTGAGTGGTGTAGCTAGTTTCGAGAATCCCTCCACAAATCTTCTGTAATAGCCCGCAAGACCAAGAAAGCTTCGTACTTCTGCCACATTTTTGGGTTGCGGCCACATACTAACTGCTTCAATCTTTCCTGGGTCGACCGACACACCCTCCTTTGAAATTACGTGACCAAGAAAAGCTACTTCTTTCATCCAGAATTCGCATTTTGAAAACTTAGCATACAACTTTTCGTGTCTCAGTGTCGATAAAACAATTCGTAAGTGTTCCTCATGCTCTTCCTTACTCTTTGAATAGATGAGAATATCGTCGATAAAAACAATCACAAATTCATCTAAGAATTTCTTGAATACTCGATTCATTAAATCCATGAAGGCGGCCGGGGCATTACTCAATCCGAATGGCATAACTCGAAATTCATAGTGGCCATATCTTGTCCGAAATGCCGTCTTGGGTACATCATCATCCTTTATTCTTAGCTGATGGTAGCCAGATCTGAGATCTATTTTCGAGAAAACTCCAGCGCCCTTTAATTGATCAAACAAGTCATCGATCCTTGGAAGTGGGTACTTATTCTTTATGGTGACTTTGTTCAGTTCTCGATAATCGATGCACATTCTCATAGTTCCATCTTTCTTCTTCACAAATAATACTGGTGCTCCCCACGGTGAAAAGCTGGGTCGAATGAATCCTTTTTCTAGTAACTCATCAAGTTGAATTTTCAATTCTTTTAATTCAACAGGCGCCATCCTGTATGGGCTTTTAGAGATTGGTGTCGTTCCAGGTAGCACATCAATGCCGAATTCTATGTCTCTAGCTGGTGGCAAACTTGTTAAATCATCTGGAAAGACATCTGGATATTCACGAACTATCAGCACCTTATCTAAGGCTGTTGCTTCATCGGTTTGAGTACACACAACGCTTGCCAAGAATCCAAAACATCCAGAGTTCAATAATCGTTGTGCTCGTAATGATGATATAACTGGAATTCTCGAACCCTTCTTATCGCCATGAAATAAAAATGATTCCTCTTCAGGCAGATGAAATCTTACGACCTTCTTGCGACAATCAATAGTTGCATAGTGTCTGGTGAGCCAATCCATACCGAGAATTACGTCATAATCTTGCATTGCCAAAATAGTCAGGTCGGCTTCCAATTCTCTATCTGCAATACGAACTTTGCATCTTCGGATAATAGAGTCGGCGGGCATTACTACACCCGAGGGTGTAGCTACTCCCAACTTATGTTCTAAAGGTTCTATTGCTTTATTTAATTTCATTGAATGCATAAGGGATATAAAAGAATGAGTTGCCCCAGAATCAATTAATATAAAGGAAGGTACTCCAGAAATTAGAAGCACACCTGTTACTACAGTTGCATTTTCTTCAGCTTCCTCCTTTGTCATTGTGTAAACCCGAGCAACTGCTGCTGGCTTATTCTGGCCATTTTTAGGGCAATCCTTGATAAAATGTCCAGCTTGACCGCACTGAAAACATGTCATTACTCTAGCTCGGCATTCTCCAGTATGTGCCTTCTTACAAGTGGGACACGTTGGTATGGTAGGTATAGCTGTCTGATTCACTGGTTCCCTTTTAATAAACTTGGAGGCTCCATTAGAAGCATCATTAGTCATTGGTCGTTTTGATCCAGCCCATTGTGGTGGTAGCAGTTTATTCTTTGTCGACTGTGTTGCATGGTTGAACCTTCTTCGATATTCTTGAGCTTTGGAGATCTTTTGTTCCCCAATCTCTGTTTTGAGGGCTTTTTCAACTACTGCAGCAAATGGGGTGTCCCGTGAAGTATGGAGGTTGACATCTTTAAATATCTCCGCCCTTAATCCTTGAACAAAACGCTTTACTTTCAAAGTCTCATTGCTGACCATATGCGAGGCAAAGCGAGAGAGTTGATCGAACTTGTGTACGTATTCAATGACACTTCCAGTCTGTTTCAGGGACATGAATTCTTCCATCTTTGCATCCTTCATAGCATCGGCAAAGTATTTCTCGTAGAAGAGTTCCTTAAATCACTGCCACGTAATAGTAGTATCTGGATGCATTACTTTCACTGAGTCCCACCAATATCGTGCGTCCCTCCTGAACATTGTGGATGCACATGACAATTTCTCTGTCTCCACAATCTTGGCATGCTCGAATATCTCCTCAATTATTTTGATCCAATCCTCAGCTGCTGCCATATCAGTCAAGTTACCATCAAAGGTTGGAGGATCCAATCGTCGAAACCTCTCGAGGTCGATGTCTATGTGTCGTGGTCTATTCATATTCTGGGCCTGTGCGCTCGCTATCTGTGCGTTAGCTGCTTGGGCTGTGGCAGTAGCCGCTTGGGCCGTGACAGTCGCTGTCTGCATTAACTGTTCAATTTGTCTAGCTTGCCTCTCAATCACGTCAATCAATCGATCGAGCATAGCATCGCGTTCAGTATCATTTCTTCTACGGTTGGCCATAGGTCTACATCACGAGGATTTATTTATTTTTCTTTAGAATTTATTCTAATTTGGGTAGTAATTAAATATAAATGTACTAAAAATTATATCACAAAATTCATAAAATAAATTTCTATAATAAATTAAAATAAAATGATGATAAAATAAAATACTTACTTGCTGATCGACAATTTTCCAGATGCATGATGAGCATACAGAGCAGTCTACAGAACCGTTTAGTTCTCTGATACCAACTGTAACGACTCCAAAAATTTAATTTTCCCTAATTTGAAACCCTAAAATTTTTCCCAAATCGATTTGTAAATTAGGTTAAATTGGATCGTTATAAAGCCCTAATTTTCTTAATTCAAAATTATTGAAAATAGCAAAAATCATTTATTAAGCGGAAACTTTAAATTACTATCAATAAATGTTTAGAAAATTAAATACTAAACAAAACATTAATTAAAACCTCATTCATAAATTTAAAATAACATCCTTACTAAAAATCCAACAGTTAATGAAATAAATCATCCAAATATAAAATTTAAATTCAATGCAACTAAATATAAAATATTATTTTAAAACGATATAAAATCATGACTTTAAATTTTTATTCAGAACCAACGAGAACATCCTCCTCTGTATGCTCTCCCGCCTCTGGCAAATTCTCGATCAGCGCCATTTCTTCCTCAGATAAAAATTCACCTACATCACAAAACTAATGCGTGAGAAAAACTCAGTAAGTTAAAACACGTGCATGTGATTTTAATTTCATACATTACCAAATTTCATGCTTTAAAAGTTTCATACTGGATGGAACTCATTTTCCGATCCTTACCATGCGTTCAGGCTTTCAGAAAACTAGCGGTTTCTTACCCTCATAAAGTTTCATCAGCCATCTCAATAACCATGCGTTCAGGCTCTCATTAGCCATCTCATGCGTTCCGTCAATTCCATTCATTTTCATGCATTTCATACACATGCATAATGACCTATCATTTTTATCTTTCTACATTCATATGTCAATGACTATACATGCGTGTCCAAATAATAATATAATTAACAAAATAAAATAAAGTGCTTTAAAGAAAATAATTTAATATACGTTTCATGATGTAGGGCCAACGGCCAAAACATTGAAAAACCTAGTGTTTTACTTACCTGGATTTCGAGAGAAATAGGGAATAGGGTCGTAGGTATTTTTCGAGCGTTGTATTAATCTTCCTTGCCTAAAAATTGGGGAGATTTAAATTTCTTATTTTTCCAAAAAAATAATCGTTGAAATTAATAAGGTAAAATTTCTCCTTACCAATAACGTCGAATCGCTGAATTTTCAATTCGATTGAGCGTCCTTTAATTACCCCAAAATTCAGGTTCAGTTGGTTTGGGCAATCGACCAGTTTGGGTCGTCAGAACCGGTTTAGTTTACTGGACCAGTTCAACTTAAAATAAGTTGGGTGGTTTGGTTCGGTTCAGAATAAAATTTCTGAACCAAACACCTTCTTCCTCCTTCGCCTTCTATTCTGTCGAGAGAGAGTGAGTGAGAGTGAGTGACAGAGGATGAGAGATCGCGAAACAGAGAGATATGGAGATCGAGGGAGAGGAAGAACCTTACGCGAAGAATGATTCTGCCGAGAGGGGAGATTCGCGCACTCGATTGTGGTTCGCAACAGAAAACAAAGCTTAGCCGAGAAGAGTCCGACTTCGCGAAGAGGGATTCAACCGAGAGAGAGAAAGCTCGTCGATGGGGGGTGTTGATCAGAACGAAGCTGCGATTCTTCTCCTTCAGCGACGTTCGCCGGAGTCTGTCAATTCACGGTGGTCGGAGGTATAGTGCGGCGATTTCGGCGTGAGGCGAGGTAACTCTCGGGTTTCTTTTCTGGCTTTCAGAATAGGAGGAAATTTTGTGCGATTTTCCTCATTCACAGAACGACTTGATTTGTAAGGGAGAGGGTTGTTCGATTCTTTCCTTAGATGATGGACACGAATCTGGACTTCCAATTTGATCAGATTCGTCGATGAAGTTTAGGAAGGATTTTCCTTGTTTGTAATTTCCTTATGTTTGTAGAATATTGACTTGAGATTAGGGCTAAATTGGACAACGATTTTGTGCTAAAATTAGGGATTTTGCTTGATTGGATTCTGATTTAGGGTTTGATGAAATTAGGAAATTAATTGACTCTTTTAATTTGGGGCTAAATTTTGGTGTGTTACAGTTTCATTTCCATATACATTCCCAAGCGATGTGGGATTGTGACGACCCCTTTTTTACGACCCGAGATTTACCTACACTCGGCTTAGGTCCTTAGGTTTACCCCGCAACCCGAGGTTTGTCCAGCAGTTATGCTCATACGTACACATTCGGGTTATCACATATAGATGGCGCCAATAGAGTTGAAAGAATTAAAATCCTAGATTGAGGAACTACTAAATAAGGGTTTTATACGTCCTAGTTTCTCAGCATAGGGAGCGCCTGTTCTATTCGTTAAAAGAAGATAGATATGTGACAATGTGTATTGATTACATAAAGCTAAATACAGCAACTATAAATAAGTACCCACCAAGAATCGATGATTCATTCTTATTGGAAAAGGGCCATTTTCTCAATATCATCAACGTGCATTCTGATTTGGTTGATATCTGTTTTTTTATATCAAGCTTGGAAAAACATCTGGCCCCTTACAATTCGTCAATGAGCTCATCTATTATTGGAAAAGGGAAATTTGTTGGGGATGGTTAGTTTTTGAGTGCTCTGTAGTCGGAACAAAAATGGCATGCCCCATCTTTCTACCGAACTAAAATACCGACGCTAGAAAAGGGACTTTGACTCGGTCGTATCAATCCGGCTGATGCCATATCTGCTACCAGTTTTTCAATGGAATCCCTCTAGTCATGAGGATATTAATAAGGTCGGATGCAGGGTGAGTTGGCTCCTTCTTACAGACGTAATTGGTGACATTGAGAGCGGTGTAGAGGAAGCTACCTCTGTTAAAAAAACCGCATTATATTCATGTTGGAGTTCCTGCAAATAACTAAAAATATTCTCTGGTGAAACAATGAAGTCCACGCAAGGTAACCGTAAAGGATAATCATTCACACGGAAGATTACTCCTTATAGATTTAATTATATATCTTCGCAGATTTGATTAATCGCCAAACGAAACTCGTCACCCACGTTGACTTAAAATTCAGTAACTTCTCGTCGGTGGAGCTGTAAAGCTTTCACAATTCACCAGCTAAACGAGAAGTTGGCATCAATTTCAATTAGTATAATCACGTGGTTGCCATTCATCGAACTGAGAAGGTTGAAGGAATTGAAGCCATTCATGCTAGCCATAGACAACATCAAGAGACAAGGTTGTATAGACATGAGCCCTTCTGTGTCTTGGTTTGATACATCAGCATTTGGGTTTTCTTTATCTTGTGTCACCTCAATATTGTCGCAGTTCGTCATCTCAGCGTAGCCGTACAACGGTGATCAGGTTTTGCTGCCGATGGAGATCAAAGGGACTACGTCAATCGCCTCACGACGGCAGAGAGAAACATCTGAAACCACCCCTTCGCCCATCACCGAAATAGTCTACCTGATCGTCAACTCTGCGGTGGTCGAGGCGGACCAACCTGTTGAAGCACCGGTCGTCTATTCTTTTGAAATAACGGGGAGTGTCGCCCCATAAACTCAGACCCTGCGGGTTGAAGGTTTTTAATGTACGATCTAGAGGTAGTGAGATAGGTGCCTCTCCCTTATTATCCAATGTAGATGGAAGGTTTGGATTCAAACCAGGCGAAGGTTGATAAAGGGACCGCAGGAAAGCGACATCAGTGATAAGTCCAGGTAAGAGCTCCATTGGATCCTCCATCCTGTTTAATTGATCAGAGTGACGTTCTAATTCCACTTTGATATCTACCACTTCTCTATCTAATTTATCTACTTTATCACTTCTGGTGAAGGGTTTGGCTATGATCGGTGTTAACGTATCCACTGTTATGGTTTTAATAGTTTGTTTTGTACTCTAGTTAGACTCTAGTTACTTTTCTCATCATTAGTTTTTCTGGCTTCTTCACGTAAAGCTCCAGAGAGGACATTTTGGAATGACAAGGATCATCATGTTATATCTATGTAAATCTCTCTCGTTACTGTTCACTGCTTCTTCTTCCTCCTTCCCTATGACTCTCTAGCTCCGGCTGTTCAACCTTCACCAACGCTGCACACTTCTAGCTAAGCTTTATATTTTCTAACTTGGTATCAGAGCACACAAGGATGGCATCCTCCAGCTTCACAACTCCCGCCTCTTCTCTAACAGCGTCTTCCTATGCTCTTCCTCCCTTTCCCTTTGCAAACCAAACCTTGACAATCAAACTCAACAGCACCAACTACCTCATTTGGAAAGCCCAGTTCATGAATATTGTCATTGCAAATGTGATTGACCACCTTCTGGACAACACTCAACCAACTCCCCCAAAATTTCTCGATTCACTTTCGTCCTAGTTAAATCCAGAGTTCACTCTCTGGACGCGGTATAACCGCTTAATCATCAGCTGGATTTTTTCATCCATGTTAGAAGATTTGCTACCTCAGATTGTGTCCTACACAACTGCCAGCGAAGTATGGGATGCTCTTGCTGCTATTTTTGCATCTTCTTCACTGGCCAGGATAACCGACCTTTGAAGTAAGCTCCACTCCCTCTCCAAAGACGGACTTTTAGTAAGTGCCTACATCCAAAAAATGACAAACTTATGTAATACGCTGGCTGAAATTGGGGAACCCGTTCCATATCGGGATCGTATGATCTACTTCCTCAACGGATTAGGAAGCGAGTACAATGCTTTTGCCGTCTTAATCATGAATCGGCAAGACCAAACCTTCTCTGGTAGAAGTTCACAGTCTTCTCCAGAGCTTTGATTTTTGGTTGGAAAGACAGAATGCAGCCACCTCTCTTCCGATGCCGAGTCTGTTTCATGCGAACCATGTGAGCTTCCGCCTTCCCCGTTCGGCATGGGTCCCTCGTTCGCGATCGCCGATCCAGGCCAGACCTCAGCCTACTTCTGGGTTTCCGCCTGGTTACTCCAACTGGCGACCGTCTCGGCCCAATGGACATTTTAAACCAAAATGTCAAATTTGTGGTAAACAGGGCCACATTGCCTCAACCTGTTACCACCGAACCAACTTATCCTATAGGCCTACCCCGCCAGTCAAAAACCAATCAGTCCATTTTGCTGCAGCTCCTGTAGCCCACGCCCAATACCCGTATCCATCTCCGATCAACCTCTCCAATTTGGAACAGCTTCCGCCTTCCAACGTCGGCATTTTACCGACTCCAAATACCTCTTCCGTTGACTCTTGGCTTCTGGATTCGGGAGCGACGAACCATTTCACTCCTCATGCTTCCATCCTTCACCAGCCACAGCCTTATTTTGGTTCTTCCAATGTTGCAACGGCCGACGGTAATCTCCTTTCTATTCTGCATACTGATTTTGTTTCTCTTCCCACTGCCACTCGTTCTCTCAAATTACAAACAGTTTATCACACTCCACAAATGTCGCACAATCTCATTATTGTTCAACAACTCTGTCGAGATAATCCTGTTTATGTAGAATTTCATGAACATTTTTTTTGTGTCAAGGACCGGATTTCTCATCAGCCACTCCTTCGAGGCTCTCTCACTAATGGCTTGTACCATGTCTCGTCGTTTCCTCAGACTCGAGCACTCACTGCTCGGCGGGCTTCTCCAGTGCATGAATCCCACGGTTTTTGGCATTACAGACTCGGACATCCTTCTTTCTCTGTTTTGCAGTGCGTGTTCCAGTTATGTAATATTACTACCTCAAACTTAGATCTTCCTCAATCTTGTGTCTCTTGTTCGATTAGTAAAACTCATCATCTCCCTTTTGTAACCTCTGACTCAAATGCTAAATATCCTTTTGACATAATACATGTGAATGTTTGGGGTCCGTCTCCTGTTCTTTCTATTACTGGTGCACGTTATTTCCTATTAATTGTTGATGAATGCACACGTTTCACTTGGTTATTTCCCTTAAAGTTGAAAAGTGAAGTTTACATTATCTTTGCACATTTTCATAAATTTGTTCAAACACATTTTGGTGTTTCTCTTAAAAATGTGCAATCGAACTGTGGTGGAGAATTCCAATCTTTCACACCACTATTTAAGTCTCTTGGTATACACCGTCGTATTTCATGTCCACCCGAACCAAAATGGTCATGTCGAACGAAAAAATTGGCATGTCGTTGAGACTCGACTTGCTCTATTGTACCATTTTTCAGTCCCATTACATTTATGGGCATACCTTTGCTACGGCCACTTTCTTAATAAACTTGTTACCTACTCCTATTTTACGAAACACATCTCCATTTGAGTCTCTTCAGTTCAATTCCAGATTACTCATCTCTCCCTGTATTTGGCTGCCTATGTTTTCCTCTTCTTCAATCTTTCAACACCCACTAATTACAACCTAGATCTCTTCCATGCGTGTTTTTAGGTCCTCGTTCTCACCACAAAGACTATCTATGCTTAGATCCCAAGTCTAACAAAATCTACATTTCTCGTCACGTCACCTTTGTAGAATCCAGCTTTCCTTTCACTGCACCAACGCCACCCCACCCACACACTCAATCCCCAGCCTTATCTATTCCAGTTGTCCTTCCTCCGTCTGCCCACATAAACCAAATAGCCCCGAACCTTATATGTTCACCTTCTTCCTCTATCCCAAACACCTCGATTACCCAACCTTCTCTTCCCTCTTCGCCTCAGTCTCTTAACTTCTCACCTACTTCTCATGATACCCCATCCAACCAAGCTCCTAACCTAACTTCTCAAATCTCTCACCCTATGACCACTCGAGCCAAGGCTGGTATTTTTAAACCCAAAGCTCTCTCTGCTGAATTCAACTTTGAACCACAACATTTCTCCAAGCTTCAAAAAACCCTCATTGGTTAACTGCTATGCACGAGGAAATCTCAGCACTCAAAGAAACAAACACGTGGACTTTGGTTTCTCTTTCTCTAGGAGCTAAAACTATTGGATGCAAATGGGTTTTTAAAATCAAACGAAACTCAGACAGTAAAATCATCCGACATAAGGCTCATCTTGTTGCAAAAGAGTATGATCAGACTGAAGGCATAGACTATGATGAGACTTTCAGTCCAGTTGTTAAACCAATTTCTGTTCGCATGACTATCTCTCTAGCTGTCTCTCTTGGATGGAATATTAGACAACTAGATATCTCAAATGCCTTCCTCCATGGCGACCTAACAGAGAAAGTTTTTATGCAACAATCTCCTAGTTTTATTAATCTGTCTCACTCATCTGCTGTCTGTTTATTACATAAAGCTTTGTATGGTCTGAAGCAATCTCCCCGCGCCTGGTACACCAAGCTGTATAATGCTCTCATACAATGGGGTTTCTCAACGTCCAAATCTGATTCGTCCCTATTTGTATGTCGTACCACCTCCTGCTTACTCATTATGTTAGTGTATGTGGATGATATTATCTTAACAGGCAACTCTGATAGCCACATTGATCAGCTGATGATGTATTTACACTCACAATTTAAAGTTCGTGATCTTGGCTCACTATCCTTTTTTTTTGGGATCTCAGTTACTCGTACCCCTTCCGATATGAGCTCCTCGCAATCACAATATATAGTGGAATTACTTCATAGAGCAAATATGGAATCATGCAAACCAGTTTCTACTCCCATGGTGACTGGACCGATTTTATCGCAGCGTTCAGGGACACCTCTTCCTGACGCCTTTCTTTATCGAAGCATTGTAGGTGGTCTGCAGTACTGTTGTATGACTCGACCTGACATTGCTTTTGTCGTCAACAAAGTCTCTCAATTTATGCATGCTCCTTCAGATATACATTGGCAGACCGTAAAGCAAATTCTGAGATATCTCAAAGGTAGCCCTTCTTTAGGTATCTCTTTTTTGTCCTCTAACAGCTTCAATTTAACCTGCTATACGGATGCCGACTGGGCATCCTGCCCAGATGACAGAAAAAGCACAGGAGGATTTTGTATCTTTCTTGGACATAACTTGATCTCTTGGTCCTTGGCAAAACAAAAAGTTGTTTCTCGATCTAGTACTGAATCCGAATATCGGAGCGTCGCAAATGGCGTAGCAAAAATCCTATGGTTAAAATCACTGCTAGCAGAATTTGGTATTGTGCCAACCACGATACCTCTTATTCTCTGTGATAACTTGAATGCTACGTATTTGGCTTCAAATTCAGTTCTTCATTCGAAATCTAAGTATGTTGAGATTGATTTTCACTTTGTTCGAGAGAAAGTACTCAACAAATCATTGCTTGTCAAATTTACACCATCAGACAACCAATTAGCTGATGCCTTAACAAAACCTCTTTCACTAGCAAAATTTGGTCTTTTTACGTCCAAGATCTTTGGCCTACGGCCTTGATCTTGAGGGGGATGTTAACGTATCCACTGTTATGGTTTTAATAGTTTGTTTTGTACTCTAGTTAGACTCTAGTTACTGTTCTAATCATTAGTTTTTCTGGCTTCTTTATGTAAAGCTCCAGAGAGGACATTTTGGAATGACAAGGATCATCATTTTATTTCTCTGTAAATCTCTCGCGTTACTGTTCACTGCTTCTTCTTCCTCCTTCCCGATCACTCTCTAGCTCCGGCTGTTCAACCTTCACCAACGCTGCACACTTTTAGCTTAGCTGCATATTTTCTAAGTATCGGAAGGCTCTGATACTAAAATGCTGCACAGTAATCCTCAAGGAGTTTCCTGCACAACAAGCTCACAAAAGAAAAATTACTTCTTCTAACTCATATAAATTTACTTCTTCTAGAATACGATCTTTCCTCCATAATTTTTTTCTAGAGAAAATTTTTCCATGTTCCTACTGTATAAATAAGAAAAATTAGTTTCGTGTGTAATGTGACACTACCATAGTAATTGCAAAGTCAAAACAAATATAACACATTAAAATTAGATTGAAATCTGAAAAAACACTTAAGGATGTTAAATTAAAATCTGAGAAATATGTTTTAAAGAAAATTAAACAAGAGATGTTTCCATCAAAATTGAAAGCTAAATAAATCTTGAGAACTTCAATTCAATAAAAATATGAAGTTGTAGCCTCTAATACTAAAATCAAGGGATGAATTTTGAATATGTATCTATGACCAAAGGAAAAAGAAATAGTTCATTTGTGTGCTTTTATGCAACCGTTTCACAGAATGTGACATTGAAGGAGAACAGAACACAGCATTAAAGTGACATTATCAAAAAAGGAAGAGCTGTTCTAAGGGATGGAAAAGTGCTCCAAAGGATGAATCTATGAGGTGCATCATTTAGAAGAAGGAAAAAATGTAGGATGATAACAAATCGAGAAGATCTCATTGAGTTGAACCTTTATAAGCTACATCTACGTAGTTTCAAAACTTCCAAAGTTTTCGAAAGTACGAAGAAAATGATAGGAACATAGTAAACCAGAAGCAAAAGAAAAACACGTAATAGAATCAAATAGATCAAGAATATCGCCCGAGAATGGTTGTGTAAAATCCGCCAAAATTTTGTAATGTATAAAATTTTTTAATAAAGAAATTTAAGTATAAATTTGAGCCCGGTTTGTTAATTTTCGGCAAGTAGTAACGTACGAATTTTTGGTCACTTATGGCCCGTACGGAAAAGTTAAAGCAATTAATTAAAATTTTGGGTTGACGTTCGTGTGTTTCGAGTGAATTAAGTTCATGGAAGAATAACGTCAGAACTAATCGAAGGAAATTATTTTACAAGGTATCGAGTCGATTCGCTTATACTCTAAAATAATTATTAATAAAGCACAATGGCAGACTATGGATTATGTAGGTATATATTTACCAGAACTTGTATTTTCTCATGGACAACTGTATATTTCTCTTTCATGAGCGAAGATATTTGCTCCAATTACTTACTAGAAATATAGAAAGAAATTTTGTTAGATATCACATGACCAAAAATATTGAGTACAAGGAAATATTTAACTCAAATTCTGAACTTTAAAAGTATATATACTTTACCATAACGCACACAATTATTCAATTTGCCTTTTAATTTTAGATAATTTATGAGATATCCTTTGGACACTTTTTTTCATTATTATTTACTTTAAATTCTAATTCCACTAAAATTTATTTGCAAAATTCAACTATCATCAGTCATCACGAGGCTCAAACTCATTGAAAATTTTAATCTCATATTAAGCGAAGAATGAACAGTTGAGGTATCTGTTGTGCGAAAACCAGAACCAAATATTGCACGGTCCAAGCTAATAAAATATCAGAAAAAACTCTAAGAAGACTCAACTGTAAGTTTACAACTAATTTATTCAAAGTTTCTTCAGCTATTGTGTTAACGTAGACTACCAAACATTTACAATATTTGGTAAATTACTTGTTTCACCATTTTGTTCAGTGAATGCAAGTTGAAATACTTTAGAACTCTACAAGAATTATTACAGCACAAAAGCATATGGCACTCCTGTAAGTTCAAAATATCGAATAGAAAAATACTCTTACCAGTGGAAAAAATTAATGCAAGGACTTTGGTCGAGGAAGTTCTTATATCAACAATAACTTTTAGTTCTTGACCATTTCAATTTGCTAAATTTAGTCAGCTTGCAAGTTGGTTGGATACACATCAACATGTAGGTAAATTTATGCTCTTGTGGTTGATATTTATCTGTTAAAAAATATTATGTCAAAATGAGAACAACTATACGTGCGAGAACTATTATTACTTGACCATGAGTAAGTATATTAGTTAATTTATTTCATTTCAAGATTGATCAACATTTTTGAATAATTATTTGTGGTCTTAAACCAACAAAGTTAACTATGTGTGGTCAATTATCCAAAAATAAATCAGAAATCATTGCCTCTATCATCCATAAAACGAGTTTAACTGTTTTATTTATTTTATTCACAGAGGTATCTCACTCTCCACCACATGAAACAATATTTTCATTATCAACTCTCAAATTTTGGATGTTTTAAAGCTTGCCTATTGGTTATCTTTATCATATTTATTTGTAAATATCTTAATACTTATCCAATAATACATTTCATATAAGGGGGTATTAACAGTGCAAAAATCATTGGTGCACTTGTTGAAAAATTTCCAACTCAAGAACATGGATCGTCTTATGCTATAAAAATTCCTTTGGTTAAAGAAACTGATGAAGCAGATATGGTTATTAATACTTTCGTATTATATAATATGTGTAGTAATTTTTTTTTTTTTAAAAATAACAAACTAAACATTAAATTTAGTTACATCTTTATGGATTCATGGAACACTTTCACTTACAAAGAAAAACCGACAATTTTATTATTTGTGCTATAACAAGTGCACAAGGATCATCCGTAGTCGACCTAATAATGCAATTTTCTCCAATGAACTTTGTGATTCTTTTGTCGCGGAAGTTATGCCAAGATATTGACTTTATCATACTTATGATCAATAATTGGTTTTACATTTTTTGTTAATAAATTATTCGTTTAACATTTGCAATTTTTTCACTAATATATAACTGACTTATAATATAATAAAAGGTATTGGTTAGAAGTAGAGATAAGTGACGACATTGATACAATTACAACTATGATTTTTGAATCTAAAAGAAAAAATTATCTCATTAACAATATAATTTTGATGACCTCCACAATAGAAGTTTGTTTAAACTCTTAACTTTTGTGAGATTAACTTCAATTTAATTATCTATCATTCTTATGTTTATTTATTTACGAGCAGGGCTCTTTAAATTTGATCTTTGCAAGGTTTGAAGAAGAAAAAAATAAAATGCAGTTATTTGGAACCCAGGACCTTAACTCATAAGACTTCTCCTAGCTGGCATGAGAGTTTTATACCTTCCTCAAATTTGAACCCAAGACCTCCAACTAAAGTGCATAGGCTTACGGAATCTGGTACCACTTGAGCTGCTAGGTCAAGTGGTACCATATTCCGTAAGCCCATGCACTTTAGCTGGAGATCCTGGGTTCGAATTTGGAAAAAGTATAAAACTTCTATGCCAGCTGGGATAAGTTCTTTAAGTGAATGCGACGTCACATTGTGACTCGGGGGCCCATCATTGTTGGGTTGTTACTCCGGGGGTGTGGGCCTGTCGCCACACTCTCTCTCCTTCTTGACTCTCTAGTTTCAGAAGCTTCTACCACCTCGAGGAACCCTTCCGTTCGTCTGCATCTTCCTAGATTCGTCTTCATGGGAAACAGAGGAAAATGTTCGGCGCATCAAGTTCTTGTTTTGAAAATTTCTTCCTTTCCCACGCTCATTTGCAAGTTGAATCCTGACTTCAGAGTGCTTGATGCAGGTACTGGTGCAGCCAGGTGGAGTCTTGGCCGAAGACGGTCCCTCGGAGTTTGCTGGTTTCCAAGATGTTCGGATCTCTGGAAAGTGAACGGTTCAGATACGACCTCACATCGGAGAAAACGACCGCTATGAACGACGACCAAAACCCATTCTCCGATCTGCTGAAGCACGCAGTTGCAGCTCTGCTGAACTCTTATTCAAGAAAATGGTTTTTGTACAGAGCTTGGGAGGTAAATACGTTGGTAATGCATGGTTTGGTGTCTGAGAAGACTGCAGTTCTTCAAGCCAAACGATTCGCCATTGCCAATGAAGCTTGTAATTAGCGGATTAATTAACCAAACTGTGTTATGATCACAACCAGTGATGCCCTTCCCATTGTACTGATTTGGGATTGTTAAATATTTTTGCATTCAGATCTGGAGTTTCGATTTTTAAAGGGATTTCGTTTTTAACTTTGAACGACAACAGAATCACTCTCAAAGCACGATGGTTTTTTCTAAGATTGATGACGAAATTGATTTTCTTAGTCTTTTTCTGTCTGCTTCAGAGAGAGATTTGGAGTTAACTAAGATCGTAACGGAGGTGTTCATTGTTAATAGTTCAAATTTCGGGACGTCTATTGACGCAATTGATAAGTATCATTTGAAAAACATCTCTAACCTGATAAATACATTTTTCTTTAGGGTAAAGTACAATTTGGCTCCAAAAACTAGGTGAAATGAGCAATTTACACCGTAAAGTTGGATAATGGACAATTTGGCCCCTACAACTAAGGTAACGTGCAATATAGCCCCTACCGTCGCATTTTCTGTTAAAAAGTCACGTTTTTTGCACGTGTTTATTTATTTTTCCTAAAATACCCTTATTCTAAAACTGGGTTTGTGCAATAATCGTTATTAAAACGATTAAAACCTTCGCATGAGTTTTTCCGGCGACCTCATTTCCCAATTCTCAACCTCTTTCTTTTGCCATTGGCTGTCGAAGTGGAGAGGGAGAGGGAGAGAGAGAGGGAAGAGAGAGAAAGGTTGCTACTTTTAAACTCTACAGATAAAGAAGGCCAACATTTCAACTGGGTCTTCTTTCTCTCTCTACACCATCTTGCTCAGCGCTGGATCATTGGATTTGTTTAAACACAATAGATCTCTCAGTCTTTGACTCTCTCTCTCTCTCTTATCTTCCTTTCACCTCACTTTCTCTATCTTTCTTCAATCTCTCAGTCTCACCATGTGTTTCTCTCTCTCTGGTAGCTTTGATGTGTTAAGAAACGTTATTATTCTTTAGTTTTACTCAGTCTATGTTGTTCTAATATTTAGGAAAGTTGGTTAACAATGATGTGTCTTAGTAGTTGCTGTTTTTAAGGAGTAAGTGGTTTAGTTGTTTTAGTTGTTGGTTAGTGCATGTTCTGGTGCACGTAGTGTCTCTGATGTAAGTCTTCTATTTAAGTTTGCTGAAATAATTCAATAAATTATCTCATTGAAGATCAATTCTTGCACATCTTATTTTGTTAACACTTGGTATCAGAGCCAAACAGAATTTTAAGCTGTAGTTTTTTTTTCTTTCACAAAGTTTGTTGCAGATGGCTTCTGACAGTTTTGTGCAAGCGGCGATTCCTCGTTTCGATGGTCATTACGATCATTGGAGCATGTTGATGGAGAATTTCTTGAGATCAAAAGAGTACTGGCAAGTCATTGAAAGTGGAGTAGCTGAACCTGCAGGTGAAGCTGCATTGACAGATGCTCAGAGAAAGACATTAGAAGAGTTGAAGCTTAAAGATCTCAAAGCGAAGAATTATCTTTTTCAAGCAATAGACCGCTCTATTCTGGAAACAATTCTCAATAAAGATACATCCAAACAGATATGGGATTCCATGAAGAAGAAATTTCAAGGTTCGGCAAAAGCAAAGCGGCAGCAACTTCAAGCTCTTCGTACTGAATTTGAAAATCTTCGTATGAAGAATACTGAGTCCGTTTCTGATTACTTCTCACGAACTTTGACGATTGTCAACAAGATGCGCATCCATGGCGAGAAGATAGAAGACACCTTTGTCGTCGAAAAGATCCTTCGGTCAATGGCAAAAAACTTTAATTATGTCGTTTGTTCGATTGAGGAAGCACATGATTTAGACACTCTTTCTCTTGATGAGTTACAGGGTTCATTGATGGTGCATGAACAGAAGATGGATCGGGAAGAAGACAAACGAGAAAAGGAAGAAAAAGCCTTGCAAGCCACCACCAACAATCCGATTTCAACATCAAATGCTGATCGAGAAAATGGAAAAAATCCACACAAGAAACCAGAAGAACAAAAGCATGAGAATTCACAAGGGAGATGGAGAGGGCGAGACAATAATCAAGCTAATGGTTACAGGCCAAAGAATGTCAACAAGTCAAATATTGAATGTTATAGATGCCACAGGTATGGTCATTATCAATATGAATGTCGCACAAATATGAATAAGAAGCATGGTCAACAATCAAACTTTGCAGAGATCGAAGAAGATGAAGATGTTTCTCTTCTGATGGCTTGTCATGGTACAACAGAAACACACAAAAATATGTGGTATTTAGATACAGGATGTAGTAATCACATGTGTGGAGACAAATCAGCTTTTTCAGATTTGGACGAATCCTTTCGAAATACTGTAAAGTTTGGTGACAACTCTACAGTCAATGTGATGGGTAAAGGAAAGGTAACAATCCAGGCCAAAGAAGACTCTATTCACACTATTTCTAATGTATTTTTTGTTCCAGACTTGAGAGCAAATCTACTAAGCATTGGACAACTTCAAGAGAAGGGATACGAGTTTGTCATCAAAGATGGTGTTTGCCGGATTCAAGATTCAAAGAAGGGCTTAATTGCTCAAGCTAGCATGACAACAAATCGGATGTTTCCTTTGCATCTCCACAATACCACTCATTCGTGCTTCTCTGCCAAGGTTAAAAATACAGCATGGCTTTGGCATTTTCGGTATGGGCATCTCAATTTTGGTGGATTAAAGACGTTGCAACAGAAAAATATGGTGGCTGGCCTTCCTCAAATTGATGTCCCTACCCAAGTATGTGAAGAATGCATTGTTAGTAAACAACACCGCGATCATTTTCCACAAAGAAAATCATGGAGAGCAAAGGCAGTACTTGAGTTAGTCCATTCTGACATTTGCGGCCCAATTAATCCAACATCAAATGGAGGTAAACGTTATTTTATAACGTTCATCGATGATTATAGCCGGAAAACTTGGACCTATTTTTTGCAGGAGAAATCTGAAGCTTTTTTAGTTTTCAAATCCTTCAAGTCATTTGTTGAAAAGCAAGCAGGCTACACTATAAAAGTTTTCCGCACGGATCGTGGTGGAGAATTCAACTCGCATGAATTTGCAAATTTTTGCGAAACACAAGGGATCCAAAGGCAATTAACAGCTGCGTACACACCACAACAAAATGGTGTTTCTGAACGGAAGAATCGGACAATCCTTAACATGGTGCGAAGCATATTGACAATGAGTGGTGTTCCCAAAAGTTTTTGGCCCGAAGCAGTGAATTGGAGTGTTCATATTTTGAATAGAAGTCCCACATTCTCTGTTCAAAATATGACACCTCAAGAAGCTTGGAACGGTCGCAGACCAAGCGTTGATTACTTTAGAATTTTCGGATGTGTAGCCTATGCCCACATTCCAGAAGAGAAGAGAAGAAAGCTTGATGATAAAGGAGAAAAATGTATTTTTCTTGGCGTTAGTGAGCAATCTAAAGCCTACAAGCTATATAATCCTATCACAAAAAAAATCATCATTAGTCGCGATGTGATTTTTGATGAAGACAGGTTCTGGTCATGGGAAGAGCATGCAATCACTCAACAATTTCCAACAAGCTACGGTGATGATGATGCTGATGCTGAAAAAAACAACCAGCTTGTACATATTGAGCAACAACCCACGACGCCACATGATGCTACAACAAATGCATTGCCAAGAGAACCACCAGAAGATTTAGCAAGCAGCTCACATTCTCAACGAAGAAGAAGAAGACCAGCATGGATGGAAGATTATGAGGTGAGTGTAATTGAAGACCCAGTTACTTACTTTGCCTTATTTTCAGATTGTGATCCCATAGATTTTGAAGTTGCTGTCAAAGAAACAAAATGGAAGAAGGCCATGAATGATGAAATTGCAGCTATTGAACGTAACCACACTTGGGAGTTAACTGATCTTCCCAAAGGGCAAAAGAAGATTGGAGTCAAGTGGGTTTACAAAACAAAGTTGAAAGAAAATGGCGAAGT
Source organism: Begonia masoniana (assembly GCA_022432975.1). Lineage (NCBI taxonomy): Eukaryota > Viridiplantae > Streptophyta > Magnoliopsida > Cucurbitales > Begoniaceae > Begonia > Begonia masoniana. Next base: position 31,390,585 of record CM039511.1, read on the forward strand.
TGACAAGTACAAAGCGCGCTTGGTGGCTAAGGGGTATAAGCAAGAGTTTGGAGTGGACTACAAGGAAGTTTTTGCTCCTGTCGTAAGACATGATACCATCAGATTGGTTATAGGACTAGCAGCTCAAAATAGTTGGCTCATCTTTCAATTGGATGTGAAGTCAGCATTCTTACATGGAGAGTTACAAGAGCAGGTATTTATTGATCAACCTCCTGGTTATGTGAAGCTTGATAGTGAGAATAAAGTGTATAAATTAAAGAAGGCTTTATATGGATTAAAACAAGCTCCAAGAGCTTGGTACAATCGTATAGAAGCTTATTTTTTGAAGGAAGGTTTCAGAAAATGTCCATATGAACATACACTCTTTATCAAGATTAGAGATAAAAGAAAAATTTTATTTGTGTGTGTCTATGTGGATGACTTGATCTATACAGGGAATGACGCTGATATGTTTGAAAAATTCAAGAAGTCTATGATGGAGGAGTTTGATATGTCTGATCTTGGTTTACTACATTATTTTCTTGGTTTAGAAATTGCTCAAACCTCTGCTGGAATTTTTGTGTCTCAAAAGAAGTATGCCAACGAAATATTAAGCAGGTTTCAAATGGAAAATTCAAACTCTGCTAGCACACCAGTTGAATTTGGTTTGAAGTTAACCATAGATCATGAAGGAAAGAAAATTGACAGCACATTTTTCAAACAAATTGTGGGAAGTCTGATGTATTTAACAGGTACAAGGCCAGATATAATGTTCTCTGTAAGTCTAATCAGCAGATATATGGAGAGCCCAACTGAGATGCATCTTCTCGCTGCAAAGAGGATCCTTCGGTATGTGCGAGGTACCACGGAATTTGGATTGTTTTACAAGAAGGAAGACAAGTCAGGTCTGATTGGCTTCACCGACAGCGACTATGCGGGAGATCAAGACGATCGGAAAAGTACCTCTGGGTATGTCTTTATGCTGGGTTCAACAGCTGTGTCATGGTCATCAAAGAAACAACCGATGGTCACCCTGTCGACCACCGAAGCAGAATTTATAGCTGCGACGTCTTGTGCCTGTCAAGCTAGCTGGTTGAAGAAAATTCTTGAAGAACTACAGTTCAAGCAATATGGAGCTACAACCATTTTCTGTGACAATAGTTCAACAATTAAACTTTCAAAAAATCCTGTTCTTCATGGCCGAAGCAAACATATAGACGTGAGGTACCATTTCTTGAGAGATATGACAAATGATGGACTTATTGATCTCGTCTACTGCAAAAGTGAAGACCAAGTTGCTGATGTGCTGACAAAACCCCTCAAATTAGCTACCTTCTTGAAGTTACGGAAGCTACTTGGTGTGTGCACTTTGAAGGAGTCTACTACAGAGCTAAACAAGTAAACTGAATGTTTGATGAACATTTTAGTTTATGGGAGGGTGTTAAGAAACGTTATTATTCTTTAGTTTTACTCAGTCTATGTTGTTCTAATATTTAGGAAAGTTGGTTAACAATGATGTGTCTTAGTAGTTGCTGTTTTTAAGGAGTAAGTGGTTTAGTTGTTTTAGTTGTTGGTTAGTGCATGTTCTGGTGCACGTAGTGTCTCTGATGTAAGTCTTCTATTTAAGTTTGCTGAAATAATTCAATAAATTATCTCATTGAAGATCAATTCTTGCACATCTTATTTTGTTAACACGATGTCTTTTCTGTAATGGATTTGAGTTTTGTTTTTCCATTATTCTCCTCCAAATTGACAACACTCTGATTACTATTTTTCCAATATTTCTAGGAATCAACATGAGTTTAGAAGGTTTTATACTATCTCTCCATGTTGAATTTTTCTCCTACGGTTAAATTTTACCGAACTGGTGTTTTGCAGAGGGGTCGATCTGAGAGTGTGTGTAGACCAGTCTTTGTGCAAATTGAAAACAGAGGCAACGGGGTGTCGACCGAGTGTACAAGTGTCGACCCCCAAGGGCATTAAGTCTGAGAAGTGTCGACCAGTCGATTGAAGTGTCGATCGAACTTGCGAAGGATTGAAACCCGACCTTGAAAATCAGTGTAAAAATCAGGCAAAAGTGATAAATAAGGCAAGTATTGGTAAAAAAAACTAAGGGTCTTTTACTTGGATTCATTTAGACCGACTTCATTACTCCTAGCCATAGCTCTTTCTGGAGACCCAAATTTGAAACCTGAAGAAAGAAGGAAAAGAAAAACTGTGGAGATTTCGGAAAGGAAACTATTTATTACTCACAGGACACAGAAGAATTGCAGGTGGAGCCTATGGGTAATGGACTCTCACATCTTCTCTCTCTCCCTTGGGATGCCTTCTCCTACACACTTGCTCTGATTTAAGTCTTCGTTTTTGGTTTACCGAGCAAGTGGAATCAGGAAGAGAGATCAAAGCTACCAGAGAGAGAAACACATGGTGAGACTGAGAGATTGAAGAAAGACAGAGAAAGTGAGGTGAAAGGAAGATAAGAGAGAGAGAGAGTCAAAGACTGAGAGATCCATCGTGATTAAACAAATCCAATGATCCTGCGCTGAGGAAGATGGTGTAGAGAGAGAAAGAAGACCCAGTTGAAATGTTGGCCTTCTTTCTCCGTAGAGCTTAATAGTAGCAACCTTTCTCTCTCTTCCCTCTCTCTCTCTGCCTCTCCCTCTTTAGTTCGATAGCCAATGGCAAAAGAAAGAGGTTGAGAATTGAGAAATGAGGTCGCCAGAAAAACTCCTTTGAATTGGGAAATGAGATCGCCGGAAAAACTCACATTCGAAGGTTTTAATCGTTTTAATGACAATTATTGCAGAAATCCAATTTTGGAATAGGGGCATTTAAGGAAGAAAAAATGATCACGTGTAAAAAACGTGACTTTTTAACAGAAGACGGTAGGGGCTATATTGCACTTTACCCTAGTTGTAGGGGTCAAATTGCCCATTATCCAACTTTACGGTGAAAATTGCATAATCCTACCAGTTGTAGGGGCCAAATTGCACTTTACCATTTTCTTTACTTTGATAAAAAAATGTGTTCCATTAAAATACAATACAATTTTAATTATTTTATCTATATATATTATATATCTATATATATATATATATATATTAGGTATATATATATATATATATATATATATATATATATATATATATATATATATATATATATATATATATATATATATATATATATATATATATATATATATATATATATATATATATATATATATATATATATATATATATATATATATATATATATATATATATATATATATATATATATATATATATATATATATATATATATATATATATATATATATATATATATATATATATATATATATATATATATATATATATATATATATATATATATATATATATATATATATATATATATATATATATATATATATATATATATATATATATATATATATATATATATATATATATATATATATATATATATATATATATATATATATATATATATATATATATATATATATATATATATATATATATATATATATATATATATATATATATATATATATATATATATATATATATATATATATATATATATATATATATATATATATATATATATATATATATATATATATATATATATATATATATATATATATATATATATATATATATATATATATATATATATATATATATATATATATATATATATATATATATATATATATATATATATATATATATATATATATATATATATATATATATATATATATATATATATATATATATATATATATATATATATATATATATATATATATATATATATATATATATATATATATATATATATATATATATATATATATATATATATATATATATATATATATATATATATATATATATATATATATATATATATATATATATATATATATATATATATATATATATATATATATATATATATATATATATATATATATATATATATATATATATATATATATATATATATATATATATATATATATATATATATATATATATATATATATATATATATATATATATATATATATATATATATATATATATATATATATATATATATATATATATATATATATATATATATATATATATATATATATATATATATATATATATATATATATATATATATATATATATATATATATATATATATATATATATATATATATATATATATATATATATATATATATATATATATATATATATATATATATATATATATATATATATATATATATATATATATATATATATATATATATATATATATATATATATATATATATATATATATATATATATATATATATATATATATATATATATATATATATATATATATATATATATATATATATATATATATATATATATATATATATATATATATATATATATATATATATATATATATATATATATATATATATATATATATATATATATATATATATATATATATATATATATATATATATATATATATATATATATATATATATATATATATATATATATATATATATATATATATATATATATATATATATATATATATATATATATATATATATATATATATATATATATATATATATATATATATATATATATATATATATATATATATATATATATATATATATATATATATATATATATATATATATATATATATATATATATATATATATATATATATATATATATATATATATATATATATATATATATATATATATATATATATATATATATATATATATATATATATATATATATATATATATATATATATATATATATATATATATATATATATATATATATATATATATATATATATATATATATATATATATATATATATATATATATATATATATATATATATATATATATATATATATATATATATATATATATATATATATATATATATATATATATATATATATATATATATATATATATATATATATATATATATATATATATATATATATATATATATATATATATATATATATATATATATATATATATATATATATATATATATATATATATATATATATATATATATATATATATATATATATATATATATATATATATATATATATATATATATATATATATATATATATATATATATATATATATATATATATATATATATATATATATATATATATATATATATATATATATATATATATATATATATATATATATATATATATATATATATATATATATATATATATATATATATATATATATATATATATATATATATATATATATATATATATATATATATATATATATATATATATATATATATATATATATATATATATATATATATATATATATATATATATATATATATATATATATATATATATATATATATATATATATATATATATATATATATATATATATATATATATATATATATATATATATATATATATATATATATATATATATATATATATATATATATATATATATATATATATATATATATATTCAATATTATAAAACAATCAAAATTCTTTTTCTTTCATTCATTTCTCCTCCTCTGCGATTTCATCTTCAAACTTTCAGAGAGCTTTTCTCTCTCGCCAAGCTCTCCCTGCCGACGGCTCCGAGCTCCAAATCGACTTCCGTTCGTCTCGTTTTTCTTCACGCGTTCTCCTCCAATCAACGTTCTCGGTAAAGTCTCTATAGTTTTTGGAACATTGAAATCCGAGTTTCGTAAAGTTTTAAACGTTTAGGTTCGTTTAGTTTTCGATTAAAAACGAGATCTAGGGCTCGTAATCGTATAAGTGTCAATGTTCAAGTAAATATTGAACGTGTTGGACGTATTTGGACGAATCTAATCGATTTAGGAAAAAATGTTAGAATTACGAAATTTCGAGATTTTTGAATAAACTGTTTAACGTAAATCCCTTGTAAATTGCTTAGGTAAACAGTGCTCGGGAGGGTTTAAGCTGCTTGGACGCGAGGTAAGTTCTCGTGAGTTCTTTGGCCAAATCGGCCTACACCGTACATCGTGTCGTCTCGAGGCGTTTTGGAGATGCCTTTAGTTAGTTTTGCTCGGTTTGGGTAGCTAGGTCTTAGGAGTTTATAGTTTACGTTTTTAAAGTCCCGATGGTCTATGTGTTGCTTGTTTATTGTATGATATTGAACTGTTCACGCATCACTTGGTTTTAAAGAAAAGCATGAAAACGAATTTCCGCACAGAGTTTTAAAGATAACGTAAAGCATAGCATCGGCCGAAAGGCTTACAGTTCACGGCCGAAAGGCTTACAGTTCACGGCCGAAAGGCTTACAGTTCACGGCCGAAAGGCTTACAGTTCACGGCCGAAAGGCTTACAGTTCACGGCCGAAAGGCTTACAGTTCACGGCCGAAAGGCTTACAGTTCACGGCCGAAAGGCTTACAGTTCACGGCCGAAAGGCTTACAGTTCACGGCCGAAAGGCTTACAGTTCACGGCCGAAAGGCTTACAGTTCACGGCCGAAAGGCTTACAGTTCACGGCCGAAAGGCTTACAGTTCACGGCCGAAAGGCTTACAGTTCACGGCCGAAAGGCTTACAGTTCACGGCCGAAAGGCTTACAGTTCACGGCCGAAAGGCTTACAGTTCACGGCCGAAAGGCTTACAGTTCACGGCCGAAAGGCTTACAGTTCACGGCCGAAAGGCTTACAGTTCACGGCCGAAAGGCTTACAGTTCACGGCCGAAAGGCTTACAGTTCACGGCCGAAAGGCTTACAGTTCACGGCCGAAAGGCTTACAGTTCACGGCCGAAAGGCTTACAGTTCACGGCCGAAAGGCTTACAGTTCACGGCCGAAAGGCTTACAGTTCACGGCCGAAAGGCTTACAGTTCACGGCCGAAAGGCTTACAGTTCACGGCCGAAAGGCTTACAGTTCACGGCCGAAAGGCTTACAGTTCACGGCCGAAAGGCTTACAGTTCACGGCCGAAAGGCTTACAGTTCACGGCCGAAAGGCTTACAGTTCACGGCCGAAAGGCTTACAGTTCACGGCCGAAAGGCTTACAGTTCACGGCCGAAAGGCTTACAGTTCACGGCCGAAAGGCTTACAGTTCACGGCCGAAAGGCTTACAGTTCACGGCCGAAAGGCTTACAGTTCACGGCCGAAAGGCTTACAGTTCACGGCCGAAAGGCTTACAGTTCACGGCCGAAAGGCTTACAGTTCACGGCCGAAAGGCTTACAGTTCACGGCCGAAAGGCTTACAGTTCACGGCCGAAAGGCTTACAGTTCACGGCCGAAAGGCTTACAGTTCACGGCCGAAAGGCTTACAGTTCACGGCCGAAAGGCTTACAGTTCACGGCCGAAAGGCTTACAGTTCACGGCCGAAAGGCTTACAGTTCACGGCCGAAAGGCTTACAGTTCACGGCCGAAAGGCTTACAGTTCACGGCCGAAAGGCTTACAGTTCACGGCCGAAAGGCTTACAGTTCACGGCCGAAAGGCTTACAGTTCACGGCCGAAAGGCTTACAGTTCACGGCCGAAAGGCTTACAGTTCACGGCCGAAAGGCTTACAGTTCACGGCCGAAAGGCTTACAGTTCACGGCCGAAAGGCTTACAGTTCACGGCCGAAAGGCTTACAGTTCACGGCCGAAAGGCTTACAGTTCACGGCCGAAAGGCTTACAGTTCACGGCCGAAAGGCTTACAGTTCACGGCCGAAAGGCTTACAGTTCACGGCCGAAAGGCTTACAGTTCACGGCCGAAAGGCTTACAGTTCACGGCCGAAAGGCTTACAGTTCACGGCCGAAAGGCTTACAGTTCACGGCCGAAAGGCTTACAGTTCACGGCCGAAAGGCTTACAGTTCACGGCCGAAAGGCTTACAGTTCACGGCCGAAAGGCTTACAGTTCACGGCCGAAAGGCTTACAGTTCACGGCCGAAAGGCTTACAGTTCACGGCCGAAAGGCTTACAGTTCACGGCCGAAAGGCTTACAGTTCACGGCCGAAAGGCTTACAGTTCACGGCCGAAAGGCTTACAGTTCACGGCCGAAAGGCTTACAGTTCACGGCCGAAAGGCTTACAGTTCACGGCCGAAAGGCTTACAGTTCACGGCCGAAAGGCTTACAGTTCACGGCCGAAAGGCTTACAGTTCACGGCCGAAAGGCTTACAGTTCACGGCCGAAAGGCTTACAGTTCACGGCCGAAAGGCTTACAGTTCACGGCCGAAAGGCTTACAGTTCACGGCCGAAAGGCTTACAGTTCACGGCCGAAAGGCTTACAGTTCACGGCCGAAAGGCTTACAGTTCACGGCCGAAAGGCTTACAGTTCACGGCCGAAAGGCTTACAGTTCACGGCCGAAAGGCTTACAGTTCACGGCCGAAAGGCTTACAGTTCACGGCCGAAAGGCTTACAGTTCACGGCCGAAAGGCTTACAGTTCACGGCCGAAAGGCTTACAGTTCACGGCCGAAAGGCTTACAGTTCACGGCCGAAAGGCTTACAGTTCACGGCCGAAAGGCTTACAGTTCACGGCCGAAAGGCTTAAAATAAAGCATGATTTATCGAACTCATAGCACAGCATGCATCGCATTTACTAGGGCTTACTGAGATTTATCTCATAGTGTGTTTATGTATGGTGTAGGTGACATAGACTACGAGATACCAGGTGAGGACGACGTTCCTCCACCTGAGGCATAGCTCAGTTGACGGATGATGGCTGCGGTGGTGTGCTGGCGCAGTCGAGGCTTACACGACCCGTGGGGAAGTATGTATAGATTTGAGGGTTTTGGGCTGTTTGACATGTATAGATGTATAGTATAGAAATTCTGGAACTGCTTGGTTTAAATTGTATTTAAGTTATATAGAAATATTTTTGGGTTTAAACTGCGTTTAAATGTTACGAAAACGTCTTAAATGACTTTAGGATTTGTTACGGATAAGCTCGGTTTTTAGAGCTATCCATGCAGTTGGACTTCGCAAAGTCTGACGCAAATCGATTGAGCGTTGAGTACGTTTTAATTGATCGAGTATCGGTTGAGTTTAGGTCGTGTGATATGGTGAGTATCTGTGTAAAAAGAAGAGTTTTGCTCTCTGGAAATCGGATTCCAGAGAGCAAATAGAGGAGTTCAATTCTGGGAAAGAATTGAAGGTAAGTATGCACTAGTTGCTCTCTGGAAATCCCAGAGAGCAAGTGTTCTGGTCGCTGCTGTGCAGCGACTGGGCGCTGCAACATGCAGCGCCCGATCGCTGCACAAGTGCAGCGACTGGGCGCTGCGATGTGCAGCGCCCGATCGCTGCAATATGCAGCGATCGAGCGCTGCATCGCTGCACAATGCAGCGCCCGCGGCGATTGGGCGCTGCAATTAGCAGCGACCAGTCGCTGCTCCTTTTGAGGGCAGAATTCCAATTCTGCCCTCCCAATGTTTTATTATGTTTTATTAGTTTTAATTGATTTAATTTAATTGTTTTAAAAAGTTTTATTTAAATTGTTTTAAAGGTTAGATTTAAATTCCGATTTCGATTCTGGTTTCGATTTCGGTTTAGCTTCCACTTAAAGTTTAATTAAATTTATTAGGAAAAAAAAATATATTCGGGAAAAAACGGGTACAGTTTTAGGGGTGTTACAGCCGCGCTCTCGCTCGCTCGCTCGCTCCTCTCGACTCTCTCTCGCCAGTCGTAAGGTAAAAATTTCTCACGCTTACTGTAATGGCCGAAGTTCTTTGTTTTTTTTGGAGTATGAAATCTGAACCAATAGTTATATTGAATAGTTAGGGTTTCTGAACTTCGTTGTTATTCTGAACGAATTTTCTGGTTAGTTTAGATGGAGCCTAGGTTGGATGCAACCGAACTATGTTAGACTTGGTTAGTTAGATGCTTCATACTTCAATTATAAATTTTGATCTTATGGTTCACGAGAACACATTTTGTAAACCTTATAATCATAATAATGAACATGAATCAAATTAAAGATTTTGACCTGTATCATGTTAAAAAAGCAGAGAAAAAAAGATTACATGTGTTTAGATGGAAAGCTATTTGTTTAAAAGTGTAAATGTGTATAAAGTTGTTTAGAATTTAAATACCAAAACTGGCTTAATCGAATTAAATTCATGTAACCTTGCAGGGAAGAAGATGGACACATTTTCAATTGACTTTCACTATGGAGGGAAGTTCGTCAAGCGAACAAGTTACAGTATGTGGGTGGGGATGTTGCACTAGTGACAAATAATGATGTGGATAAGATGTCATTTTTTGAGGTTGTCGACATGGTGGTAGATGTCGGAGCTGGAGTATGGAAGACTCTGTATTACGTGGAGCCTCCATTAGGAATGGAAAACGGATTGCGAGCACTGAAGTCTGATAATGACGTACTTCAAATGGTTGGGGCGTTGGATCACAAACGTCACATTCATCTGTACGTAGACCATGAAGGCATCTACCAGGAAGAGGCTAGAAATGATGAGTCCTCTAATGCATCTGAGTTTGATGGTGGTGCTCAAGTTGGTGAAGGGGGTGATCCAACTCATGTAGATGATGCAGCTGGCGGGTCCGTGGGGGATCAAACTCATGTAGATGTTGCAGCTGTGGGTGAAGCATGGGTTCCAATTTATATTCTGATTCCTTCAGTTTCAGCCTCCTTACCTGATGACATTATTTCTATTGCTGAATCGGAGGATACGATGCATGAAGCGAACACTGCGGAATCGGTCAACAACTCTTTAGAAATATGTTTGAAAGACAAATTCAGCTCATTGGCTGAAATTAGGAAAAAAATCTCTGATTATTCTTGGTTAACGGATATGACATCCGATTTGTCAAACATGAGAGAGCAAGAATAGAAGCGGTTTGTCAGAAAGGTTGTCCTTGGAGACTCTACGCATCAAAGGTGACAAATGAAGAGTCTTTCCAAGTGAAGAGGTTGAATGACGTTCATGACTGTGCTCGCACAATAGAGAGTCGACATGCAACAGCTAAGTGGGTGGCAGAACGTTATTTGCATCGATTTAGAAGCCAACCTCGGTGGGAAATATCATCGATCATTGACACAGTTAGACGAGACTTTAATGTCACCATCAGCCTTAGCCTAGCAATCAGGGCAAGGAGAAGGGCTGTAAATGTGGATTCAACCGGCAATATAAACAAGCTGGGGGGGGGGGGGGGGGGGGGGGGGGGGGGGGGGGGGGGGGGGGGGGGGGGGGGGGGGGGGGGGGGGGGGGGGGGGGGGGGGGGGGGGGGGGGGGGGGGGGGGGGGGGGGGGGGGGGGGGGGGGGGGGGGGGGGGGGGGGGGGGGGGGGGGGGGGGGGGGGGGGGGGGGGGGGGGGGGGGGGGGGGGGGGGGGGGGGGGGGGGGGGGGGGGGGGGGGGGGGGGGGGGGGGGGGGGGGGGGGGGGGGGGGGGGGGGGGGGGGGGGGGGGGGGGGGGGGGGGGGGGGGGGGGGGGGGGGGGGGGGGGGGGGGGGGGGGGGGGGGGGGGGGGGGGGGGGGGGGGGGGGGGGGGGGGGGGGGGGGGGGGGGGGGGGGGGGGGGGGGGGGGGGGGGGGGGGGGGGGGGGGGGGGGGGGGGGGGGGGGGGGGGGGGGGGGGGGGGGGGGGGGGGGGGGGGGGGGGGGGGGGGGGGGGGGGGGGGGGGGGGGGGGGGGGGGGGGGGGGGGGGGGGGGGGGGGGGGGGGGGGGGGGGGGGGGGGGGGGGGGGGGGGGGGGGGGGGGGGGGGGGGGGGGGGGGGGGGGGGGGGGGGGGGGGGGGGGGGGGGGGGGGGGGGGGGGGGGGGGGGGGGGGGGGGGGGGGGGGGGGGGGGGGGGGGGGGGGGGGGGGGGGGGGGGGGGGGGGGGGGGGGGGGGGGGGGGGGGGGGGGGGGGGGGGGGGGGGGGGGGGGGGGGGGGGGGGGGGGGGGGGGGGGGGGGGGGGGGGGGGGGGGGGGGGGGGGGGGGGGGGGGGGGGGGGGGGGGGGGGGGGGGGGGGGGGGGGGGGGGGGGGGGGGGGGGGGGGGGGGGGGGGGGGGGGGGGGGGGGGGGGGGGGGGGGGGGGGGGGGGGGGGGGGGGGGGGGGGGGGGGGGGGGGGGGGGGGGGGGGGGGGGGGGGGGGGGGGGGGGGGGGGGGGGGGGGGGGGGGGGGGGGGGGGGGGGGGGGGGGGGGGGGGGGGGGGGGGGGGGGGGGGGGGGGGGGGGGGGGGGGGGGGGGGGGGGGGGGGGGGGGGGGGGGGGGGGGGGGGGGGGGGGGGGGGGGGGGGGGGGGGGGGGGGGGGGGGGGGGGGGGGGGGGGGGGGGGGGGGGGGGGGGGGGGGGGGGGGGGGGGGGGGGGGGGGGGGGGGGGGGGGGGGGGGGGGGGGGGGGGGGGGGGGGGGGGGGGGGGGGGGGGGGGGGGGGGGGGGGGGGGGGGGGGGGGGGGGGGGGGGGGGGGGGGGGGGGGGGGGGGGGGGGGGGGGGGGGGGGGGGGGGGGGGGGGGGGGGGGGGGGGGGGGGGGGGGGGGGGGGGGGGGGGGGGGGGGGGGGGGGGGGGGGGGGGGGGGGGGGGGGGGGGGGGGGGGGGGGGGGGGGGGGGGGGGGGGGGGGGGGGGGGGGGGGGGGGGGGGGGGGGGGGGGGGGGGGGGGGGGTTGGAAGTATTACTCCACTGCGAAAACATGTACCAGATGCAGAGGTTCGATTTTGCGTACGTCATATGTACGCAAACTTCAAGAAGAAGTTTTGCGGAAAACTCTACAAAGACATTATGTGGAATGCTTCGACTGCGACAACACGTGAAATGTTCGTGAAAGAAATGACGAGGCTACGGGGCTTCGATGAAGCAGCATATAGATACCTTGCGGAGTATGATGCGAAGCACTGGTGCAGACATGCCTTCAGTCACAGATCAAAGTGTGAGCACCGTTTGAATAACCTGAGCGAGTCATTCAATGCTTTCATCTTACCAACACGTGACAAGCGATTGTGAGCATGATAGAAATGATCAGGACGACAATAATGGAAGAATTTGTAAGAGGCATGAACAATGGAGCAACAAAACGGCCTACTATGTCCTCAGATACGAAAGAAATTGGCCAAGATTCGAGATGGAGCTAAAAATTGGTTGCACCGGAGGTGGAGGTGAAAGATTTCAAGTTAGTGATGCCCATCAACAATTTGTCGTTGACTTAGCCAACGCTACTTGCAGTTGTAACCGGTGGCAGCTCGCTGGAATACCATGTGTTCATGCTGTACCATGCATATCATTCATGAGAAGGGACATTGAATCGTACGTTGATCGTTGCTACCATCGACAAACATATTTGACGATATATTCTCAGTTCATACATCCAATGAATGGCGTAAACATGTGGCCACCTTCAGCTATGGGTGAAATTCAGCCACCAATTGTGAAGAGACCACCTGGGAGGCCGAAAAAGAAGAGAACGAGGGATGTTGACGAACCTCAAGGTCAGAGTACATTGGGCAAGATGCGTAAGGTTATCAAGTGTAGTAAATGTCGGGGTCTGAACCATAATGCTAGAACATGCAAAGGAGTAACTCTTGATGCTACCATGGAAGCCAGTGCATCAACATCACGAGGAAGATCAACTTTGTTCGGGTTTTCTACAGCTTGCATCGGAACCCAAGTTAGTATTGTGTTTTCTCTTTTCCAATTTGTTACATCATACTTAATTATTGTTAACAATCAATTGTTTACATCATGCAGGAGTCTTCAGTGCAGCCAGGCATTCACAGACACTGACTTTGTTATGCTGATATGAACTTGATTAGTCTTTGTGAATCTGTACTTATTATGGACAAATGTATGGAAATGGATATTATGGACAAATGTATGGAAATGGATATTATGGACAAATGTATGGAAATGGATATTATGGACAAATGTATGGAAATGGATATTATGGACAAATGTATGGAAATGGATATTATGGACAAATGTATGGAAATGGATATTATGGACAAATGTATGGAAATGGATATTATGGACAAATGTATGGAAATGGATATTATGGACAAATGTATGGAAATGGATATTATGGACAAATGTATGGAAATGGATATTATGGACAAATGTATGGAAGTATTTCGTCAATTCCTGTCTCCATTTCTTCACCATTGTTGTCGACACTTTAATTAAAGTGTCGACACTTTATATAAAGTGTCGACACTTTAATTAAAGTGTCGACACTTTATATGCCTAGTGTCGACAATTTCTATAACTGTCGACACTTTATAAGCGTAGATTCCTCTGTCTCCATTTCTTCACCATTGTTGTCGACACTTTAATTAAAGTGTCGACACTTTATATGCCTAGTGTCGACATTTCTATAACTTGTCGACACTTTATAAGCGTAGATTCCTCTGTCTCCATTTCTTCACCATTGTTGTCGACACTTTATATAAAGTGTCGACACTTTAATTAAAGTGTCGACACTTTATATGCCTAGTGTCGACAATTTCTATAACTTGTCGACACTTTATAAGCTTAAATTCCTCTGTCTCCATTTCTTCACCATTGTTGTCGACACTTTATATAAAGTGTCGACACTTTATATAAAGTGTCGACACTTTATATGCCTAGTGTCGACAATTTCTATAACTTGTCGACACTTTATAAGCGTAGATTCCTCTGTCTCCATTTCTTCACAATTGTTGTCGACACTTTAATTAAAGTGTCGACACTTTATATGCCTAGTGTCGACAATTTCTATAACTTGTCGACACTTTATAAGCTTAAATTCCTCTGTCTCCATTTCTTCACCATTGTTGTCGACACTTTATAAGCTTAAATTCCTCTGTCTCCATTTCTTCACCATTGTTGTCGACACTTTATATAAAGTGTCGACACTTTATATGCCTAGTGTCGACAATTTCTATAACTTGTCGACACTTTATAAGCTTAAATTCCTCTGTCTCCATTTCTTCACATTGTTGTCGACACTTTAATTAAAGTGTCGACACTTTATATGCCTAGTGTCGACAATTTCTATAACTTGTCGACACTTTATAAGCTTAAATTCCTCTGTCTCCATTTCTTCACCATTGTTGTCGACACTTTATAAGCTTAAATTCCTCTGTCTCCATTTCTTCACCATTGTTGTCGACACTTTATATGCCTAGTGTCGACAATTTCTATAACTTGTCGACACTTTAATTAAAGTGTCGACACTTTATATGCCTAGTGTCGACATTTCTATAACTTGTCGACACTTTATAAGCGTAGATTCCTCTGTCTCCATTTCTTCACCATTGTTGTCGACACTTTATATGCCTAGTGTCGACAATTTCTATAACTTGTCGACACTTTATATGCCTAGTGTCGACAATTTCTATAACTTGTCGACACTTTAATTAAAGTGTCGACACTTTATAAGCTTAAATTCCTCTGTCTCCATTTCTTCACATTGTTGTCGACACTTTATATAAAGTGTCGACACTTTATATGCCTAGTGTCGACATTTCTATAACTTGTCGACACTTTATATAAAGTGTCGACACTTTATATAAAGTGTCGACACTTTATATGCCTAGTGTCGACATTTCTATAACTTGTCGACACTTTATATGCCTAGTGTCGACATTTCTATAACTTGTCGACACTTTAATTAAAGTGTCGACACTTTATATAAAGTGTCGACACTTTAATTAAAGTGTCGACACTTTATAAGCTTAAATTCCTCTGTCTCCATTTCTTCACCATTGTTGTCGACACTTTATATAAAGTGTCGACACTTTATAAGCTTAAATTCCTCTGTCTCCATTTCTTCACCATTGTTGTCGACACTTTATAAGCTTAAATTCCTCTGTCTCCATTTCTTCACCATTGTTGTCGACACTTTATATGCCTAGTGTCGACAATTTCTATAACTTGTCGACACTTTATATGCCTAGTGTCGACAATTTCTATAACTTGTCGACACTTTATATGCCTAGTGTCGACAATTTCTATAACTTGTCGACACTTTATATGCCTAGTGTCGACAATTTCTATAACTTGTCGACACTTTATATGCCTAGTGTCGACAATTTCTATAACTTGTCGACACTTTATATGCCTAGTGTCGACAATTTCTATAACTTGTCGACACTTTATATGCCTAGTGTCGACAATTTCTATAACTTGTCGACACTTTATATGCCTAGTGTCGACAATTTCTATAACTTGTCGACACTTTATATGCCTAGTGTCGACAATTTCTATAACTTGTCGACACTTTATATGCCTAGTGTCGACAATTTCTATAACTTGTCGACACTTTATATGCCTAGTGTCGACAATTTCTATAACTTGTCGACACTTTATATGCCTAGTGTCGACAATTTCTATAACTTGTCGACACTTTATAAGCTTAAATTCCTCTGTCTCCATTTCTTCACCATTGTTGTCGACACTTTATAAGCTTAAATTCCTCTGTCTCCATTTCTTCACCATTGTTGTCGACACTTTATAAGCTTAAATTCCTCTGTCTCCATTTCTTCACCATTGTTGTCGACACTTTATATGCCTAGTGTCGACAATTTCTATAACTTGTCGACACTTTATATGCCTAGTGTCGACAATTTCTATAACTTGTCGACACTTTATATGCCTAGTGTCGACAATTTCTATAACTTGTCGACACTTTATATGCCTAGTGTCGACAATTTCTATAACTTGTCGACACTTTATATGCCTAGTGTCGACAATTTCTATAACTTGTCGACACTTTATATGCCTAGTGTCGACAATTTCTATAACTTGTCGACACTTTATATGCCTAGTGTCGACAATTTCTATAACTTGTCGACACTTTATATGCCTAGTGTCGACAATTTCTATAACTTGTCGACACTTTATATGCCTAGTGTCGACAATTTCTATAACTTGTCGACACTTTATATGCCTAGTGTCGACAATTTCTATAACTTGTCGACACTTTAATTAAAGTGTCGACACTTTATATGCCTAGTGTCGACAATTTCTATAACTTGTCGACACTTTATATGCCTAGTGTCGACAATTTCTATAACTTGTCGACACTTTATATGCCTAGTGTCGACAATTTCTATAACTTGTCGACACTTTATATGCCTAGTGTCGACAATTTCTATAACTTGTCGACACTTTATATGCCTAGTGTCGACAATTTCTATAACTTGTCGACACTTTATAAGCTTAAATTCCTCTGTCTCCATTTCTTCACCATTGTTGTCGACACTTTATATGCCTAGTGTCGACAATTTCTATAACTTGTCGACACTTTATAAGCTTAAATTCCTCTGTCTCCATTTCTTCACCATTGTTGTCGACACTTTATATGCCTAGTGTCGACAATTTCTATAACTTGTCGACACTTTATATGCCTAGTGTCGACAATTTCTATAACTTGTCGACACTTTATAAGCTTAAATTCCTCTGTCTCCATTTCTTCACCATTGTTGTCGACACTTTATATGCCTAGTGTCGACAATTTCTATAACTTGTCGACACTTTATATGCCTAGTGTCGACAATTTCTATAACTTGTCGACACTTTATATGCCTAGTGTCGACAATTTCTATAACTTGTCGACACTTTATAAGCTTAAATTCGTCTGTCTCCATTTCTTCACAATTGTTGTCGACACTTTAATTAAAGTGTCGACACTTTATATGCCTAGTGTCGACAATTTCTATAACTTGTCGACACTTTATAAGCTTAAATTCCTCTGTCTCCATTTCTTCACCATTGTTGTCGACACTTTATATGCCTAGTGTCGACAATTTCTATAACTTGTCGACACTTTATATGCCTAGTGTCGACAATTTCTATAACTTGTCGACACTTTATAAGCTTAAATTCCTCTGTCTCCATTTCTTCACCATTGTTGTCGACACTTTATATGCCTAGTGTCGACAATTTCTATAACTTGTCGACACTTTATATGCCTAGTGTCGACAATTTCTATAACTTGTCGACACTTTATATGCCTAGTGTCGACAATTTCTATAACTTGTCGACACTTTATATGCCTAGTGTCGACAATTTCTATAACTTGTCGACACTTTAATTAAAGTGTCGACACTTTATAAGCTTAAATTCCTCTGTCTCCATTTCTTCACCATTGTTGTCGACACTTTATATGCCTAGTGTCGACAATTTCTATAACTTGTCGACACTTTATAAGCTTAAATTCCTCTGTCTCCATTTCTTCACCATTGTTGTCGACACTTTATAAGCTTAAATTCCTCTGTCTCCATTTCTTCACCATTGTTGTCGACACTTTATAAGCTTAAATTCCTCTGTCTCCATTTCTTCACCATTGTTGTCGACACTTTATATGCCTAGTGTCGACAATTTCTATAACTTGTCGACACTTTATATGCCTAGTGTCGACAATTTCTATAACTTGTCGACACTTTATATGCCTAGTGTCGACAATTTCTATAACTTGTCGACACTTTATATGCCTAGTGTCGACAATTTCTATAACTTGTCGACACTTTAATTAAAGTGTCGACACTTTATATGCCTAGTGTCGACAATTTCTATAACTTGTCGACACTTTATATGCCTAGTGTCGACAATTTCTATAACTTGTCGACACTTTATAAGCTTAAATTCCTCTGTCTCCATTTCTTCACCATTGTTGTCGACACTTTATATGCCTAGTGTCGACAATTTCTATAACTTGTCGACACTTTATATGCCTAGTGTCGACAATTTCTATAACTTGTCGACACTATTAAAAATATAGAAAAAGAAACTAGAAATTATTCACGCTTTGAAAATCATAAATTACAAAATAAAAAGAAATAAATGTTAAAAGAAAATTCAATAAAAACTAGATCTGAAAAAAAAAAAAAAACAAATTGTTATTAAATTATATTTGAAGTTAAAATTGTAAATTGCAATATGATAATTAATAATCACGATGTTAAAAGAAATTCAAACATTCATCTTTTTAATATAGAAAGTTAAAAGTTAGAAGGTCAAATAGTAAATAATATAAAAAAAAAAAAAAAAAAAAAAAAAAAAAAAAAAAAAAAAAAAAAAAAAAAAAAAAAAAAAAAAAAAAAAAAAAAAAAAAAAAAAAAAAAAAAAAAAAAAAAAAAAAAAAAAAAAAAAAAAAAAAAAAAAAAAAAAAAAAAAAAACAAATTGTTATTAATATATTCGAATGTCAAAATTAAAAATTAAAAATTAAAAAAAATAAATCAAATGTTAAAAGAAATTCAAATATCCATCATTTTAATATAGTATATTATAGATATATATATATATATATATATATATATATATATATATATATATATATATATATATATATATATATATATATATATATATATATATATATATATATATATATATATATATATATATATATATATATATATATATATATATATATATATATATATATATATATATATATATATATATATATATATATATATATATATATATATATATATATATATATATATATATATATATATATATATATATATATATATATATATATATATATATATATATATATATATATATATATATATATATATATATATATATATATATATATATATATATATATATATATATATATATATATATATATATATATATATATATATATATATATATATATATATATATATATATATATATATATATATATATATATATATATATATATATATATATATATATATATATATATATATATATATATATATATATATATATATATATATATATATATATATATATATATATATATATATATATATATATATATATATATATATATATATATATATATATATATATATATATATATATATATATATATATATATATATATATATATATATATATATATATATATATATATATATATATATATATATATATATATATATATATATATATATATATATATATATATATATATATATATATATATATATATATATATATATATATATATATATATATATATATATATATATATATATATATATATATATATATATATATATATATATATATATATATATATATATATATATATATATATATATATATATATATATATATATATATATATATATATATATATATATATATATATATATATATATATATATATATATATATATATATATATATATATATATATATATATATATATATATATATATATATATATATATATATATATATATATATATATATATATATATATATATATATATATATATATATATATATATATATATATATATATATATATATATATATATATATATATATATATATATATATATATATATATATATATATATATATATATATATATATATATATATATATATATATATATATATATATATATATATATATATATATATATATATATATATATATATATATATATATATATATATATATATATATATATATATATATATATATATATATATATATATATATATATATATATATATATATATATATATATATATATATATATATATATATATATATATATATATATATATATATATATATATATATATATATATATATATAAGAAGGCAACGGAGCAAGAATTAATGATTCTGTATATTTCACTAACCAAGATTGTACAAACATATATACGTAAAATATAGTAATGATGAAAAGCTAACTATAGTTGTAATCAAACTAAAAAACTCTAAAAGAATAGTGTAATGGTTTAATACCCCCCCTCAAGATCAAGGCGGAGAGCCGAAGATCTTGGATAAGAAAACCTGGAAGGGTGCCGGTGGAAGCGGTTTAGTGAGAGCGTCAGCGATCTGATTTGAGGACGGAGTGAACTTAACGGAAAGCGTCTTGTGAAGGACCTTTTCCCGGACGAAATGGAAATCGATCTCCACATGTTTAGATTTCGAGTGCAGGACCGGGTTGGAGGCAAGGTAGGTTGCACTTAAATTGTCGCAGAGGAGGAGAGGTACTGTGGGAGAGATAATGCCGAGCTCTTTCAGAAGAGATTGGAGCCAGAGAAGTTCGGCCGCACCATTAGCAACACTACGGTATTCGGATTCTGTACTGGAGCGTGAGACGACCTTCTGCTTGGTAGAAGACCAAGAAATAAGGTTGTCGCCGAGAAAAACGCAGAATCCGCTAGTGCTTTTGCGATCATCAGGGCAGGAGGCCCAGTCAGCGTCTGTGTAACACGTCAGAGCAAAAGAGGTGGAGGGCCGAAAGGAAATGCCAAGTGAAGGAGTACCTTTTAAGTATCGTAAAATCCTCTTGACTGCTTGCCAATGAACATCAGAAGGCGCATGCATGAATTGGGAGACTTTGTTAACAGCATACGCAATATCAGGGCGAGTAAGATTGCAGTATTGGAGTCCTCCCACTATGCTCCGATAAAGAAAGCCATCACGCAATGGTGTCCCGGAATGGATAGACAGGATGGGACCGGCCACCATAGGAGTTGGAACTGGCTTGGAGGAATCCATATTTGCCCTATGAAGTAACTCAGATATATAACGAGACTGGGAAAGAGCCATACCAGTCGGTGTTTGAGTCACTGAGATGCCGAGGAAGTATGATAATGGCCCGAGTTCGCGGACTCTGAACTGAGAATGTAGATAAGTGAAAAGCTGGTCCAGGATAGCAGCAGAGTCACCGGTGACAATAATATCATCGACGTAGACAAGCATAAGAACGATAGATGACGGTGTACGACGGATAAACAAGGAGGAGTCAAACTTGGAAGCAGAGAACCCCCAATGAATTAAAGCAGTGTATAACTTGGTGTACCATGCTCGCGGTGATTGTTTGAGACCATATAGAGCCTTCTGTAGAAAACAGACGGCGGATGGACAAGAGGAATCAATAAAACCTGGGGGCTGCTGCATATATACTCGTTCCGTCAAATCACCATGTAAGAAAGCATTGCTGATATCTAGTTGTCTGAGAACCCAGCGAGAGGAGACAGCTAAGGAGAGCACGGTGCGAATAGTAGTAGGTTTGACGACCGGACTGAAAGTCTCATCATAATCAATACCTTCAGTTTGGTCGTAGCCTTTGGCTACGAGGCGAGCCTTGTACCGAGCAACCTTACCCTCAGAGGTGAGTTTAGTCTTGAAAACCCATTTGCAGCCAATAAGTTTCGCACCGGGAGGAAGGGGGACTAGTTGCCAAGTATTGGTGTGAGTTAGAGCTGAGATTTCCTCGTGCATGGCAGTTAGCCAATGCGGATATCGGGCAGCTTGGGTGAAGGTTTTGGGTTCAAAGGCGGGTTCGATTAGGAGGGCCTTGGGCTTAAAAATGCCAGCTTTGGAGCGGGTGGTCATTTGGTGAGCGTTTAGGGTTGGAGGTGGGGAAGTATGAGTAGGCATGGGGACGGATAGTGTGGTCGGTGGGTGAGGGTTGAGAGGTGGGGGATGGGGAATGTGAGTAGGCAAGTGGACAGACGGTGGAAGAGGTGGGGGTATGAGAGGATGGGGGGGAGGAGAGATGGGAGCGGGGGAGGGATGGGAGGAAGGTAGAGGGATGGGAGTAGCGGTGGGGGAGGGGGAGGATATAGGGGGGAGAGTAAGGGAAAAAGAGGGGAGTGAGGGAACGGACGGAGGAAGGTTGGAGAAAGGGAATTGAGACTCAATAAAGGTAACGTGACGAGAAATGTAGACTTTGTGGGAGTGGGGATCAAGGCAGAGGAAACCTTTATGGTTTGGGCTGGAACCTAAGAAGACACATGGGAGGGATCGAGGTTGAAGTTTATGTTGGTTAAAGGGACGAAGAAAAGGAAAACAGAGGCAACCGAAGACACGAAGAGAAGAGTAAGTAGGGGGTTTATTGAACAGACAGTGAAAAGGGGATTTGTGATGGAGGACGGGAGTGGGGAGTAAATTGATTAGACGAGCTGTAGTAAGGAAGGCATAGGTCCAGAAGTGGTGAGGGACGGAGGATTGAAAAAGAAGAGCGAGGTCAGTTTCAACGACATGCCGATTTTTACGTTCGACACGACCGTTTTGATTTGGGGTATAAGGACACGAAATGCGGTGTTTAATGCCAAGGGACTTAAAGAGGAGAGTAAGGGCCTGAAATTCACCACCCCAGTCCGATTGCACACTTTTGATGTGAACACCGAACTGAGTGAAAACATATTGGTGAAATTGCGCGAATGTTTGATAAACTTCACTTTTTAACTTGAGTGGAAAGAGCCAGGTGTAACGTGTATAGTCATCGACAAATAACACGAAGTACCGTGCTCCAGTAATAGATGTAACTGGAGACGGACCCCACACATCGATATGAATTAAATCAAACGGAAATTGAGATTGAGATTGAGAAATTGGAAACGGTAATTGATGAGTTTTACTCATTTGACAAAGAGTACAAACTTCAGACAAAACAGACTGGGAATTTAAATTACAAGCATGAAGAACTTGCTGCAACACCCGAGGGGAAGGATGCCCCAGCCGATTGTGCCAGAGGGTGTGCAAAACAGAGGCAGGAGCTGGGATCCGAGCAGCAAGTGACAAAAGAGTGGCAGCCGGGGGAAGGCGATAGAGACCATTAGTGAGTGTCCCATGGAGCAGGATGCGGTGGGTGAGCCGATCCTTAACAAGAAAATAGGTAGAATGAAATTCGATGTAAACGAAATTATCTTTACACAATTGAGAAACACTTAGAAGATTGTGAGAGAGGTGAGGAGTGTGATAAACAGTGGGCAATGTGAGGGAACGGCCATTGGCCGGAATAGCAGAGGAACCAAATTGAAAAACAGGAAGAGAATTACCTTCGGCGGTGGCGACTTGCGAAGGCAGAGGAAGATTGGAGAGATGGTTGAGAGAGTCTGAGTTGGCCGAGAAATGGTGAGTAGCACCGGAGTCGAGGACCCACGGAGCAGCTGGGGAGGAGAAGTCCGGCGTGGGTAGGAGACCGGCGAAGTTCGGAGAAGAAGAAGAGAGGGGAGTCGGGAGGGTAAAATTGGGGGGGCTAAAATTCGGTTCTGGAAGGAAATGGGTAGGGTAGGCTGATGGGTCGAGTGGGAAGTGGGCAAGGGGCTGGGAAGGGTGGGCTGGTGGGTGGGGCTGAAAATGGGTAGAGGAAGAGGTTGGTTGGGTTAATGGGTAGAGAGCTTGGGTCGGGTTGGAGGGGAATGAAGTAAGGTGGGCTTGAAGGGCCGGGCTTGGGGTGCGTTGGGCCGCAGAGGCGAGGTGGTAACACTTCAGGGCCGAGTGACCCACACGGTTACATATTTGACACCGAGGCCTGTTGGGCTGTTGGGGTCGCCATGGTGGAGCCTGGAAAAGAGGCCCGGTGCCCTGCTGGTAGCTCGACTGAAGAGGAGGGCGCAGTGGAAATTGGGGCCGGGGATTCCAGGGAGGGCGGAACGAGCGCTGAAAGGCTGCGTTCGCCTGAAGCTGAGGCGGCGTCGGGAGGCTGAGCGCGAGGTGCTGCTTTTCCAGCCGAAAGTCGTAGCTCTGGAGGAGGCTGTAGATTTCTTCGAGCGGGGGTTTATCAGAGCGATGGGTGATCGAGGAGGGAGAGGAGGGAATAGTTGAAACGGTGGAAGCCATGAGTGCTCTGAAACCACGTTGAGGAACGAAGTTCAAACTAATTTGAAGAGCAGAGGAAGCGGCAAGATGATGAACAGTAAAGAGGAGAAGGAAACGGAGCAATTAATGATTCTGTATATTTCACTAACCAAGATTGTACAAACATATATATGTAAAATATAGTAATGATGAAAAGCTAACTATAGTTGTAATCAAACTAAAAAACTCTAAAAGAATAGTGTAATGGTTTAATACCCCCTTCCTCCTCTGTGATGTTAACTTCATGGTAAAAAAAATTAGGAATTTTAAGGAAAACTCGTCTCTGTTTGAAGGATAATTGAACTTTTCCTAGTATGAAATTCGAAAGGGGTAAGACGACTATTCTTACAGCGTTGGAAGAGAACTCCGGTGATCGATAACACCAATTGGATGAAGGTAAAAATATAACCTTTGATGGTCTGTTGTGACGATGAGTTTTCAAATTTAGTATCAAATTTTTGGTTGGAAAAATGCTCAGTTTCTGCCTAGTTATCGACCCTCGGGTTTTGAGCCCTGAAATCGCCAGACTTAAGGATGAAGCCCGACAAGTCTGCAACGGCTTCGCAGACAACGTCGCGAGGCGACGATTGTCTCGCTGCCTCTGTTCAGCGGCCAGCTGAGCCGTGGTTTAGAGTCTGTTTTTGTTTTTGGATCGCAGTTCAGTTTCAAAAATGGTTTGTATATTTGGGTTGCGATTCAGTTTCTCTTGGGCCGCGGTCCAACACCTCTAGGCCTGCCAGAAGTTTGGCTGTGTTTCTCCCCTGGTGTGTGTGATCTGGGCCTGATTGGGTTGCAGAACTGGCCTGATTGGGCTGCAAATCAGCCTTTTTGGGCGTGCAATTCCAACTTATTTTGGACCCGATTTTAAGGTCCATTTTAGGTACAATTTAAATTATTTTTATCCCTATTAAATAAAGACGAAGGTGAAGGAAAATTGTGGCTTTTAAGGCACAACATTTTAACTCGAAATTTTCAAATCTTATTTTTGGTTAGGTACTGATACACTGAATTATTGGGATTGGTTAGTAGTGTGCCCACTCGAGATACATATTCATTTTAGGATAAAGTGCAATTTGACCCCTACAACTAGGTGAAATAGACAAATTACACCATAAACTTGAATAATGGGTAATTTGGCCCCTACAACTAGGGTAAAGTGCAATTTGGCCCATACTGTCATTTTTTCCGTTAAAAAATCACGTTTTTTGCACGTGATCACATTTTCTTCCATACATGCCCCTGCATGGAATCAGAATCGGACCCGACTGGTTCGGTTAATTTCACCATGGTTTTTTTTCTGAAAAACCCAGAGGGAAATTTGTATTTCTCTTCGAAAGACAGATTTCCCTCTCATTTCGCCAGACCCCCTCCCTCGCTCGCTCGCTCGCTCTCTCTCTCTCTCTCTCTCTCTCTCTCTCTCTCCCAAGACCCCCTCGCTCGCCTTCTCCGCGCTCTCTCTCTCTCTCTCGCTCGCTCCTCTCGACTCTCTCTCGCCAATCGCCAGGCTAACGGAACAAAAAAGTTGACACGCTTACTGACGACGATAAGGTAAAAATTTCTCATGCTTACTGTAACGGCCGAAGTTCTTTGTTTTTTTGGAGTATGAAATCTGAACCAATAGTTATTATTGAATAGTTAGGGTTTTTGAACTTCGTTGTTATTCTGAACGTATTTTCTGGTTAGTTTAGATGGAGCCTAGGTTGGATGCAACCGAACTATGTTCGACTTGGTTAGTTAGATGCTTCATACTTCAATTATAAATTTTGATCTTATGGTTCACGAGAACATATTCCGTAAACCTTATAATCATAATAATGAACATGAATCAAATTAAAGATTTTGACCTGTATCATGTTAAAAAAGCAGAGAAAAAGAGATTACATGTGTTTAGATGGAAGGCTATTTGTTTAAAAGTATAATGTGTATGAAGTTGTTTAGAATTTAAATATCAAAACTGGCTTAATCGAATTAAATTCTTGTAACCTTACAGTGAAGAAGATGGACACATTTTCAATAAAGTATGTTAAGTAATATTGTAGTACATTTCAAAAATAAGTATATAAGATAGATTTTCTTAAAATAAGATCATTGTGATGTAGACTATGGCCAATCGTAGAGGAGATAGAAATGATCGGGATGCTTTACTCGATCGGATGATGGACATGATCGAGATGCAGTCCAGACAAAATGAATAACTGTCACAAGCAGCTAATGCGGCAGCTCAGGCAGCCACTGCCGCAGCTCAAGCGGCGAATGTGCAGCCCCAGATTCTAATAGGCCTCGGCGTGCAGATATGGATTTCGACAGATTTCGACGATTGGACCCTCCAAATTTCTATGGCAATTTAGCTGATATAGCAGCAGCAGATGATTGGATCAGGACCATTGAGGAAATCTTTGAGCATGCCAAAATTGCTGAGGAAGAGAAAGTTATTTGTGCATCTTCTATGTTTCGGATGGATGCACGTTATTGGTGGGATTCAGTAAAAGCGATGCATTCGATTGCTACCATGACCTGGGAGAAATTCAAGGAGTTATTCAACGATAAGTACTTCACAGACTCAATGATGGATGCCAAATTCATGGCCCTCAAGCAGACCGGAGGTGTTATGGAGTATTTACACAAATTTGAGCAATTGTCTCGTTATGTCCCTCACATTGCTAGTAACGAGGCTATGAAGGTGAAACGGTTTATTCAAGGACTAAGGGTGGAGATACTCAAGGACATCCGACTCATTACCTCAAAGAACTCTTCATTTGCATTTGTAGTGGAGAAAGCACTGGCTGTAGAACAAGGAGAGAAAGATGTTATTAAGGCCTAGGAATTGCGAAGGAGATACAGTCATGCGACTCAAGCTGTACGAAGTAGAATTCCACCACAACAAACAACTGGATTTAAGCGACCTATGAACAGTGGACCGGCTGGAGGAACTTCTAAGTTTGCTGGAGGACCTTCTAAGTTTGTAAAGAAGAAACCTACGACGACGAATGCACCTTTATGTCCCACATGTAAGAAACCACATTTTAGAGTGTGTCGCGTTCAGGCCAACACGTGTTTTAAATGCGGTCAACCCGGACACTATATTAATAATTGCCCAAAGAATGCTCGGGAGCAAACCAAGACAACTGCTAGAGTCTTTGCCATGACCAAGGATGAAGCTGAAGGAAATGCATCTGTGGTGACAGGTTCGATATTATTTCTGGCATATCTTCTAGTACATTATTTGATTCTGGAGCTACACATTCATTTATATTCCTTGAGCATGCTAAGAAGTTTGATATCAAAGTAGAGTCTCTAGAATATAATATGAGAGTAGCTACACCTTCGGGCAAGGTTATGATTGCCGATTCTATTATTAGAAGGTGTAAAGTGTGTATCGGGAAAATCAACTGGTACCGACTTACTTGCTGATTGACAATCTTCCAGGTGCACTTGAGCATACAGAGTAGTTTACAGAATCATTTTATAAACCTTGTTTCTCTGATACCAAATTGTAACGCCCCAATTTAAAAATCTCCAATTTGAAACTCTAATTTTGAAAACCCTAGAATTTTTCCCCAAATTGATTTTTTTAAAATCGAGCGTTAAATCAAAATTTAAAAATTTAAAACATATTAATTGAAAACTTAAATATCACGGAAGCTTTGATAATTAACTTGTCAAAATCTTGAAACCATCGCATAATTAAAACAATTAATGAAACTTTATTTAATAAAAAGTCAACAAAATTATTCAAAGTCTTAAATTAAAATATAGTTTTAAATATTGTTTGAAAACTAAAGCATATTTAATTTAAATCTTTTGCTTCAAACTCAACAATATCTTATTCTTCTGTATGCTCGCTTGCCACTGGAGGGTTCTCAATTGCAGCTAGTTCTTCCTCAAATAAAAACTCACCTACATCACAAGTTAAAATAAAACTGTGAGAAAATCTCAGTAAGTGGAAATACGTGCAAGTTACAAAGCTTTTACTTTTACCGAATCCTGTTAACAGTTGCATACTGGTTGAAAATTCAACCTTCTTTTAAAACTTAGCCATCTCATTGTCGTTCAGGCTTCGTCATCTTTTACTTTTAATTTTAACGATCAAGCTCACCATCTCACTGTCGTTCAGCCTTTTGCTATCACGTTAAAACATATGCTCAAGCTCACCATCCCACTATCGTTCAGGCTTTTGCTATCGAATTTTCCGTCAATTCCCTTTTACTTTTTCATACACATGCAAATAACCTATCCATTTTATCTTTTAAACTATTCTATGTCAATATCTTAACATACGTGCTCAATCATTGAAAACGTGTGACTGAAAAATAAAATAATTATAAAATAATCTTGTAATGTAGGGCCGTAGCCAAAACTTGTATTTCACTTACTTGGATTCCGAGCAATTAACGTTTATCGGGATTTTTCAAAATTTTCAGAATAATATCCTGCTCAATATAAAATCTTTGATATTAATATCCTACTTAATAAATCCAATTTTCAAAGTAAATTAAGCAGAATTTCCTTACGTTGAAATCTTAGGTCGGATCAGAACGATTGGATCGATTTGGATTGAATCGGACGGTTCCAAAAATCTTTTCTACCTAATTTGAATATAAATATTAAAATCCCACTTAATTTAATCTAACTTTAAAAGAATTTGGGCAGAATTTCATACCAGTTAAATTTTTTATGGGTCCGGATTGATTCGGGTCGAAAATCGGGTCGGGTCCAGTTCGGTGAACAGTGTGGGTCGGGTCGTGAACAGAGCGGTTCGGTTCGGGTCAAAATAAGTGAATCGGTTCGGGTTGGTTCGCTGCTGGTCTGGTTCAGATTTTTAAAACAAAACCAATCCTTCTTCTTCCTCGTGTTCGCGATTCTGCAGAGAGAGTGAGAAGGATTCAGAGAGAAAGCGTGAGAAGCCGAGAGTGATCAACTTGTGAAAGAGGGAAAACAGAGAGAGAGCTTACTCCGATGGGTCGTCGACGGAGAGCTCTGCTACCAGAGAGGAAGCTTCGTCGGAGCTGAGTGGTGGTCGGAACTCGCTACTTCCTCAGATTGTCGCCGGTGACCGAAGATGTAAGAGTTATTTTCTTCTTCTGGAGAACTCGAGAGGGAGAGCTGTGGGATGATTTCACCATCACCTGAAGGCTCTATTTATATGGGAGGAACAGCCCCGCCCCATCCGTGACTTCTGCAATTGATCGGATTTTCCGAGCTGGAAATCATTCAGCTCAGATTTCCAGCGATGCCCTCTATCCGAACTTGGTCACCTTTCCTGACCAAGTTCTTGCTGGATATCTAATTCCAAATCGGGATGATTGCTGAAAATCAGCAATCCGATTTCTACATCGGATTTTCTTCTCTATTTCTGGACGATTTCCAAACTATGTTCATGCCGGATTTGATGCTTTGAAATTTCAGATTCCTTTTGTTTTTGGTCAAATTATGGGCTAGGTTTATTCCGAATTTTACTTTGATAATATCTGGTTTTTATCCCAAAATTAGGTTATAGGTTTGATTTGGGAAATTTCAATATTAAATCCTAGAATTGAATTTTGGAAATTTTCAATTAAATTCCAAACTGTTACATGTGCATTTAAGGCTTGATTTCTCCTTCAAGTTGTCACTAAATGCTTGACCTATAAAATTAGCAACGAGGTTAGGAAACTCATTGGTTCCAAATCTTGTGAGCGGTTTCCGTGGCACATCATATTTCCTTTATTATTTTAGATAGAGGAAAACTTTGAAGCATCTCTCGTCATATGCCTTGAACAACCGCTATCAATCTACTACAAGTTTTTCATGGGAGATCCTTCAACCTACATAGAAAGAAAAATCAATTGAGTTTCTTAGGCACCTAAATCTTTTTGGGTCCTTGAATGTTAATCTTGGTTCCTTTAGGAACCAACATCAAACTAGAATATGACATTTTTTCATTTAATTTCAAAAGACAATAAAAAAAAGACTTATGACCAATTCTATTATATACATTACAAGTGGCTTAACAAAGAAATTTTTTTTTAAAGCACTAATCTCATTTTCTAACGAAGATGTTACATTAGGATGCTTCTAACTAAATCAATATTTTTAATTTTTAAGTCACTAATCTCATTTTCTAACGAAGATGTTACATTAGGATGCTTTCTAACTAAATCAATATTTTTAATTTTTAAGTCACTAATCTCATTTTCTAACGAAGATGTTACATTAGGATGCTTTCTAACTAAATCAATATTCTTCTTTTCAACACTTTGTACTTAGACTTAAGCAAATTAAATTCTTCAACTAGATGGTTAAATGCATCAATCAATTCACTTTCATCAACATCATCGTCTAAATCATTAAAAGAGTCACTTACCTCATTTTTCTTAGCCAGCACATGTTGGCAACTTCTTCATCTTCAAAAGAAGTGTCAACTTCACATCATCCCATGTAGGTTTCTTTGCTCTCTTTTTAAATATTTTTGACGCCTTATTGACTTGAGGACATTTGGCCTTGAAGTGTCCAACTTTCCACATTCAAAAGCATTATTCCGAATTTTACTTTGATAATATCTGGTTTTTATCCCAAAATTAGGTTATAGGTTTGATTTGGGAAATTTCAATATTAAATCCTAGAATTGAATTTTGGAAATTTTCAATTAAATTCCAAACTGTTACATGTGCATTTAAGGCTTGATTTCTCCTTCAAGTTGTCACTAAATGCTTGACCTATAAAATTAGCAACGAGGTTAGGAAACTCATTGGTTCCAAATCTTGTGAGCGGTTTCCGTGGCACATCATATTTCCTTTATTATTTTAGATAGAGGAAAACTTTGAAGCATCTCTCGTCATATGCCTTGAACAACCGCTATCAATCTACTACAAGTTTTTCATGGGAGATCCTTCAACCTACATAGAAAGAAAAATCAATTGAGTTTCTTAGGCACCTAAATCTTTTTGGGTCCTTGAATGTTAATCTTGGTTCCTTTAGGAACCAACATCAAACTAGAATATGACATTTTTTCATTTAATTTCAAAAGACAATAAAAAAAAGACTTATGACCAATTCTATTATATACATTACAAGTGGCTTAACAAAGAAATTTTTTTGCACATTTTTCCTTTTAAAAGTCCATATCCAATATCGGCTTTATCAAATGTCACGTTTTGCTTTCCCAAAAGCATTTCCAAATTTTTGCTACCATTAGTAAACTTAAGCACAATATTGTTTAAATCAATATTTTTAATTTTTAAGTCACTAATCTCATTTTCTAACGAAGATGTTACATTAGGATGCTTTCTAACTAAATCAATATTCTTCTTTTCAACACTTTGTACTTAGACTTAAGCAAATTAAATTCTTCAACTAGATGGTTAAATGCATCAATCAATTCACTTTCATCAACATCATCGTCTAAATCATTAAAAGAGTCACTTACCTCATTTTTCTTAGCCAGCACATGTTGGCAACTTCTTCATCTTCAAAAGAAGTGTCAACTTCACTATCATCCCATGTAGGTTTCTTTGCTCTCTTTTTAAATATTTTTGACGCCTTATTGACTTGAGGACAGTTGGCCTTGAAGTGTCCAACTTTCCACATTCAAAGCATGTGTCATACGAACCAAGAAAGCCCTAAAATTGAAGATTCGATAAAATATTTTTCAAACACTGATAAAGATTCATTAAAGAAAGATGATGCCTTTGAAAGTGAAAAAGAAGTATTTTTTATTCAAATATTTTTTGGAAAAGAAGTAGTTTGTAACCCTTTTAGAATAATTATGATGAATGATATTTGATTAAAGCTTTTGCTTTTTGAGTGATTCTTTTTAGAATTTTCTATTTAATTTTTTTTTAAGAACTAGATCTTTAAATTAAATCTTGAGAGATCAAATTGTTAGCGTTAGTTCTTACCAACAAGTTTGGTCTGGGTCAAGCTCCTTGTTAGATAACTTTGATTCCATTGGCAAGCTTCAATCGGGTTCAAGTTCTTTTTTACTTGATTCAAGGTCGTTCCTGAGTTTCTATTCCGTGTTGTTGAAAGGTTTCGAGTTTGATATACTTATGGTTCTCATCAATGTTGCTTATTTCTCCTTTTGAGAATCTCTTTCCTTGTAACTTTTTGCGTTTGAGGAATTTGCTAAACCTCCTTGTGATGAAGACAATCTCCTCATCATCTTCTTCCTTTTCATATTCATTTTGTTTGCTTAAGAAGCTTTGAGGGTAGTGTCTTTCTTGGAGATTTCCTTCTCATTTTGATATTCCTTTTCGTTGGTCTTCATGGTTATCTCATGAGTCATTAACGATCCAATGAGCTTCTCTAATTTGAGAACTTTGAGATCTTTCGCTTCTTGGATAGTCGTCACTTTGAGTTGCCATTCTCTTGATAAGCATTAGAGAATTTTCCTAACCAATTTTTCATTGTATAAACTCTACCAATTCTTCATTGTATTAGAAAACTTTTCATGATTATCTATCAAATTTGTTCAAATTCAAATATAGTGAATTCCTTAAGAAATAGGATTAATTTATTTGTTAGATGTTAACTTCTAACAAATAAAAATCAAAGAGTTAAGGAAAGAGAGATGCACCTAAGTTGTTAACGCAGTTTGACCAACTTTTCCAACATTTGTGCTTTAAAGCTCCTCCTTGAAGATTCTCTCTAAATCAACTTTTTGAGTTCACTAGATTGATCTTTTGGGCGTCAATCAAAGACTTACAAGACTCTTTCTCACAAGGTCACCCTTCACGCATTCAAATGATACTATAGAAACCCAAATGGACAAATCTCACACACCCTCAACGAATACATTCTCAAGTAGATAAACTAGGAGAGGTGTAAGGTAAATTGAAAGCTTGGATTCTTAAGTGAAATTCGCCAGCACTTCGTCGCAATTCTCAAGTTCAGTGATTTGCATGAAACTCCACTCTTCTATTTATAGAAGTCTTCAAAAAGCAAATAGTCTGGTCGACACTTGTTTTGATTGGTCGACACGTTCGTGACCGTTGTGTGTTATTTTAAAGTTGTTCAACATCTTGGCCGATACTATGAAAGACCGTCTGGTCGACACTTTATTTCGCGGTCGACACTTTGAGCATTCTGAACTTTGTCAAGTGAGGTGTCAACACTTTAAGGACCAGGTCAACACTTCTGAGCTTTCAAGAATTTCTGCATTTGTTCATCTGATCGACATTTCTTTTGCATGGTCGACACTATCAAGCTCTCTGTTAATCTCGCATTTGGTCATGTGGTCGACACTTTATTTCGCGGTCGACACTTTGAGCATTCTGAACTTTGTCAAGTGAGGTGTCAACACTTTAAGGACCAGGTCAACACTTCTGAGCTTTCAAGAATTTCTGCATTTGTTCATCTGATCGACATTTCTTTTGCATGGTCGACACTATCAAGCTCTCTGTTAATCTCGCATTTGGTCATGTGGTCGACACTTTATTTCGCGGTCGACACTTTGAGCATTCTGAACTTTGTCAAGTGAGGTGTCAACACTTTAAGGACCAGGTCAACACTTCTGAGCTTTCAAGAATTTCTGCATTTGTTCATCTGATCGACATTTCTTTTGCATGGTCGACACTATCAAGCTCTCTGTTAATCTCGCATTTGGTCATGTGGTCGACACTTATTCTGCATGGTTGACACTGCTGATTTTGTTCATGTGCTCGACACTTATTATGACCGGTCGACACCATGTGCAATTAAAATAATAAAACTGCTTTTGACGAATTTTGCAAATTAGTTCGTTTAGGGTCTATGTGTCTTTCACTAAGCTAAAGAAAACTTAACACACTTGTTAGATAAACAAAATATTCCATATCATAGGGTATTTCCAAATATCACAATAAATCAATAAACAACTTAATAGAATTGAATTTTAGACTTTTATAACAATATATTTAAATATTCATCATCATAATGTTTTTCAAGCTTAACTCACTTTAAGCTAACAAACACATGTTTTTTAAAATTGTTTAATATCGATGATCAATTTGTTAACTATGAATAATTAAGAATTCAGTTTGTTTACAAGATTAGTTGAAAGTTTGAATTTTCAAAATCTCCATAGTTAAAGGTTTAAAATGAATTTTATCCAAAAAATTAATAATGAAAATTTTAGAAAAGGCACGGGTAGGGGTGGGCAAAATCGGCCCGAAACCACAAAACTGGACTGGACCGGACCGCCGATCCGGGTCGGTTCTTGGTCGGTTCTGCATATCGTGGAACCGGTCCCGGTTCCACGGATTTGGGGACCAGGAACCGTGGTCCGGTTCCTAATTCCAGAATCTGGGACCAGGAAATCCCACTAGAGAACCGACCCATGGGTCGGCCCGGTGGGTTATCCGACCCATGGGTCGGATAACTTAAAAAAAAAAAAAAAACACTAAAACAACAGCCCTAGTCCACGTCTAGCGAATGAGCCCTCCCTCATTTCACTCCTCAGCACCGAACCGACGACCCGTCCCCGATGCCAACCTAGCGAGTTAGCGACCTCACATCTCAGACTCACGCAACTCCGACCGTCGCCCGTCGACCAGCGACTTTCGCAGTTCTGACCTGCCAACTAGTGACCCGACCTGCGTAGTGCGACCTGACCAGTGGGCAGTGACCATCTCTCGCTCCCGATTCTGCATTCTCAACTGAACAAGTCTGATTTGAAAGGTGAGTTTTCATTCAGCCACTCTCCAGTCTCCTACTCCTGGTTATCGAATAAGTTAGTTTGCCTTTACTTTGGCCGAAATCGGATAAGTCAATTTTGTTGCTTTAATACGAATTAGATTTGTTTACTTGTATTAATTAATACCTTGAGAATTAAAGACTTGTTGATTTATTTTACCTGCCTGGGTCAAAGAAAAACATGGATGGTAGATCTGATTAGATTCGTGAGACTAAAATATCTTTGGTATTGGATTGCTGCCTGTTGGAAAGATTGGAGGCAAAATTATTAGATTTGTTTACTCAAAACTATTGTATTGAGAACTGTTGTATTTAATTCAATTCCAGCTAATTATGCAGTTCATTAGATATAATTATTAGCAATGCTGAATCTGCATCTAGAGTGAACTGATGTTGGGTCAACAAGTTATTTGTGTTTTCTCTCAATTTTCTATCATTATCTTTACAATTATAAGAAATGAAAGAAAAGCTTTTTGTTTTTGTTGATTTTGTTTCTGTTTCTACTTTCTAGTCTGAAATTGAATGATGATTGCTGAAAATAATTTTTTTCTCTATAGATTATGAGAAAATGGATAGTCCTAGTGAAAATTCGCAGGGGGAATCGAAAAGAACTAAGTCTCATGTATGGATTCACTACAGTAGGGTACCCAACAGTGATTCAGCTAAATGTAAATATTGTGGACAACTTTATGCTGCACACCCGACGAAAAATGGGACTTCAAGTTTAATAAAGCATATTAAGATATGTAAAAAGTTTCCCGAAATTTGGACAGTAAGCAGTTGATGGACTTCTAGGACCTAAGACGCATGCGGAAGACTACATTAAACAGCAAGCTTCGGTGTTCTTTGGAGAAACCAAGAACACTCCAAACAATCGCTAAAAACAGAGGAGAAACCAAAAATTGCGTAGGAGATGAGAAATTGATACCAGTCAAAACGGAGAGGTGGGTGAGTTTGGTAACGCCTCAGAAAAGGTCGTTTGGATTGAAGGGAGCGCTGTGGAGGAGATGGAAAGCGAAAGGGACCCAAATCGGCCGAAAGGTGTTCCCTGTACCTTCGGCGAAGAGCTTCACCGTGATGGGAGGAGTGCTTCAACAACTAGGTTGCCCTATGCGTAGTGCTTCGTCCTCAGAAGAGACCGAGGGAAATGGAAATGAAGACCCGTGGCTGGTCCAAAGGCAGTGCGATGCGCGCAGCTCTGCGCCTTTGGGAAGAAGTCCCTCGTTGCCGAGGAGAAATCACAGCTTAAGGGCACGGGTTTCCTCCTTCCTCCTTTTCAACTCCAGCTCTTGGCAGTGGGAGAGAAGGCAAGGGTGAGAGTACCTCTAAGCAACCGTGAAGCTTGAGGCATAATTTAGTGGTCATCCATGGCGACTCGCGCCGATGAATACCGTGGGAAAAACCCACACGGAGGATGCTCCGAACAAGAAGAAACTCTTCTGTAAATTCCAAATATTGATGATGAAAAACTAACTACAATAACCAAAGGGAAGAGCTTAAATATCAAGGGAAGGCTTCGGGAGAAAGCAAGAGCCGTTGGAGATGCTTCTTCAAAAATGTAGCCGTTGTGCTCGGCCACGTCAGTAGCTCCACATCAGCAGTTGGCTCCAGGCATGGCAAGTTCACTTAAAATTTCCTAACCCTAAACAATTTAACCAAATAATCTAACAATAAAATTGGCTACAAGTGGCCAATAAATAAAGATTAAGAAAAATCCATAGTGTCATAAACTTAAAAACAAATAAAGAACTCGGTTACAAAATTTGATAAAGGGAAGACAAATTCCCTCTTCCTTTAGTCATTCCAAGCTTTGAGAATAATTTTTAACCTACAAAACTCACAAATCAATTAGTATATAAAATAGTTAGAATTCATACCTTGGTTCATGTTTGACGGTTCGGGATCGTAGGCACGTCAGCAGTCACCTTTGATCTTTAGACATATTGAGAGCAAGATTGCTGGTGTACCCACATTTATGGCTGCTCGAGAATTTCTTGCGAAGATGATTATATTGGATGAATTACCATTGAAAGTGGTTGAAGGAGTCGGTTTTAGAACGTTTTGTATGTGTCTAAATCCCAAATTTATTATGTTATCTCGAAGACTTGATGCACGAGATATTCGGAAGATATTTCAGAGTGAAAAAACCAACTTGAAGGAGTATTTTTTTTTCAACATTACAAAGAGTATGTCTGACCACTGACATATGGATATCAATTCAAAACTTGAATTACATGGTGCTGACGGGTCATTATATAGATAAAGAGTGGAAAGTGCAAAAGAAGATTCTGAATTTTTGTTTGATTCCGAACCATAAGGGTGAATCTATTGGTAAGGAAGTTGAGAAATGTCTGCTTAATTGGGAGATTGAAAAAGTTACGACAGTAACCGTTGACAATGCATCTTCCAACGATGTTGCTATTTCTTATTTGACGAAGACAATCAGAAATTGGAAAGGATTGATTTTAAATGGCGATTATATGCACATGAGGTGTTTTGCACATGTTCTAAATTTAATCGTTTCTGATGGTTTGAAAGAACATGTTTAGTCCATAGCAAGGGTACAAAAAGTGGTCAAGTACGTAAGGTCTTCTCCTGCACGATTGCAACAGTTCAAAGCTTGCGTTGATGCGATTAAGATTACATATACAAATACTTTGTCGCTCGACTTTCTTACTCATTGGAAGTCTACGTACTTGATGTTGGCAAGAGCTGAGAAGTATGAAATGGCGTTTGAAAAATTAGTAGAGAATGATGTGTCTTTCTTGCATGAAATGGAAGGGGACGGTTTACCCACAACTGAAGATTGATCATGCATTCAGGAATACATTAAATTCTTAGAGACATTTCATATCATGACAGTAAATGTTTCTGCTTCTCTGCATATTACAGCGAATTTGTACGTTGGTGAAGTATGTAATTTGAAGATTACAATTGACACATTTTCTAACGGTGACAATATGATGCTAAGAAGAATGGCCACCGATATGCAAAAGAAGTTTGATAAATATTGGGGATCGTTTGAGAAAATAAACATGCTTGTATATGTTGCCGTTATTCTTGATCCTAGTTGCAAAATGAGATTTTTACGGCATTGTTTGACAATTTTATTTGGCAGTGAAAGGGCTATGCAATACTCAAAGCAGGTAGATGATGTAATCGAGAAGTTGTATATCGAATACAAAGGTGATACAACAAATGAAGAGCAGATTCCAAGTAGCAGCACTAGTCGACAAAGGTCTCCAAAGTCCATGAATTCTTTGATTCAAACTCGTTCAACTGCAATATACTCAATGTTTTATGGGACTGGAAATTCTTTTGAGAGAAATAATGAAACTAATATGTCAGAGATTGAGCAATACTTGTCTGAGAAATTAGAGCATTTTTCAGATAGTTCTGAGATATTATTTTGGTAGAAGAAGAACTCTGAGAAGTATCAAGTTTTGAGTGCAATTGCGAAAGATATATTGATCATTCTAATTTCTACGATGGTGTCCGAATCTGCTTTTAGTTGTGGTGGTCGTGTTCTAGATGCCTTTCGCAGTTCTCTATCCCCCCAAAATGTTGAAGCTCTTATATGCTGTCAGAGTTGGCTAAAAACATTCAATCCTTTTAAAATTCCTCCAATCAATTATGAAAATTTGGAAGATAGTATCACAACTATAGATGAAGGTTTGAACATTTTAAGATTTATTTGTTTTACATGTTTATCTCTAATGATTAACTAATGTCTTCAATATTTTCATTTTGCAGATTCTATTACCTGTGAAAATTTTGAAGAAGAAGACACATCGATGACTTGATAATTGATATGGACTTACTATTTAGTTTCTTATCTAATTTCAGCAACTATACTCAGTTTTGTTATCCAATCTAGGCTCTTTTACTACATTTCATTATCAATCATTAATCAAGCTTCAATTATTTAGGTGAAATATATCACGACAAAACTTGCGTTTTTCTTATGTATATGTGATTGTTAGAATTTTCTGGTGCTGTTCATCCATCTGGAACTTGAGATAAGCCTTTTAGATATGAGAGGACTTATCTAATATTAAAAAAAAAAACTGAAATAGTAGATGCTTTGCCTCGATGCTCTTGTGTAGCCACAGTACCTTGTAGTTGAGTATACTGCCATCAACACTTTTCCTTTTGTTTTTCTCAATTTGCTTTTGCTGTGTGCTGTTGCTTAGTTTTGTAGTAGGAAACTATGTTGTTTACTTGTATGCCCAGAAAGACCCTCCCACCAAACAGGAAAAAGCCAGTCTCCAAGAAGAAGATGAAGAAGGAAAGGCTGAAGCAAGGCGTTTCTGCACTTGGAGAATTGTAACGCCCCGAGTTTTCTGAACCCAGTTCGTTACCCATAACCCAGACATAACTAAGAAATTTTGGACCAATTTAAAACTTCACTCAAAAGTCAAAATTTGACATTTTTCTAAAACCTCAGAACGTTAAAACTTGCAGTAGAAATTCTTTTGAGCAGAATAGAGTTAAGCAAAGCTATAAAACAATGTTAAAAAAATAAGTTAAAATATTAAGAAAATAATTCAGCCGGAAGAGATGAAGGCTTAAGCGTGAAATACTTAAAGTTCATAAAAGTCAAATACACCATCCGCTGAACAAAGTCAACAAAAAGGGCAAAAACAAAACCGAAGGTTTCCATCGATGACGTCAGCCGGATGAATCGTTCATCCAACTTCTGCCGATCGCAAAACGACAAGTTTTGCTACTCGCATCTACCGATGACGTCAGCCGGATGATTCGTTCATCCAGCCTCTGCCGGCCACAAGACGACAAATCTTTTACTCACGTCTTCCGAAAGAACAAACTACGTATACCGATCACAAAATGACAAAACTTCTACTACATCATCCGATAGGTTTAATACCCGACATCCACCGATCACTAAACGACAAAACTTCTACTACATCATCCGATAGGTTTAATACCCGACATCCACCGATCACTAAACGACAAAACTTCTACTGAAGACATCTTCCGATGACGTCAGTCGGATGATTCAATCCTCCAACATCCGCCGGTGGACAAAACACCCAACTTCTATCGATAGACAACATCTACCGGTAGAGAACAGAGCAACATTTCAACTACTCTTTTGCTATACCACACAACTTTAACTACAGAAAGGAATTTGCTTACTTCACTGAAACCATTCAGAACCAACCCAAATCCTTACATTTACTCAAAAATCCAGTAAGAGCTAACGTTAAAACCAACAGAGTGCTATTATCAGAAAAGTCTCACCAACGTATTCAATAAACATTAAAACCACTTCTGTTGTTAGAAAACTCAACAAAACTTAAAATGAATCATGGTTCACTAAATCTTCACTTCTATAAGCACCAGTTAAACCGCCCCATCAGTCGCCAGGTCGATGCATGTATGTACCCCTCCAACCTGCCTAGCTCTCAGCAAACTCAGAGAACACACCTGCTGTCTCCTCTTCACCTACATCACAAAACTCATCTATTAGCCTAATGCTAAATAAGTGAAGCAATCATGAAATGAAATGCTGAAATGTAAATCTTAATCATGTCGTTTCTACTTCTCAGCTCAGTTGCATTCACATTCATCGTATTCTGATCTCAATATTCCATTGGGAGTGAGATCAGTTCTCCCAAAGTCATAAATCATTTTCATCAATTAAGGGGCGGATTAATTCTCTTAACAGCTATCATGATCCCCAGGTTCCCTTGGGAGTGGGATCAACTCTCTCAATGTTATAAATCTACTTCATCAATTAAGTGGCGGATTACTTCCCTTAATAGCTATAATGATCCTATATTCCACTTGGGAAGTGGATCAATCTTCCCAAAGTTATAAATCCCTTCATAAGTTAAGGGGTGGGTTAGTTCCCTTAATAGCTTGTCTGTTGCAATCATTACATTCCTTACCATGCCAATATATAAAAATTCATTTCCGTATTCTTTCAAAAACATGATGCATGACATACAGAAAATATTCAAGCACACACACAACCTACTGTTTTGTGATGTAGGCCCGAAGACACATGCATACTTTACTTATCTGGTCTCCTGGAAAAGTGCTTGGTGTTGCAAACTACCTCGGGAGCTTACTCAACCTAAAACCATGGACAGATTATCGATTAGATTTTTACTGAACCCCATTCTACACTATCCAGAAGTCTAAGGAAACAAGTTTAGGAGCTTAGTTCGTTGTACATTTCCGATTACCACAAAGACCCGAACCAGTTCGCTCACAGCATTCTCGAAACTCACACTTATACTCTCCCATAATCATCGACAGCTACCAATGCAGCAAGGAATCGAAATAGAACTCACCTAGTTTTGGAGAAAATTGAATGGAAGAATCGCCTAGAGAGCTCTGCTGCTTGAGCTGAAGACCGAGGGGAAAAATATGGGAAATAGTGGCAGCTACAGTGCATTAATCGCAAAGCCTCTTTCCTTAAATAGGTTATCCATTATAAGTTCTTAATTTACCACTATGCCCTTACTTAGTCACTCATTAACCTAATTAATATTTCCCTCAATTTTCTCCACAACATGCTTACTATTAAATAACGGAATAGAAATTAGTTTAATAGAACCTGGTGTTACAAGAATAGTATGCTTCCCTTGTCGCATCGTATCACCAAATTAGAACATTTCTAATTGGACAATCAGAGAAGTTGACCTTTTTATGTGGGTAAAGCATGAAGTAGAAGAAGATAGGTGTTTACATGTTAGAATTCTGTTCATGGTGGATTGAGAGTTTTTAATCTTGTGCTGCAATGACCGGTGGTCCTTTTTTGCATTGAACTTTCTGTTCTTCTTGGTGGGATATGCTAATTTTATTTCTATTGTTGATGTCACTTAAAAATTAAAAAAAAATTAAAATGTATGGGAGGGAACCGGTTCCAGTTTCGGGAATTTATTTCCTAAAACCAACTGTCCGATCCGATTCCAGCCCAGAACCGACGCGGACCGGACTGTGCCCAGCCATAGGCACAGGCCTCGCTAGCCCAGCAATGAGCTTGCCAGCAAGCTAGTGCGTTAGCGAGCCTACCTAGCCTATTCCCTTGCGGTTAAAAAATTATCATGTTTTTTTAGTTAAAATTTAATAACGAAATAGATCAAATAACTATTCCAAAAAGAAATAATAAAAAATAAGGGAAATTTAATAAAATATTAAATTTGCATAGACTAATTGAAACAAAATTTATCCTCCAAAGAATAAAGGGTTTTTTTTTTTTAATTTAAACTCCAATGTTTCAATTTTTTTTTAAAACCCTCAAAGTTTACTATTCATCGAAAAAAATTTCAAAGTATCTGAAATAAACAATTTGAATCTCGAAGGGGGGCGAGGAGGCTGGCCTTTCTGGAGGGGACAGCCAGTCCAGCTGAACATGCTGTCCCGAACTCAAATATTTTTAAAATTATTTTGGTTTAGGAAGAGGACGGCTGGTCCAAGGACCACCCTTCCTCTTGTGGGGGAAAAACCCGTGACTTTTGTCACGGGTTTTGTCCTTTAAGAAGAGGACGGCTGGTCCAGTTGGACTGGCCGTCCTCCTCTTCCTAAAATACAAAACCCGTGACAAAAGTCACGAGTTTTTCTTCACAAGAAAACGGCCGGTCCAACTTGACCAGCCGTCCTCTTCCCCCTATATAAAGCCCCTCCACTCTTGGTTTTCAAATCACACCAAACTTTCAATACTCTCTCGACTATTTTCTTGTTTCGACAATATTTCTCCGAGTTCACCTGCTAAGTAGGAATTTTTTTTTTTAATTTTATCATTTACTTTAGGGATATAAAAAAAAAAAACTCATATATAAGGTGTTAAACCGATATTAAATTTTTTATGACGTATCTGTTTCATTTTACTTTTTATTTAAAATTCTCTTAATAGTTTCTATATAAATTCTAAAAATATGGACATTTTATTTTATTTTTATTTAGTTAAATATTTCTAATATTTTTTTTATATTAGCGACGATTATTTTTTTGCTTCGGCGATATTTCTTAGCGTTCACAGACTAAATACGAAGTTTTTTCTATTTTATTTTTATTAGATATTTATCTATTATACCGTAGATAATTGGATCGCATCTGTTATCATTTCTCATACCACGTATTAAGTGGTGTAATTATACTGTGTAAGTAAGTACTGTTTAGCAGATTGAGTTTTAAATGGAAACATTTGTGACCCTTCCAGTCTTTCCTAGGACCTTACTTGGAAAAGTAATTTTGTCTAGGAGATTGTCCAGTACAATCTTTTTTTAGAATTATCCTGATCAATACTGTGACGACCCCCCGACCCGATCGGGGTCCGTGGAGCCATCACTCCAGGACATTCAAAACGGGGACTATTTTTTTTTAATAAACAGGCCGAACTTCTAAAAACAAACCCTTGAAACTTTACAAAGGGAGAAAATGTTCTCTGGATTTGAATGCAAAACGAGATGACAGGATTGGGTGATGAAAATAAACAGACAGATACGGGCAATTGACATACAGTGGAAAACTTAATAAAATGGAAAATAGAAACTGGAAGTCGTATCTAACATTCCGACGGACATATTTTTTTTTTTGAACTCTAAAGCTTTACACAGTGATATCCTTCTCTGGAATTTAGATGAGAAAGACAGGATGAGCAGGAATAAACAACAGAAAGAAACGGGACGAAAAGGAATATAAAAACATAAACTGGAAAATAATAATCTGGAAGGCATACTGGGAGGAGGGCTACAGTGAATGACAAGATCGGGTGATGCAGGGCAGAGGAAGTAAGGCGGAAGATGTTACTAAACCGGGCAGATGAAACAAGGCTAAAAATGCAGATAAATCGGGGCGGAAGATGTGGGATGGATGACATCAGGAGGTAGAAGTGAATTTTAAAAACAGCAGTGGATGCAATCGGAAGATGTGAGATGGATGACGTCAGGCAGTAGAAGTGAACTACAGGCAGAAGTGAACTATACTGTTCACCGGTAGAAGTGAACTACAAGCAGAAGTGAACTGTACTGTTCACCGGCAGAAGTGATTTTAAAGGCAGCGGTGGATGTAATTTTAAAAGGGCAGCGGTAGATGTGATTTTAAAGGGAAGCGGTAGATGTGATTTTATAGGGCAGCCGTGGATGTGATTTTAAAGGGCAGCGGTAGATGTAAATCCTAAGGCAGTAGATGTAAATAAACCGAAGCGGTAGATGTGAATCCTAAGGTAGTAGATGTAAATAAACCGAAGCAGTAGATGTGAATTTTAAAGGCAGAATTGACAACATTTAACAGGAAGACATATGAACGGGGAGCATAAAAACAGAGGGCATAAAAGTTTCAAATTCTAAAAAACCGATTCAGAACATGATTTTCGGACAT
The DNA here is from genome assembly GCA_022432975.1 of Begonia masoniana. Taxonomy (NCBI): domain Eukaryota; kingdom Viridiplantae; phylum Streptophyta; class Magnoliopsida; order Cucurbitales; family Begoniaceae; genus Begonia; species Begonia masoniana. The sequence continues at coordinate 31,435,168 of CM039511.1, forward strand.
AACAGAAAACATGACATAAGTTTAAGAAAATTAATCTGCATGGATAGCTCTAAAACCAGAGACCACCCATGCATGAACTAATCAGAGGAAACTCAATGCAGTTCTAGAATATTTCAAAATATATATATACAACTGTCAAATACAGAGGTTTTAGACATCAATACAGATTCCATACGTCGTTTTAAAAAGAACACAAAAGTTGTACAGAACTTAACCTACACTTCAAATATTTTTAAAAACTTCAAAAGATGTTACAGAACTTGACATAACTTCAGAAAATACATTCTCATAGAGTTAACTTTTGTCTGACTGCAACAACCAAACCCCATGAGCTCGATCCGCCAACTACATCAAATCATCATCTTGAGGCACAAAGTCCTCATCTGGGAGATCCATACCTACAACAGGGAGTTCAACTATGAGCATCAAGCTTAGTAAGAATATATAAAAATGCAGTGATGCATATGCTATGTATGAACTTTCATAATACGATGACAGTACAGTACATTACGTTTCACTAGCAGAGGGGTATAAGTGGGGCTTATAGGAGAACATGTATGACAGAAGTGCACTATCAGGCACTAGCAGAGAAACGGTACAGAAATACAGAACAGAACACTTTACATTCAGATTTTTATCTTTATTAACTTCAAACCGTGTACAGAAAACATTTTTGCATGAATTTTCGGGAAAATCGTGTATGCATGGACGTTTACAGTGCTTAAAATTAAAACAACAGACAACAAGAATAAACGGCAGAAAAGAAAATAAATACAGAAAACTCAGAACGAAACTCTAACTTATCTACCCGAAACAACCCGACAGAAGTAAAACCTAGTATCTCCGTGTTGTAGGGCCTTAAAGGCCGATCTACACACATGAACTTACCGGTTGTCCGAAAAGCAGCAAGCTTTGCACGTGAAACCACGGTGATGCACGAACTTATGACGTGCACGAAAAGGGAAATTAACAAGCTGCAAATACTAACTAATAACTTAGTAGAATAAGCTTCAAATTCCATTCAAACCTTTAGAAAACAAACCAACGTGTTTTCATGTAAAAACAGTGAGTTCACTCCAAATTATCGTAACCTTAAACTCCAACAAAACTCACATTTTAACTTATTTAAACTCGTTAACTTTAGCAGATGTTTACCTTAGGCAGAGAAATAGAAGAAAATTGAGGAGATTGAAGGAGCTTCGAAGGGCATTTGTCATCTGGAAGAGAGAAAGTAGAGGGGAGTGGAAAAAAGCAGAGGAGAAATGAGGGTTTCACGTAGGAGGAAAGAGAAGAAGAACATGACTTCTTCAACAAGTTACCAAGTGTCAAGCCACCATAGGCCATTCCCCACCAACCTTAATTGGCTCCTCATTTTGACATTCCATTGGTTTTTAACTATTTTACTATTTAGTTCCTCAAATCAGTTTTACGAATCACCTACATTCAATTGAAACTATCGGTAAACTCATAAAATATACATTGTATAAATATTTCCATTAATTCCGTCTAATAATTCAAGAAATATTTACATGGTAAAATTGCCGGGTGTTACAAATACTCTCCACGCTTAACTTTTTGATTTAATTACTTTTATAGAATGTTAAATACAATTAATTTGCGACGACCATGAATTCCAATTTAAGTAGAATTATTTATTTTTATTTTATTGATTTAAATATTTATAATATTTTTCTCTGTATTAGTGACGACTATGGATTCTAATTCGAGTAGATCAGTTGATTTAGACGAGAGATCAACTAGTGATGCCGAAATAGATTAGTATTCGGAAGGCATTCCTGCATATGGTGATCTACAAGCATTTGATCAGACAGATGCAAATGAAGAAATAATCGTCTATTCGACCCCTAAAACGCTGGACGATGAGCTTCAAACACTGGTTGGCTCAGATGACGAGGAGGTGTAAAGCATACCGGTAAGAGAATAAATCTCAATGAGATTTTTTTGGGTAAATAATATGGTTCTTTAGAAGAAATTAAAGAAGAAATACGCGAATATTCTTTGAAAAATTGTTATGGTATAAAATTCACTAAAAGTGAAAAGAGGCGACTGCGGGCTGAGTGTGATAATGAATGTGGGTGGAGACTGCATGTTTTGAAGATGCAAGACCAGCTTATGTTTCAAATAAAGTCGTTGGTTGATTTTCACACATGTTCAAGGAAACTTGAGAATCAACACGCTTCAGCGAAATGGGTGGCGAAGGAGTATCTGGATAGATTCAAAAGTCATCCTACATAGGACATCCATTCTATTATCGAGGCACTGAGGAATAATTTCACTGTTGACATTTCACCTAGCCTTGCCATAAGAGCAAAAAGCGTAACTCGAACCCTTAACGAAAGGACAAAACCTGTGACAAAAGTCACCGGTTTTTCCCCCACAAGAGAACGGCCGATCCCCAAACTGAAATAATTTAAAAAACATTTGGGGACGGGACGGTCGGTCCCGATCGTCCTGTAGGATCGAGATTTGTCTAAGAGGGGGTGAATTAGACTTTTTAAAACTTAAATTAATAATCTAGATAATTTCTCTCGTGATTTGAACTTAAACGCTAACAGCAGACAAACAAATAAAGTAAAGAGTGAGAGAGAAATTAACACAAGAGTTTTAACGTGGTTCGGCTCAACCCAGCCTACATCCACGCTTCAAGGTTCACCCCTTGAAGATCCTTAACCTTCTCCTCGAGAATAACAGATCGGAATTCCGGGCTCCGATCAACTGCCTTTACAAATCTGGATTGAACTTGACGGGTGTCAATCCACTGCCTTATACAGAATGTTGAGTTCGTAAATGGTAAGCTCAGACTACACTCTCACAATGATTGAATCTCAAGTTAAATCGAGAGGTGTAGGAATAATACAGAGTATGATAAAAATTTCGCAAGTTAGGGTTCAGGAATTCAAATTGCAAACATTAGGTCTTCGAGCTCTAACCTCAGCTTAAATACTATGTATTTAATTCTGCTTGACTTTAATGCTTCTTATCCAATAATAGAAACTTTGTTACCGTTGGGAAGCATCCGTACAGAAGCAGATATCCGTTGCACCGGAAAGTGTTGTTCGTCGTCGCCATTAAAGTTCTGGAGTTAATGCTGAAAACGACGTCACTGTAGCTTCGCGGCTATTTTGAATTCTGGCGGAAGATCACCGGTTGAAGACTTTAAAAAGCTATCGGTATGAGTGTCTTCAAACGCCATCGGTAGATGAATCTTGATAAGCTATCGGCAGATGTAATCTTAAAATTCATCGGCATATGTAACTTGAACTTCATCGGCATGAGCAACATCATAACGCCATCGGTATGAATCTTGATAAGCTATCGGCAGATGTAATCTTGAAATTCATCGGCATATGTAACTTGAACTTCATCGGCATGAGCAACATCATAACGCCATCGGTATGAGCAAGTCTTGAGCTTCATCGGCAGATGCAAGCTTGAAACATCATCGGTAGAAACAACTTGAAACCGCCATCGGCATGTGTTGCACTAAAGAGCTTGAACCGCTATCGGTATGTGAAGCTTGAAATGCCATCGGCAAGTGCATGCTTTGTTGTTTAGCGATCGGCAGAAGGAACTCTTCTTTGTCGTTTAGCGATCGGCATGTGCAGCTTAGAACGACTTTGCCTTTTGTCGTTTAGTGAATGCCATCGATAGAAGCAGGCCTTGGAAAACCATCGGCAGATGCATGCCTTGTACACTTAACCAATATTATTAGAACTCTAAAATACCCTTTTCAAGGGTATTTCCAAAGGATTAAAATCAAATGCTTAATTCAATAATCTCATTTTATAAACATAATCAAATTACATATTTATCATTAAATACATCATCAAAAACAATATTTAGACTTAATCTCTATTTAAGTCAACAATCTCCCCCTTTTTGATGATGACAAAAATATTAAGGTAAATTTGATTAAGAGTTACTCTCCCCCATAATTCAAGCTCCCCCATAGCAGATGCATATATTCTAAAAACAGACAGACACATAGCATACCAGAGTTTCAAAAACATGCATATCCAATATCACTCAAATCAGTATCAATCAAATGTATTCTCCCCCATTGACATTATCAAAAAAACAAGCAGAGAGAGAGCAGTAAGAAAGGATTCAACACAAGTCAGAAAAACATCAGAGAATTGCATTAGGTAATCAAGATAAATGTATACATTAAATCAAGGCATTTATTTAAAGAGAGCTACAAAATGATTCCAATAAGCTTGGCTAATCCAAGCAGACACATCACAGTTGGACTTGATGTAAGCATCGACAAGTGCTGGAAGGGAGTGAATATCAACAGAGATGGGAGATAGATAAGGCACTAGTTCCAGACATGGAGCAGTCTCGGGGGAAGGAACAACAGAGGTAGAGGAGCCTTGATACATAACCATGTCCATGCAAGGAGGCTCGACAGAGGGACCAGTAGTAGAAATATTCATTGGACTGGCTGGTTCAGGAGAAGGCTCACGAGCAGGAGTAGTATGGAGATAAAGTTCAGCCTCCTGAATATCCAATGACATTAAGCGAATATCCTCAGCAACTTCAGTCCTGGAGAAGGGAAGAAAAAGGTCTTCAAAGCAAGCCTCTGGAACACTGGCTGAACAAGATGGTTCGGGTTCAGGGACAGGTTTCAAGGCATCAATTGAAGAACGGAAAGAGTCAAGTTCCCTGACAACCATACGCCTATCAGCATCCACTTTCAGAGACAGCAAACCAAGACCGGTATCTAAATCCTTGCTCATGTCATTTCGAGTCTTGGCTAGCTTGGCATCAAGTGATTGTTCAATCCTACTTTCAAGGGAACTGAGAGCAGTCTCAAGGCGGGCAATGGAAGACTGCAGATCAGAGAATTTGTCCTCACTTATGTAAGCTCTCCTTTGATATGTCTTTAGAGGTGTAGGAGGAGCTGATGGAATTGGTGAGGAGACTTGAACTAGTGGAGTAGGTAAACCTAGTGGAGCTGGCTGGCCTGGAGAGGGTGGTGGAACAGGGGAGGAGAATTGAGCTGGTGAAGAGGGTTGGACTGGCGAAGAAGGTTGGACTGGTGAAGAGAGTTGGACTGGTGAAGAGGGTTGGACTGGCGAAGAAGGTTGGACTGGTGAAGAGAGTTGGACTGGTGAAGAGGGTTTGAATGGAGAAGAGGGTTGGACTGGTGATGGAGGACTTGGAGGAAGTAGAATTTGCAAAATGTGTGCATGTGGAGGAGATGGAGGCTTTAGAGGAACGGGAAGAGGTACAAAAGAGGGAGCAGAGATTGCCTCTGAGGCATGAACTCTTGAAGAAGGAGCAAGACGCCTTCGCACTAGAGGAGGAGGTATGAAGCTAGAGGCCTGAGATTGAGAGGGGGAATTAACAAAAGCTGGTATTTCAGAGTCATCCCCGCCTTCAGCAGTTGATTCCTCTGGCAGAATGAGTGCTCGCTTTCCTTTTATGGCAACTGCTGTTTTAACATGATTAATCTTAGAAGCATCCAAGACAAGCGCCTCTGTCCTTGTTCTCTTGATTCCCATTTTGTTCAGTGTGGTTTTGGAATAATAATTGGAGGGTTTAAGACGGACAGGATCTTCATCCTCTGGAAATACAACCTCAAGCTGAGCAAAGATCTCCATTAAGAGCAGGTTGTATGGAAAAGATGTAGCCCTGGATGATACTGCTTGAATCATCCTTCGAACAACCACATAGCCAAGATTGAAGGGGTCTTGAGGTAAATTGTAAACAGAACAAAAAGCTTCATTGCACTTACTTCATCATGATGACCACCCTTAGGGACAATATTGTACCCTATCATCTGATGAAATAATCTGGCTCTTGCGGTCAGATGTTTGCCTTTTAATTGATCAGGGGTTTGGTTGGGATCCAAAGCAATGTTCTTTAAAAAATCTTGACCCTCAGCAGTACCAAAGAAAGGGGGCTCAGTGCCAGATACAAACTTGTAAGGGCAGCTATCTAAATGCGGGACCTCCAGAAGAGCATTGATAAACTGAGGTGTAATCTCTATGTGCTTGTTATACACATAGCTCCTAATAATGGATAAATCAGAAGTGAAAACCATATTGGCATAGAACATCATAATTGCTTCCGGGTAATAATAAGAATCTACATCAAACAGTCCTATCAACCCGAGGTCCGTCAAGGGTTCGACAATATTCAGGCCAGCTAAATCGTCAAAGTAAATACCTCGACTGGGAATTAGAGACTTATGCTTATAATCGTCATGGTACCGTAGCTCAGCAGCTCTAGTGAGGAAAAACAGAGATGGAAAATCATTGGCCCGTGGAATCTCACGAGGAGGTCGAGCTGTGACTTTGGCCTTCTTCTTGGCCGGTTGTGGAACTGCGCGAGATGATGAAGACATTGATGAGGATGAAAAACCTAGAGAGAGCGAGAGAGGTTTCTGGCTGAAGGCTTTCTGAAAGAGCGCGAAAAAGTGAAGCGTCTTTGAAAAGAAGCAGAGTTTAAATGAAAAAGGGCATCGCCCGACGAGATGAAGTCACACGTGTAAGACAGGTTAACCCGATAGGTCACACGTGTCGGTAGATTAAGGAATTCATCTTCCGATGCCTACCGATAGAAATGCATCTTCCGATGCCTGGTAAAATACAGCATCTACCGATGCTTGGAAAAATGCAGCATCTACCGATGCCTTCCGATAGACATGCATCTTCCGATGCCTAGAGAAAATTCAGCATCTACCGATGCCTTCACAACAAGAAATTGCTCTAACACTTGGGAATTTTCCAAACAGAGACAGAATCATTTTCTATCAACCCGAATGAGACCTAACCTTATTCTGATATTATTGAATGTCTTCTCAACCAAGGGTTTTGTAAAGATGTCGGCCAATTGATCTACAGAATTTACAAACTCTAAGGATATATCACCTCTTTGAACATGATCACGGATGAAGTGATATCTAACATCTATATGTTTGGTTCTAGAATGCTGAATAGGATTTTTGGAAATGTTGATAGCACTGGTGTTATCACACCGAATAGGAATCCTATCATAAAACAGATTATAGTCTTCTAGAGTTTGCTTCATCCAAAGCATTTGTGCACAGCAACTGCCTGCAGCAATATATTCACTCTCAGCAGTTGACAATGCAACAGAGTTCTGTTTCTTAGAGTAACAAGAAACTAAAGATTCACCAAGGAATTGACATGTTCCACTGGTGCTTTTCCTATCAACTAAACTTCCTGCATAATCAGAATCTGAATATCCTATCAGATCAAAAGAAGTACCTTTAGGATACCATAATCCTAAGTCAGGTGTCCCACTTAAATATTTAAAAATCCTTTTGACAGCAGTTAAGTGAGATTCCTTTGGTGCAGCTTGAAATCTAGCACAAAGACAAACACTAAAGAGTATATCTGGCCTACTTGCAGTCAAATATAACAAAGAGCCAATCATACCACGATATTTCTTGATATCCACAATTATACCATTTTCATCTTTGTCCAATTTGGTTGTGGTACTCATGGGAGTTCTAGAAGATTTGACAGATTCTAATCCAAATTTCTTAAGAAGTTCTTTGATGTATTTTTCTTGGCAGAAGAAAATTCATCAGGAGATTGACTAATCTGGAAACCTAAGAAGAATTTTAACTCCCCCATCATACTCATTTCAAATTCACTTTGCATGAGGGAGGAAAACTCATTACACATATTGACATTTGTTGATCCAAAAATAATGTCATCGACATAAATTTGAACTAACAAAATATCCTTATCCTTTTGCATGGTAAATAGAGTTGAGTCGGTGTTACCCCTTTTGAAATTCCTTTCCACAAAGAAGTTCTTCAACATATCATACCAAGCTCTAGGAGCCTGTTTAAGACTATAGAGAGCTTTCCTTAACTTATAGACATGGTCGGGTTTGTCAAAGGCTTCAAAACCTAAGGGCTGCTCAACATAAACTTCTTCTGTAATATAACCATTTAAGAATGCACTCTTTACATCCATTTGAAAGAGTGTGAAGTTTTTGTAGCAAGAAAAAGCTAGGAGCATTCTAATTGACTCTAATCTAGCTACAGGGGCAAAGGATTCTTCAAAATCAATACCCTCTTCTTGAGAGTATCCCTTAGCAACTAGTCTAGCTTTATTTCTAACAACAATCCCATTTTCGTCTAATTTATTCTTGAAAACCCATTTAGTTCCAATAATGGGATGATCCTTAGGCCTTGGAACAAGTTCCCATACCTTGCTCCTTTCAAATTGATTTAGCTCCTCTTGCATAGCTAAAATCCAGTACTCATCATTCTTGGCCTCTTCGAATTTCTTAGGCTCTACTTGAGAAATAAATGCCACATTGGCACAGAGATTCCTAAGAGAGGATCTAGTCTTAACTTCTAAAGAAGGATCACCTAGAATTTCATCTATTGGATGGTTTCGGACATATTTCCAGTCTCTAGGGAGAGTAGGATTTTCATCCTTGACAGGAATAATATCTAGAGAAGTAGAAGAGGGTTCTAAAGATTTTTCTACTTGAATGGGATCAGTAGGCTTTTCTAAGGAAAGAGAATCCAGTTGATTATCCAAAATATCATCCTCATCCACATTGATTGTGGGTTGAGGGGATTCATCAAAGTTAACATGGACTGACTCCTCTACAACTAGAGTTCTCCTATTGAATACTCTATAAGCTTTACTGGAAAGGGAATAACCCAGAAAAATTCCAAGATCTGATTTGGAATCGAATTTTCCTAGGTTATCCTTAGTATTTAGAATGAAGCATTTGCTTCCAAAAGCTCTAAAATACTTTACAGAAGGGATTTTACCATTCCAAAGCTCATAGGGTGTTTTCTCAAGAATAGGTCTTATGGAGACCTGATTAAGCACATAACAAGCTGTTGACACAGCTTCTGCCCAGAAATATTTTGGAAGGGAATTCTCATTAAGCATAGTCCGAGTTAGCTCTTGGAGAGACCTATTTTTCCTCTCAACAACACCATTTTGCTGAGGGGTCCTAGGAGAAGAGAAATTGTGCTCAATTCCATACTTGAGACACAAGAGTTCAAATTTCTCATTTTCAAATTCTCCACCATGATCACTACGAATAGCAACTATGGTGAGCTCCTTTTCATTTTGAACTCTTTTCCTAAAACTAGAAAAGGTGTCAAAAGTTTCATCCTTAGACTTTAGAAAGTGAACCCAGGTAAATCTAGAAAAATCATCTACAATGACAAATGCATAGAATTTTCCTCCTAAGCTAGCAATATTTGAAGAACCGAAGAGGTCCATGTGAAGAAGTTGGAGAGGCTTAGAAGTAGAAATTGCATTCTTAGATGCAAAAGAACTTTTGATCTGTTTGCCCATTTGGCAGGCTTCACAGACCTTATCCTTTTCAAAGGATATCTTAGGGATTCCTCTAACTAAGTTCTCCTTAGTAATCTTAGCTAAGGTATCCATCCCTACGTGTCCTAATCTCCTATGCCAAATCCAAGAATCATGGGAAGAATTCACAGCAAAACATTTTTCATTAGACACAACAATATCATCTAAGTCAATAATATAAATATTATCTTTCCTATAGCCAGAAAACAAAACTTTGCCATTTGAAGCATCTTCAATTATGCAAGAGTCTGACTTAAAAATTACTTTATATCCTTTATCACATAACTGGCTAATACTAAGTAAATTATGCTTTAATCCATCAACTAATAAAACATTCTCAATAATAGGATTAATGCTGTTACCTATGTTGCCAATGCCAACAATTTTGCCTTTTTGGTTTCCACCAAAAGTGACACTTCCTTTCTTCTTGTTGACAACTGCAAACTTGGTTGAGTCTCCTGTCATATGCCTCGAACATCCACTGTCGAGGTACCATTGGTTTTTCCCAGGAGAACAGTCAACCTGCAAAACAGAGATCATGTTGTCTGCTTAGGTACCCAAATCTTTTGGGTCCTAGTGTTAGTTTTGGTTCCTTTGGGAACCCATTGCAGCTTACTACCATTTTTCATATTATGTGTTTTTAAAGGACATATGAAGGACTTATGTTCTACTTCATTATAGGTATGGCAAGTAGTCGGTTTGACGAAGAAATTCTTAAACACTTTTCTCTTATTGAATTTGTCATAGCCTAAACCTGCTTTATCATGAGTAGCTCTATGATTCCCTATTAGCAATGTTAACTTCTTGCTACCATTTGAAAACCAAAGAACAAGTTTATTCAAAGATTCATTTGTCTTCTTTAGTTCAGAAATTTCTTTTTCATGCAAGTTCACTTCTTTAGCATGCTTCTCAATTAGACTTGCATTTTCCTTTTTCAGTGTATTGTATTTATCCTTTAGCATGCCAAACTGTTTAACCAAATCGTTAAAGGCATCAACCATATCCCCATCATCATCAGACTCACTCTCACAGGAAGAAATGCTTACCTCGTTATCGTGAGCCATGAAGCAGAGGTTGGCTACTTCCTCGTCTTCTGAAGAGGATGTGTCACCTTCACTGTCATCCCAAGTGGCCTTCATAGCCTTCTTCTTAAATTTCTTGGGATTCTTCTTGGACTGTGGACAATCTGTCTTCATGTGGCCAAGCTTTCCACATCCAAAACAAGTAATTTCCTTCTCCTTGTGAGATTTCTCCCCCTTTGGAAATCTCCTTCCTTGCATTCTTTTTCTTTGGAGGAATTTGCTGAACCTCCTTGTAATGAGAGCGATACCCTCATCATCATCTTCTTCTTCTTCTTCCTCAGACAGATCTTGTTTACTTGAGGAAGCTTTCATTGCAATATCTTTTCTTTTTGTAGCCTCTCTCTCCTTGAGATCTTCCTTCTCGTTTGACCTCATCGTGATCTCATGTGTCATGAGAGATCCAAGGAGTTCCTCAAGTTTTAGAATCTTGAGATCCTTTGCTTCCTGTATGGCAGTCACCTTTGGCTGCCAGCTTCTTGGAAGACATCTAAGAATCTTCCTGACCTGTTCTTCACAAGAATATGATTTACCAAGAGCTTTTAAGCCATTGGTAATGTTAATAAACCTTGTAAACATAGAAGATATAGATTCATCTTTTGGCATAGAAAATAACTCATACTCATGTACAAGCATATTCAATTTACTCTCTTTTACCTTATTTGTTCCCTCGTGAGTAACCTCTAAAAAGTGCCAAATTTCTTGAGCACTTTCACACCCATGTACCCTATTAAATTCATCTCTATTTAAGGCACAATACAGGGTGTTTATCGCCTTAGCATTAAGGCTTAGATTTCTCTTATCTGACTCAGTTAGATCAGTGGAAATCTTAGGAACACTTTGGCCATCTACAGTTTTCATGGCTTTAAATGGACCATATTCTATAATGTTCCATAGCTCATAGTCCATGGCTTGAATGAATATCTTCATTCTTGCTTTCTAGTAAACATAATCACTCCCATCAAAGAAGGGAGGCCTATTTGTAGCTTGACCTTCTCCGTGTGTGGAGTTAGTGTTGAATGCCATTGCCATTGTAAATATATCACACAATGATTAAAAGACAGCTTAGACAATGATAACCTTGCTCTGATACCAATTGTAGGATCGAGATTTGTCTAAGAGGGGGGTGAATTAGACTTTTTAAAACTTAAATTAATAATCTAGATAATTTCTCTCGTGATTTGAACTTAAACGCTAACAGCAGACAAACAAATAAAGTAAAGAGTGAGAGAGAAATTAACACAAGAGTTTTAACGTGGTTCGGCTCAACCCAGCCTACATCCACGCTTCAAGGTTCACCCCTTGATGATCCTTAACCTTCTCCTCGAGAATAACAGATCGGAATTCCGGGCTCCGATCAACTGCCTTTACAAATCTGGATTGAACTTGACGGGCGTCAATCCACTGCCTTATACAGAATGTTGAGTTCGTAAATGGTAAGCTCAGACTACACTCTCACAATGATTGAATCTCAAGTTAAATCGAGAGGTATAGGAATAATACAGAGTATGATAAAATTTTCGCAAGTTAGGGTTCAGGAATTCAAATTGCAAAAATTAGGTCTTCGAGCTCTAACCTCAGCTTAAATACTCTGTATTTAATTCTGCTTGACTTCAATGCTTCTTATCCAATAATAGAAACTTTGTTACCGTTGGGAAGCATCCGTACAGAAGCAGATATCCGTTGCACCAGAAAGTGTTGTTCGTCGTCGCCATTAAAGTTCTAGAGTTAATGCTGAAAGCGACGTCACTGTAGCTTCGCGGCTATTTTGAATTCTGGCGGAAGATCACAGGTTGAAGACTTTAAAAAGCTATCGGCATGAGTGTCTTCAAACGCCATCGGTAGATGAATCTTGATAAGCTATCGGCAGATGTAATCTTGAAATTCATCGGCATATGTAACTTGAACTTCATCGGCATGAGCAACATCATAACGCCATCGGTATGAATCTTGATAAGCTATCGGCAGATGTAATCTTGAAATTCATCGGCAGATGTAACTTGAACTTCATCGGTATGAGCAACATCATAACGCCATCGGTATGAGCAAGTCTTGAGCTTCATCGGCAGATGCAAGCTTGAAACATCATCGGTAGAAACAACTTGAAACCGCCATCGGCATGTGTTGCACTAAAGAGCTTGAACCGCTATCGGTATGTGAAGCTTGAAATGCCATCGGCAAGTGCATGCTTTGTTGTTTAGCGATCGGCAGAAGGAACTCTTCTTTGTCGTTTAGCGATCGGCATGTGCAGCTTAGAACGACTTTGCCTTTTGTCGTTTAGTGAATGCCATCGGTAGAAGCAGGCCTTGGAAAACCATCGGCAGATGCATGCTTTGTACACTTAATCAATATTATTAGAACTCTAAAATACCCTTTTCAAGGGTATTTCTAAAGGATTAAAATCAAATGCTTAATTCAATAATCTCATTTTATAAACATAATCAAATTACATATTTATCATTAAATACATCATCAAAAACAATATTTAGACTTAATTTCTATTTAAGTCAACACGTCCCCCAAGAGAGGCCGGCCTCCTCACCCCCATTCGAGGTTCAAATTATTTATTTATGATACTTTGAAGTTTTTTTCGATGAATAGTAAATTTTGATGGTTTTTTTTTTAAAACCGAAACTTTGGGTTTAAATTAAAAAAAAAACCCAAGAATAAAACATATTTTACTATAATTTGTTTCTATAATGCAAATATATAGTTATTTTCCTTGATGATTATAGAAGTGACAGATACTTTTGACTTATAATGAAACATTGTTGTTTAGAAAACATCCTCAAATATATAATTGCTCCAGTGCTAATCTTGAATCTGTTCCGGTTTGTGAATTTGATTTATTTTGAAACTTGGTTCGAGTTTTCGATGCGAAGTGAATCAAACACGATTTTTAGAGTTTAAATGGAAAAATGGAGGACGAGATTGGTAAGTTGCAGAAGTCTATCCCCTACCATAACCTACGTGGAAGGCTTGGTTCTGTACAAAGTATCTCTTTCTCTCTCTAGATTCTCTCACTTTTAGCCCTCCGTTGATACCAATTCCTCTGCCGGACGCAACCTCAAATCCCCTCGTCGAAAACCCTGAATTTGTTGTCTCTGGTTGACGCATTATACGAAGAGGGGGTTGAGGTAATGGGTACCGGACCCCAGAATCCATGCCAAGAAGATGACGACGACGACCTTCATAGCGGTCGTGCCGCCACTATTTCAGGCCAATCTGTGTCCATGAGTGGCAGCATCGGATCCCCCTCCAGCCGAAGTGAGCAAACAATGGCTACCCCAGCCAGTGACAATACTTTCCTTCGATTAAACCACCTTGATATTCACGGAGACGATGCCGGATCGCAAGGCGCTATTTCGTGAGTTTTCTTCTTCGGATCACATAATGCTGATGCTGTACAGTGATTGGTTCAGTTTTTTGTTGAAATCTTGCGAATTAGATGGTGGTTTGATTGGATTTCTTGAATGTACTTTCTACAGAGTTAATTTCGTTGTTGTTACCGCAAATTAGATGTGGATTTGATTTTGTTTACTCTATTCAATTGTTATGAGCCAGTAACAAGAAGAAAAAGAGAGGTCAGCGTGCTGTTGGAGGCGATAAGAGTGGAAGAGGGCTTCGCCAATTCAGCATGAAAGGTATTTCCGACAACCCATCTCTACTAGTTCTTCCTTCAGTCGGATAATTAGGTGATTGAATTAGTCTCTATATGAAGCGCCATTGAATTGATTTCTTATGCCTTGGGGCTTTCCTCAACTTAAGGTTGTTATTTTATTTTATGTGATTATATATATGATTATGATAATGACTTTTGAGTTGATGAATGTTATTCTATTATGCCAAAATATATGATTTATAGTTCTGTATCTTTTAATATCCGGCCTAATAGAGCTTGCCTAAATCTTCCATAATGCTCGTGTATCGTATTTTTGGCTTGAAATATGTCTTTAATATGATATGCGTTGATTATTCTTTGTAACGTATGCAGTTTGTGAAAAAGTGGAAAGCAAGGGAAGAACAACCTATAACGAGGTTAGACATCATCATGTATTTTTTGTAATTTCTGTGATATTTGCTATTTAATTTTGTCCCTTGATACCATGACACTTCCAGTCAACAAGCTCTTTCTGAGAGTGTCAGGGATTCTAAAAGAATATAACTGGAGTTTGCTGTCGGTTAGTTTTTTCGTGTCATCTTCCTCTTGGATATTTATTCAGAGTTTATGATATTTATGATACAGTGGTCCAGCAGCAATGCTGAGTTGCTGCAGAGATTGAGTTTTCCGTTTGAGTTTAGTCTATAGATCTGTTTCCATCACTGTCATAGCTAGGGGTGATGACTTCTCATGTTGGCATTCTTATAAATCTAAACTTATGGTATGTAGTTAAAGTGAAGTATTTGTGAAAAGTTGTCCATAGTGTTGTTACTGTTTGTGTTTGATTAATGCACCTTCATATGCAATGACTTTGCATTTTTTTTTTTTCAAATCATAGTTGCATCTATATCTTTGTTTGCACTTCTGTAGGAGCTTTTGATTATCTGTTTACGACACTATTTGTATGTGTGGGATAATATGGTTGGACAGAAGTTGAAGTTTTGAAGGAACTATTTGGCTGAACCCGATTATGAATAAACCTAGCAAGTCCAGATTCTTGCCGGAGAAATTCGATTAAATAGAAATTACCGCCTAACAGACATTCCAAGAGGTCCAATTGTCTCCTACACCTTCTAATTCCTGCCTACCTCTCTCTTCCTTCTCTTCCCTCTCTACCTCAGCACCTTCCCTAACATGATTTTCCTATCATTACTGCTTCTTCCCTGCCAACTCAGCTTCTCCATCTTTCTCTTCTCTAGTTCTGGGTTTCTTGGGCTGTTTCACGTAAGAAAACCAGATGAGGGCCCTATCACTATTCTTTTAAGATGACATGGACTTTATTCTTGATTGACTATGTTAGCATTTTGGCCTCATAAGAGTAAAATTTAATATTTTAAATTTTAGAGGTATTTACTTTCTCAATTTCATTATGAATCTGAAGCTTAAGGTGTCAAAAAGGCGAAAATAAAGAATTAGGATTAATTTTTTATCATGCTTTACTAGTGTATGCCAAAATCTGACCATTGTCAATCTGGCTATTCAATTTTTGTTTCTTGTGTTTAGTCGACATATTAAGTTATGATAAGGACTCTTGCATTTAGGCTTGGAAAAGATCCAATCTTAAAAACAGCTGCAATCCTACCTCTTTATCTTCTCAGTTCTTTCCATTTTTCGTATTTCTCTATTTTAAGCTGTCTGTACATATTGTTAACTTGAAATTTTTGCCAGAAGGTTTCTTGGGGTTATTGGTTCTACTTTAGTTCCTCGAAAGGAATTAAAGTTATTCCTCTCTGCTGAAAATAAATTTGGACTGATTAATAAAAGAATTTTGTGAACAAAGTTGCTGAATTTGAAAATTTGAAACGTTGCAGGTTGCAGATGAACTTGTGGCTGAGTTTGCTGATCCTAGCAGTAGTCTTGCATCCCCAGATCAGGTTTGGTATTCTTCAGCAAATTAGCATTTTTATACCACACGCAGAGGCTGACTTGGATGGATGGAACTATAGGAAACTCTTTTACAAAAAAATGGGAAGATTCTATTTTTCTGACAAATTTTTGGTTGACAGCAACAATATGATGAAAAGAACATCCGGCGAAGGGTATACGATGCCCTAAATGTTCTCATGGCAATGGACATTATATCAAAGGATAAAAAAGAGATACAATGGAAGGGTTTACCTCGAACGAGTCTGAATGATGTTGAAGAACTAAAGGTATCGACGCAGTCATAATTTTCGTCGAATAGAATCTCATTTCTGATCGTTAAATATCTGGATGCAGACAGAGAGGCAGGGACTTAGAAATAGAATAGATAAGAAAGCTGCATACCTGCAAGAGCTGGAGGAGCAAGTATGATGAGTAGCTGTTGACATTATTTGTTTGGGTCTTATTTTGCAATTTCTATACAAAATTCGTCTTTTGTTCTTGCTTTGAATTGTATATGTTTGTTTGTTTGTTTTGTGCTTATGTTCTTTTCTCCTTACACATTGTCTCTGTTTCCATGTATAAAGTACGTAGGCCTTCAGAATCTGATTCAGCGAAATGAACACTTATACAGCTCTGGAAATGCTCCAAGTGGTGGTGTGTCTTTACCTTTTATCCTGGTGCAGGTATATTTTCTTTTTTATTGTAAGTCTATTGTTATTTCAACCATTATTTGGTGGAATATTAGAATGGCAACGAAAATAGATTGTTTCACAAGTAAATTTTTTTTTCTTTTTCTATATTATTTAAACTAATTGCATAATTTGGATTGCTCTTATTTTGCTGACCATTCAGAGACTTCGCTTTCCTATTGTGCAACCGTAGTTGTTTCATTGAAAAATACAAAATCCTTGGATCTGATTAATTTCCAAGATAAGTTTTTTTTTTTTTTTTTTCTTTTTGCCTGATTGTATTAGAGGAAAAAAATTGTAAGAGTAATACCTGAGTAAAACACATTCTACATTTTGAAAAAGCTCCAAGCCTAAAACTTTACCTGACAGAAATAATGTAACGACCCCTTATCCCAGCAAGATATTGTCCGCTCTGGGGATTGGGCCGCAGCCCAATATCCTCCCCTCACGGCTTTGTTTGGCGAGAACTTCCCAGAAGGTCACCCAACCTGGAATTGCTCTCGCCGAAGCCCTCTTAACTTCGGAGTTCTTATGGGATCCGTTGTCAATTGAGCTCCAAAACGCGTCTTACTATGTTGGGAGGGTCTCTTTACATATGTTTCATTTCCACATACTTCCCCAAGCGCTGTGGGATTGTGACGACCCCCTCTTTACGACCTGTCACCTTCCGGCTCGCCCGCGCGGACGTACCGCCATCCGGGTTCCGGTTCGTGCAGCCATCGTACCATACTTACAGATCCGGGTCATCACAATCACCCCCCCTCGGGGGCCCAACGTCCTCGTTGGCCACAATTCCGGTTGGGTACAGGCTCTGATACCATTTGTAACGACCCCTTATCCCAGCAAGATATTGTCCGCTCTGGGGATTGGGCCGCAGCCCAATATCCTCCCCTCACGGCTTTGTTTGGCGAGAACTTCCCAGAAGGTCACCCAACCTGGAATTGCTCTCGCCGAAGCCCTCTTAACTTCGGAGTTCTTATGGGATCCGTTGTCAATTGAGCTCCAAAACGCGTCTTACTATGTTGGGAGGGTCTCTTTACATATGTTTCATTTCCACATACTTCCCCAAGCGCTGTGGGATTGTGACGACCCCCTCTTTACGACCTGTCACCTTCCGGCTCGCCCGCGCGGACGTACCGCCATCCGGGTTCCGGTTCGTGCAGCCATCGTACCATACTTACAGATCCGGGTCATCACAAATAAAGTTTAATCTGAAGAGTTTTTAAGATATTCTACACCAAATTATTCTATATACAACAATACCCTTTCAGCGTAATTAACTAAGTTTTAAAGTGGTAACAGTTACTTGTTGAGAAGTGAAAGTAAAGTGGTATTTTAACAATTATTATTAGGTTAGATTATTATATATAGAAAGATAGGAGTGGGAGAAGGAGATATGATTATGCTTATGAATATTTATGAATGATTTCTATCTTAGTTCTTAGGGTTTTTCAAGTTTAGCATCGTGATAGACCACTGATATGTTATACCTATGCTAAGAAGGGAAAAACAAAGAAGAGAGATAAAGGGTGTAATGAGAATGTGGAGGAAGGGAAAAAGGATGGTGTGGAAAATGTGGGGACAGTAGGTGGTGAGCCTACGTGGTAGTATAATCTAGTAAGAGAGAAGAGAGAGGATGAAGAAGGGTGAGAGTAGGCATATAAGAGTTCAAAGGGAATTTTGTGGTGGGAATTGTGGGGGAGAACCGAGTCTCCCAATGTGTTAGGGTGGTTCGATATTGGAGATGTGTTTATGAGATTATAAGCATTTCTCTTATTTTCTGTTTGGAGTTATTTTTGCTCTTCTCAATTTGGTTTCAGAGTTTCACAATTCTCTTAACAGTCTTGAAGATAGATTATCGATTGGATAGAACTGAGAAACAATTGGAAGGAATTCAAACAGGCTCATAGAACTTGTTGCGTGGATGGAGCAAGAATATCGAGGCAAAGATGGAGAAACTTCAGGTGCTTGACTCAATAGAGCAACGCCTTAAGGAATTACATTGGAATGGGAAGTCCAATATTCTAAGATTGCTGGAGAATCCTCCAGATGGCCCAACAGACTCACTGTGTGCTGGCACTAGAAATGATTCGAATGGGAAACAGGTTCGACCGACTGTGCCTGAACCAATGATCTGCATTCCGCCATTCTGCCAAATTCCATCATTTCAGAACGTGAAGGCCAACGTTCTGAGTTGGCAGATGTTTCAACCCATGCTCTGCAGGGAATGGTGCAGATCACTGTAGAAAAAGACGCACAAGAAAACAGTGCGTTGTCGGTTGAATTTTCTGAAGATGAGGAAACCAACAACCAGAGAGAGAAAAGACCTCCGGCGGAGATATTACCCGCAGCTGGGGATGATCGTGCGGCGGAGTCAGTTGTGCCCCAGAAATGCCGATACTGCGAGTTGGAAGCAGCTGCGGTAAGCTGAGGTTGGGCCCGTGCTCGGTGGCGAAATCCAGTTCATTCTGCATGGCCCAGAATTACTGCCTCATCGTCAAATATGTTGGAAACATCCACTGGAGATGCAGTTTGGGTTTTGCAGCTCCATTAAATAATTAGTGTTTATCTTCACTGCCTCATTGACGGTTCAAGGTGTTTATCTCTGCATTTTGGGGATTGGTTGTTGTTTCATCAATGGCCTCCATCAACAGAAGCTGTGTCTTAGGAGAGAAGGAGACTCTAAACCTAAGAACCTCAATAGGTTAATGGGATTGGCCCACATACTAGACCGCCAGACTCATCTATTCAAGAAAACTCACCTAAGCCCAGGCCCACCAAACTATATGATTCCAAGAACCAAACCCATATGCTTTCCAACATCGTCCACCTTGACAGCTAGCAAATGGATGAGGCACCAAATTTGGAAAAGTTTAATCATCATTCAGTGGGTACACGTGCCCAACAATGGCTAGAGTGCATGAAAAGTTTGAGGAGAACCAAAATGCCCAGGGGACACAGTTCTGAAACTTAAGCAAGAATGCCTTGACATTTTTAGGAGGAAAGGTGATAAGATGAGCATGTTTAGGGCTTGGCATCAACAAGCAGTTGTTGCTGACGGTAAAACAATTAGTCTCATTTCTGCTTTTGGAGAACACAACTCTTGTGTGCGTGAACAAGGTACCCTCCTTGAGCTAGTATTGGCAATTATATATTTTTTTTGGAGGACCTTACATCAACGATGCAGAAAAGGAACAAGGCATTTTCAGAAATTCAAGCACTGATTGTACCCATTTGCGAGGCAAAAGCAGGTCATAGTCCATATAGAAATTGCTGTCTATCAAGAAAATGAGCTGGATTTGACTGTGAAAGAGTTTGGTGAACTGAAGGTGTGGAAGTATGTAATGGAGATGGGGTTTGAAGTTTGGAGTTGGCATCATGTTTGACCAACCCCGTTCTGGTCATAGCTATGCGTCAAAATCATCATGTTTGAACCCATGCTACTTTGGTTCGATTTTTCGAGCATGTCTCATATTGTTTGGTGGGCCACACGTCTAAAATTAGAGATTGGGCTATGAAAAATATTTGGGCTAGGCTTGGAATGAAGGAAGTTGGATTCTAAAGGAAGATCAATTTTTTGCCATCGGCTTTAGTACGAAGTGAGTTCCACTAAAGGAAAAATGCATGGAAACCCAAGTGACACTAAACATATTTCCGAAGATACAAAGAAATGTCTCTGGACATACCACTTGCTTTGTTTGCTCTATTTTGTTTGGGACCGAAAGAAATGAAGACGAGTTAAGACATAAAGATCAAACTGTAACGACCCATCTTTTCCAATAAGATATTGTCCGCTTTGTAACGATCTAGGATTTGCCTATTCTCGGACTTAGATCCTCGAGGTTTGCCCCGCAATCGTACTCACGGATTTATTTTCAACGAAGACTTCTCAAGTGGTCACCCAACTTGGTACTGCTCTTGCCCGAGCACTCTTATCTTCGGAGTTCTGATGAGATTCGGTGCAATTGTGCTACAAAACGCGTCTTACTATCTAGGAGAGATATCTTTTACATATGTTTCATTTTCATTTTCCCTCCAAACGATGTGGGATTGCGCCCAACCCGCTCTCGAGTCGTCACAATCACCTCCCTTTCGGGGCCCCAACGTCCTCGTTAGCCACATTTCTGGTTGGGTACAGACTCTGATATCATTTGTAACGACCCCTCTTTTATAGTAAAATATTGTCCGCTTTGTAACAATCCGGATTCGCCTATACTCGGCTCCGAGATTTGCCTATACTCAGGCTTAGATCCCCGAGGTTTGCCCCGCAATCGTACTCACGAATTTGTTTTCAACGAGGACTACCCAAGTGATCACCCAACTTGGTACTGCTCTCGCCCGAGCACTCTTAATTTTGGAGTTCTGATGGGATCCGGTGCAATTGTGCTACAAAACGCGTGTTACTATATAGGGGAGGCATCCTTTATATATGCTTCATTTCCATCTTCCCCCAATCGTACTCACGAATTTGTTTTCAACGAGGACTGCCCAAGTGATCACCCAACTTGGTACTGCTCTCACCGAGCACTCTTAATTTCGGAGTTCTGATGGGATCCGGTGCAATTGTGCTACAAAACGCGTGTTACTATATAGGGGAGGCATCCTTTATATATGTTTCATTTCCATCTTCCCTCAAACGATATGAGATTGCGCCCCCCCCCCCCCCCCCAAGGTCGTCACACAAACTATCTACTTGTGACTTTGAGGACAAGTTCGATTTTTGAAGGAGGGAGTATTGTTGAGAAATATAAATAAGAGAGTATTTTAGCAATTATTATTAAGTTAGATTAGATTATTATAAATAGAAGGGAGGAGGAGAGAGATAGGATTATGCTTATGAATATTGATGAATGATTTCTTATCTAAGTTCTAGGGTGTTTTTTGAATATAGCATTATTGTTAAGATTTGTATCTAGTTTTAAGGTTTTGGTTATTTCTTTTATCGTTTTTCTTTTTTTTGGAGTTTCATACTCATTGTTACTCTAGAGCTTGGATATAGTGCTTGTTTTACTGCAATCCTCGGATTTGCTAATGCGACTTCATGTTCCTTCGTACTTCTATTTTTCCAAACCCTAATATTTTTATGGTTGGATGGAAATCCTTGAATTGTTTTTATGGAAAACCCTAGTACTCTATCCAAGCTCTTGATCTTCCATGCAACCAATATATATTTTTTTTTGGAGGACCTTACATCAACGATGCAGAAAAGGAACAAGGCATTTTCAGAAATTCAAGCACTGATTGTACCCATTTGCGAGGCAAAAGCAGGTCATAGTCCATATAGAAATTGCTGTCTATCAAGAAAATGAGCTGGATTTGACTGTGAAAGAGTTTGGTGAACTGAAGGTGTGGAAGTATGTAATGGAGATGGGGTTTGAAGTTTGGAGTTGGCATCATGTTTGACCAACCCCGTTCTGGTCATAGCTATGCGTCAAAATCATCATGTTTGAACCCATGCTACTTTGGTTCGATTTTTCGAGCATGTCTCATATTGTTTGGTGGGCCACACGTCTAAAATTAGAGATTGGGCTATGAAAAATATTTGGGCTAGGCTTGGAATGAAGGAAGTTGGATTCTAAAGGAAGATCAATTTTTTGCCATCGGCTTTAGTACGAAGTGAGTTCCACTAAAGGAAAAATGCATGGAAACCCAAGTGACACTAAACATATTTCCGAAGATACAAAGAAATGTCTCTGGACATACCACTTGCTTTGTTTGCTCTATTTTGTTTGGGACCGAAAGAAATGAAGACGAGTTAAGACATAAAGATCAAACTGTAACGACCCATCTTTTCCAATAAGATATTGTCCGCTTTGTAACGATCTAGGATTTGCCTATTCTCGGACTTAGATCCTCGAGGTTTGCCCCGCAATCGTACTCACGGATTTATTTTCAACGAAGACTTCTCAAGTGGTCACCCAACTTGGTACTGCTCTTGCCCGAGCACTCTTATCTTCGGAGTTCTGATGAGATTCGGTGCAATTGTGCTACAAAACGCGTCTTACTATCTAGGAGAGATATCTTTTACATATGTTTCATTTTCATTTTCCCTCCAAACGATGTGGGATTGCGCCCAACCCGCTCTCGAGTCGTCACAATCACCTCCCTTTCGGGGCCCCAACGTCCTCGTTAGCCACATTTCTGGTTGGGTACAGACTCTGATATCATTTGTAACGACCCCTCTTTTATAGTAAAATATTGTCCGCTTTGTAACAATCCGGATTCGCCTATACTCGGCTCCGAGATTTGCCTATACTCAGGCTTAGATCCCCGAGGTTTGCCCCGCAATCGTACTCACGAATTTGTTTTCAACGAGGACTACCCAAGTGATCACCCAACTTGGTACTGCTCTCGCCCGAGCACTCTTAATTTTGGAGTTCTGATGGGATCCGGTGCAATTGTGCTACAAACGCGTGTTACTATATAGGGGAGGCATCCTTTATATATGCTTCATTTCCATCTTCCCCCAATCGTACTCACGAATTTGTTTTCAACGAGGACTGCC
This sequence comes from Begonia masoniana, assembly GCA_022432975.1. Classification (NCBI taxonomy): domain Eukaryota; kingdom Viridiplantae; phylum Streptophyta; class Magnoliopsida; order Cucurbitales; family Begoniaceae; genus Begonia; species Begonia masoniana. Next base: position 31,458,318 of record CM039511.1, read on the forward strand.
CAAGTGATCACCCAACTTGGTACTGCTCTCACCGAGCACTCTTAATTTCGGAGTTCTGATGGGATCCGGTGCAATTGTGCTACAAAACGCGTGTTACTATATAGGGGAGGCATCCTTTATATATGTTTCATTTCCATCTTCCCTCAAACGATATGAGATTGCGCCCCCCCCCCCCCCCCCCCAAGGTCGTCACACAAACTATCTACTTGTGACTTTGAGGACAAGTTCGATTTTTGAAGGAGGGAGTATTGTTGAGAAATATAAATAAGAGAGTATTTTAGCAATTATTATTAAGTTAGATTAGATTATTATAAATAGAAGGGAGGAGGAGAGAGATAGGATTATGCTTATGAATATTGATGAATGATTTCTTATCTAAGTTCTAGGGTGTTTTTTGAATATAGCATTATTGTTAAGATTTGTATCTAGTTTTAAGGTTTTGGTTATTTCTTTTATCGTTTTTCTTTTTTTTGGAGTTTCATACTCATTGTTACTCTAGAGCTTGGATATAGTGCTTGTTTTACTGCAATCCCTACGGATTTTGCTAATGCGACTTCATGTTTCCTTCGTACTTCTATTTTTCCAAACCCTAATATTTTTATGGTTGGATGGAAATCCTTGAATTGTTTTTATGGAAAACCCTAGTACTCTATCCAAGCTCTTGGATCTTCCATGCAACCAATATATATTTTTTTTCATATTTGAAAAATTCAGCGATTATACTTTGCCTTAGCCTTTCAAGTTTGAATATTGCTTGTTGATGTTTGTGTCAGTCCTCTCTTTACCAGGATTTTTGTGTATTCCTCTTCTCTAACATGCATTCTTTGTCATCTCAACATCACTTATATGATATAAGAATATAGTTTTCTGATGAAGAAATTGATTTATTTAAGTTTGCCTTATGTATGATGTCAATTTTCTTGAATATGGAAAGAAATAGTCTAGGAGAGGTAAGGAGTAATTTTGTCATTTTTTATTGATATTATGTAAATTTTCTTGAATTTGGGAAGAGAAGAACAAGTGAGTAAGAAGTGACATTTTGTTTTCCTCACAGCACCCTCTGTAGTTATATAATGTTACGTGCATCACAAGTTTTTACTTATTACGAGTCCTAAATTTCTTTCTTATCGCAAAATTTCTCTGCCAGACCCGTCCGCATGCGACAGTTGAAGTAGAAATATCCGAAGATATGCAGCTCGTGCATTTTGACTTCAACAGGTAAAGGAAAACATTCATTGGTGAATAAAACAACAAAACACTCGGATTATCTTACCATCGAGTTATCCTTTGTGATCATGTTATTGTTTCCTTTTTGTCTTTTGATTGTTGAGGAATCAACTACGGGTCGATCCATCGATTGAATGAGTTTGATCCTTAATTTTTGAGCAAGTGAGTCGATTTCGCCTTCATTTTTTTTTTTATGGTTTTTCTGTTCTTTTGCAGCACGCCTTTTGAGCTCCACGATGACAACTACGTATTGAAGGCGATGAAGTTTTGTGAGAGACAAGCTGGTGATAATAGTGCGCAGAATTTCATTGCAGACGGAGGGGATGGTTCCGGAATCCAGGTCGTGTCTGTGAGGAAACCAGCATCACCACCTCTTCCTGGAATTCTCAAAGCACGTGTCAAGCACGAGCACTAATTATTCGACTGAGTAATCCAACATCACAGCCTCTTCTGTAGAATTATGAAAAGCACACGATTGACCCTTCTTCTTATTTAATGGCAGTGGACTCGTCTTCCTGCACCATTAATTTGTATATTCTCTGCAAAAGCACCCTGCCTAATTGTCTTCTTTTAATTCTGTGTAGGCATTCTTATACTTTGTCTTGTTACGGATTCTAATCAACATCGTCTTCCTTTCTTTTTATTTCCAAATTACTTACTTATTTTGACTGATGCACAATTAAGAGTCCTGGTTAGCACTGGTTTGATTTCAACCAGAATTTAGGGCCGACGATTGATTCTGTGTAGATGTAGACTCAGGTGGTTGACAGACTTGCTTTGGCTGGATGATTTAATCTCTGTTTCTGTCTAAACAAATAGTGAATTTGGCCAGAAACTGGGTTGAACTGGCTGAAGAAAAATGTCTGACGTGAATCGCAGGAGTTAAATATACATATTTGAAGTTGTTGAAGTGGTTAAAATCTTAAGAATCCCAAGGCTATGTTCAAATGGGTGAAATGTTCTTTCTTTCCTTACTCCTTGAGCATGGAGCTTGACATAAAAATAATTTAAAAGCCTACACGAATATGGCAGGCAAGTGACGTTACAACAAAGAATAATTGACGTAAAAATTGTGCTTGCAAACAATTTGAAGTTGAAGTTGAACTTGACATAAAAACAATAGATTATCAAATTACAGACTAATATAATATCTTACCTTATTTAGAAAACTCAATTGTTTTCATTTGTACGTAGCGAGATGCAGGAAAAACTAATAACTGAAGAATAATTCTTACATCAGTCATAAATTGTATATATACAAATTATGAGCAATAAAGTAGTCCATAGCAAATACCACCAAAATAACACAACATGGAAATAGAAACACTACGGTTCTGGCAAACACTGGCCATGAAACAACCATAGCTACTCGCTCAGAAAAGAGAAAACTCTAGAGAGCGTAATTCTCATTTAGATAATATTTAAGATGATAGTCCTAGCACATTCTCATATCTATTTATAATAAACAAATCTAATTAAAATACTTAAATTATCCCCTAATGTATTATTGACATATAATATTAATTCTCAAAATATTCACTTGATATATTCACAACAACAAATGGTCAAAAAAATAGAACTCAATTCAAACAGTAAAATTTTACATGTTAGTCATAAATAATTCATATATTAAGCATGTCATTGGAACAATAACACTCTATTTACATTTGCGGTAAAAATTGAACTCAATCATAAGAGGAAACTCGCAACTCCCATTCTGCAACAAAATACAGGAATCACTAATTTACGTTTAACGAAGAAGCTAATTGAATCAAAGCACATAATTTGAATGAATTTACAAATCGTGAACAATGATCAAAATCAATCTCAATACAGTAACCTGGTGTCAATGGAGAGTCTCGGGATGCCATTACCTGGTGTCGATGGATAGGCGTGTGTCATGGAAAAGGGCTCACTGGGCTAAGGAGTTGGGCAACCAAACGGAAACGCAGCAAAGGAGTTGTCGTTACCGCATGCCATTACCGCATACGAGTTGTCGTTTCCACAGGAAGTTCCTCGTCTTTGAGAGTATAATAGTGCAGAAAGATTTCGTTTTCGTCGAGGTTGGGTCGTCGTTGGTTTTCTTCTCCTCTTCTTCGTCGTCAGTCTTTCGTCGTGTAGGGCAGAAGGATCGCAACTCTTTTTGGTTTTCGTCTTAGAGTTCGTCTTAATTTATCGGAGCTTCTGTCCTATTCTCTCTCTTTCAGATTTGTTTCTCGTCACCATGTAATGTTCACGTGGTTCCCTTAACAAATTGATTCCCGAGTGCTAACCCCGAAAAATTTAAAGTTAAATAAAAAAAAAATTATATGATATATTGATATTTACCTTTCAAACTAACATCGGTGCATAATATATAATGAAACTAATATTTGTTCTTTGGCTTCCTCGTGTGACGAAAATTACTGCCACTCGTAACACTAGTAATATGTGTTACTAATGTATTATGAAAAATAATTTATCACGAATATATATAGATCGATATCATATATATATATTGTTAGAGATTGAATAATAGATGAAAAACAAAATATAGAAGGGATATGTAAATTTAACATGAAAAAACTCTTTTGAAAAAAAAAAACAATTGATAGAGGAAAATATTTCCTATGATGACTCAAGTACATTGAGATTGCCGCTTACATGTACGTCAAGAGAAAAACAAAAGCCTAAATGATATCATAATGTGGGTTCATCGGCTTAATCTAAAAGAATTCAAGTCACCAAATTCTAATAATCTCTACTTGAAAACGAATTTCATAAAAGATATCAAATCTAGCAACCGAACTCTAACAATCTCCATCTCGAAAAGAATTTTGATACTAAGAACAAATCTTCGTCTTCCACAAAACCTTTAAAGGATACCAGTAATGCAAGTCTATTTGTAACAACCAAACATTTTTGGCATATAATTTTATATATGTGAATAAGGCTATAATGTTTAAATTTTCAATGGTTCCTATTGCGTAATAATTTAAAGGGTGTGAAGGTGTATATTATGATTTGGAGGTAAAGAAGTTGGTTAATTCCTAAGCATTAAGTAAGACTACTAAAGGAATGAAAGTTTGTTTAGGAGTGAGCTCTTAGAATAGTAAAGTTTTTATGAAAGGGATAACTGGTGCCCGTAGGCTAAATGTGAAAGTACAAAAGATGAAAAATCATCAATTCTTAGGATTTAAGTGGCGTTTTGTGAAGAGGCAATGTGATATATGTTTATTAATGTTTAGGAAAAAGAGAATAGTGTGAATGTAGACAACAAAGCATGGTTGATGACTCACCATGTTTATGGCTTGTCACCTCACCTTTCATCTCTCACTTAACTATGACATAAGCTGAAGATAATTTTCATAGATGAACTTAGACCCACGAATTCTTCTCTTTTCTCTCTACTCCAAGAAGCTAAAGTGGAGTCTTCTTTTGGAGTTAAAGAAATCAAGAAGTTAAGTACTTATCAAAAGGGTGTTTGGTGTACTTTATGTTGTGTTAAGGAAGAAGGTGTGGAAACCCACAAAGTTAGAATCTCCTATCTAAGTCACCTAATTGAGAAGGTACATATTTATGTTCTAAGATCATATTTGTGGTTTTTGATGGAATGAAATGTCAAACTATGCACGTTTGGTGCATCTAATGCTAAGTTGTTCAAAATTGTAAAAAATCTGGACAATTTTGGTTTCTATATTCTTAGCCTAACCTAATGGTTTCTATTTGTAAAATGCTTTGAATATGTTAACGTAGACATCTTGATTTAATTATGGGATTTGGAATCAAAGTAATTGGATATGTATACCATGAGATATGAGGTTTTAAAGTTGATGCAAAATAGTGATCTATATTCTGAATTTCTGATTCATTAAGGGTTAAATTGCTACTTCATGTTCAAAGCAAATGTGGTTGAGTATTCATGCTGAGTTTATGTGTAAGTGTACACCTTGTTAGGGAACCATTGACTATACAATTTACTTAAATTAGATAAGTATAGTATGAGTTGTGCATGTTTAAAAATGTGGTGCATTATTAAGCTAATAGTGAAGTGGATATAGTATAAGTTTATCAAGTCACAAAGGATATCAATCAAGTTGTTCTAAATTGTGTTAAAGACTTAAGGTAAGTGATATGTGTGTGCTTTGCCTTTTTTGACCAACATCATAAAGTGTTAAGGTGATGGTTGCTAATGATAGATATGTTACTATTAGATTAACGCAATGTTATAATTAAAATAAGATAGACAAATTGAAATGGTATGACAATATGGAAATGATATTGAGGATATGAAATGTTTAGCATCATGTTCATGTTCATATGCATTTACATGTATAATGCATCATGTTTTACAAAAGCATCGAAAATGATTTATACATACGTTTCAAGTAAGGAAGAAAGAAAAACTGAAACGATATAATCTACGTAAATAGTTATTGTGGGGTGGGGCTCTAATTTGACTGTCCCCCATGAGGTGGACCAAATGATGCTTACTCCCCAATAACTAGAATGACAAGTGAAAGAAAAGAAAAGAAAGAAAGATTGAAGGAATGTATTGTCTTTACAAAATGCATATTCATGAACTTTTCATGCTCATATAATATACATTACTTGCTGAGTATTAGGCTCATTAGATAATCTTTATGATGTATGTGGCAAAATCGCAGGTAAGACTTACAAAAATGCATCATAATAAAGAAGGTAGTTGAAGGAGTATGTCCACAAAGAGCACTTGTGGTTGTTAGAGTGATTTTGACCGATGGGCGACTCATTCATTTATTTTGGTATGTAATGTACAAAATATGGTTTCTAATGTTTGTTTAAAAGAACTTTATGGTTCAAAATGACATTTTGTAAATGTAAATGGGTCTAAGAACTTTGGTTGATTTGTTATGGTTGATATGAAAATCGAATGGATTTATCACCTGTTTTGTTAAACAATGAAATGTTTAATTATACTGAATTTTGATAATAACACATGTTTTAAAAGAATGGTCAACTAATAGATAAACTCGTTGATATGCCTCGGAGGCTTGTGACTTATTCTCAAACCAAGGTACAATCACAAATTAATCTTTATTCTAACAATTTTGCTAGTTTTGCAGGTGAAGGTCTTTTTAGTAGCTTAGAGTGAGAGTCAAATTCTCAAGACATGAGAAAGCCTACACATGTTCTCTCTTGGGAATCACTTCCAGGATCAATTCACATTGAAGAGGGAATTTGTCTTTCCAAAGACAAATCCTTGTAATCAAGTGTTTTGTGTATTTTTTTTGTTTGTGGAAAACATTGGCATTTTCTTGTATTTTGTGACAAACATTGGCATTGCATGGTAGCTTGTAGGTTAGCGGGTGGCCGAGGTTTGGCGCGCACATGGCCAAGGTTTGGCGCACAAAGGATATCTCACGCACGTGGCCGAGAAATGGTGCACAAGGGGTCGTCGAGCGCGTGCGTAGGAGGCAAGGTTGAGCGCGCACAGATGGGTAACCTGGCCCGTACAGAAAAGAAATAGCAGGGCACACATGGATGGCCGACTTGGCCAACACCGTGGGCTGTTGATCAGTGTGCGCAAGGACAACCGCGCAGCCGAGCGATGGACAAAAGATTCTTTCTAGAATTTTCCTTCATAATTTTGAATCCATTCCAGCTTAGCCACGTTCTAGCAAGAGCTAAGAATCAATGGAGGGACGCCAAGCTATCCATGCAAGCACATGCACGTCGGACGCCGAAGCAAGGAGGCGGCGCGTGGCCGAGACCCGAGCCCAACGACTCTTTCCTTTGATTCTTCAGCAGAAACCCTAGTTCTTTTGCATTGTAAACTCACTTTTGATTAATATAAAATTGTTGTTTCTCTACAAGCTTCGAAGAGCTCTTTGACCTTCAAAGTGTTTATGTGATGACCCGAATGTGCAAGTATGTGTACGATGGCTGCACGAACCTGAACTCGGATGGCGGTACGTCTGCGCGGGCGAACCAGAAGGTGACAGGTCGTAAAAAGGGGGTCATCACAATCCCACATCGCTTGGAGAAGTATGTAGAAATGAAACATATGTAAAGAGACCCTCCCAACATAGCAAGACGCGTTTTGGAGCACAATTGGCAACGGATCCCATAAGAACTCCGAAGTTAAAAGTGCTTCGGCGAGAGCAATTTCAGGTTGGGTGGCTGCACGAACCGGAACCCGGATGGCGGTACATCTGCGCGGGCAAACCGGAAGGTGACAGGTCGTAAAAAGGGGGTCATCACAATCCCACATCGCTTGGGGAAGTATGTGGAAATGAAACATATGTAAAGAGACCCTCCCAACATAGCAAGACGCGTTTTGGAGCACAATTGGCAACGGATCCCATAAGAACTCCAAAGTTAAAAGTGTTTCGGCGAGAGCAATTCCAGGTTGGGTGACCTTCCGGGAAGTTCTTCGCCAAACAAAGCCGTGAGGGGAGGATATTGGGTTGCGGCCCAATCCCCAGAGCGGACAATGTCTTGCTGGAAAAATGGGTCATTACAGTTTAGCCTCGATGAGTGACATCAAAGCGGAGTTTGCCTCCATTGTCCTCCAAGTTTCTTGGTTACTTGGTGGCTCTTAGAGACATCATTTCTCTCTAATCTTACAAAGGTTGGAAGCTGGAAGAAGGGTGAAAAACCAAGCCAAGTTGCTAGAGTATTCTTTTTTCATTGAAGGTCTCATTATCTGAAGGTGCCATAAGTTGCCACTCGGACCAGCCGTGGGTGTTCCTTGCATATCTTATTCATCTCGACATTTTTCTTCCTAAAATTTTAAGGACTTACTCGCCACTCACCAGGTAAATGTCCTCTAAATTTTCATAGCATTTAGATCTAATTTGAGAAAGTTGTGCATACCGTTTTGAGGTATTCTTCGGATTGAGTCGAGAGTACTGAACCTTGTGTTGTTGCTGTTTTAACTTGGCTTTTGCAAGAGCAAACCATGTCACTCTTCTGCTACGCATTGTTAAAAAAAATAATTAGGATTTATAAGTTTATTAAAGACTTTTAAAAACATTTTAATAACTGTATAGTAAAATAAAAAAAAGTTTGAAAATCAAGTTGACACTATCTGCACGTCATAAAAGAAAATATACATAGTACAAAACTTTAACAATCCTCAATGCTGAATTCAACAGCCGATTTTGACCAAGTTTAAAAACACTTGAACCAAGATGATGACATCTCCTCAAAATCAAACAAGGTGTCATCTAAATCTTCATAATAAGTCAGTCATAATGAACTGTTCCTCAAACCCTTAACAATTATACTAACGTTATTCTATCATAACGAAAATATCAAAATTCGATCCACAAAATATCATAATTTCAAAGAGTATATCACCCATAAATAAAGAAGTTTCAATAAAAATATCTAATCAAAAAACACTAGCTTGAATGTTCATAACCCAAACATTGAAGCCCAAAATGACATATATTGCTAGATTACAAAAGATATTTCAAAAATTCATATATTCAAGGAATAACTAATAAGATCCAAATTATCAAATAAAATTGCCCAAAAATGTGAAAGCTCTCGGCAAAAAATATGTGATCCCAAAATCACATGTTTCAATGAGATATACTTAAAAGTTAAAGTTCTAATGGATGGCCATAACAATATCAGAATAAACAGTCTAAAATGCAAATGACCAAAATTTAAAACAATCTACCCAAAATTTAGATTCTAAATAAACCCTAATCATCTAATCAAATAGCCTAAAAAATAATTACATATATCACAAAATTCAAACACAATTTGAATTTTAACTGAAAAACAATTTTGAGCATTGAGATATTTTTGTGATAATATATCCAAAAGATCAACAAAATTCCCTTAAAATTCACAACATCTACCAAAAATTCCAAACAAATAAAGTTTGATATTTAAACCAAAAATACTCCTAAAAATTTCAAATATTCATGTGCTAATTACCATCCCAAAAGCATCTGCAATAACGATATCCCAAATCTAATGAATTTCAAGAACTTAATTTGTTGAAAAAATAATTCAATCGAGCAGAGTTTTTCCAATTAAAAAATGTAAGATCGATTTAACCTAAGAGGAGAGGGAGATAATAAATTAGGCTATTTAAACTTTTTTGTTTATGAAATATTAATTGATTGCATGCTCACTTGTAATATTTTCTCTTTACTAATTTGACTAAGTTTCATATTCAATAGATTTTAAAACAATAATCAAAAGATAAGAGAGAGTAAGATGCAATCGACTTGTTAACGTTGTTCGGGCAATCTTGCCTATGTCTGTGCTTTAAGCCTCCTCATTGAAGATTTCTTTCCAACTCAACCTTCTGGTTCGTTAGATTGAACTTCTGAGAGTCAATCCAAATTCTTTACAATAACTTTTTCTTAAGGCATCACCTTTTACTTGTTAACAAGTATACAAAGAGGAAATTTTGAGCACAAATAAATAATATCACACTCTCTCAATGTTCAAGATATCAAATTAATGTAGGAGTGTAGTAGATGTTGAAGACTGTAAATCTCAAATAATTTTGGTAGCACTTTGTTACGACTTTCAAGTTCGATAGTTTGCAAGTTGTGGTTTGCCTATATTTATAGAAGTGTTCAGAAAAATAGTGTACCAGTCGACCAACTAGCCTAATCAGTCCACGCCTTAATGATCGTTGTGCGCTTTTTCAAAAAATCTGAACAACTCGGTCGACATTGATGTAGATTGCAACAGTCGACAATTCTTCAAATCGGTCGACACTTTAAGCTTTCTCGTTACTTGAAGCACTATTCCAAATTGTAGCATGACCCTTCACTTTTTGGTAGTCCGCATCGGTTGACACTTTACAAAACTGGTCAATATTATGAGCTCTCTGGAATTTCGTCAAAGTTGAATCGGATGATACTTTACTGGATAGGTCAACACTTCGAGCTCTTTGAAATTTCTTCAATAATGCATCGATCAATATTTCGCTTGATAGGTCTATAATTCAAACTCTCTGAATTTTTTTCAATGATACAACTGTGACGATCCGAGGGCCACCACGGAACATGACATACTTGACTTGACTTTTTTACGTAATTTTTTTTTCAAACTTACAACTTTAAATTGAAGGTTATAACCATTTTCGTTAAAACATTAACTCGGGTTTTGGCACATTTATACTCTTTAAAATACGTGGGAAAACGTTCACAAAATACGTTTAGAAAGCATCGTCAAACATCAGGTTGAAATATGTTTAAAATAAATAAATTTTGGAATCACATCATATGCGATGCGTGCGTCGCTCAGTCATCACGCGGACGCCACGCGCACAGCTCGCTGTCGTTGCACGGGCGCCAAACATTCAGCGCGTGCATCGCTCACCCTGGTGCAGCACCTGCCAAGTGGCGTGTGCAGGGGGAACCAATGGATCGCGCCTTGGCGCTATCGATCGGCACTCTCTCGAGTGTCGAACGCACATTCACATATTTGGCCGATCGCTCGCGCCCTTGAGCGCGAGCAATCGGCTACGCTTGGCCGATCGATCGCACGCACGCGCGATCGATCGACAAGCTCTCTGCCGATCCAATCTTGGATGAGGCCAGGCGCCGATCAATCGCGCCCAGGGCCCGATCGATCTGCTTACTCCAGCAGCGTGAGCAAGCCCCTGCTCCGCGCATGCCCAGCGCTGCCCAGTGCGCCCCCAGCCCGCACACTCCACTCCTCCTTCCTTCATTTGACCTCTTCTTCACCTTTCCTTCTCTTTCTTCATTCTAAAACCCCTAATTGCACTTCATAATTCTTTAAACCACTTCCCACCACTTTAACTATCATTTCGTGAAAACTTATCCGAATTCAAAACCAGAAATACTTAGCAGAAGTTTTTTAAAAAAAAAAAGCATGGAGGGCTCTAAATACTGGACACGTCCTCCTAGACGAAATAACATCCAAACATTTTCAATATTTTTTCTAAAATCAAAACTAACTATACATCCTATTCCAAAAGACTTTCAAACATAAACATAAACCTTAGAACTTCACCCACGGATTAAAATTCGCCTGACTGCCACAACTAATCCCCATGAGCTCGTTCCTCCAACTGTGTCTACTCGTCAGCTTGAGGCTCAAAGTCCTCATCAATTCGGTCAATACCTACATCACGAAGTTTAACTAACAAGCCTAACGCTCAGCAAGATCATAATAATGCAATACGATGCTCGTGCTATGCATGACACTTTTCAAAACATGTATATACTTTACTTTTAATTTAATTTCAGTGACATGGTGGTTAAAGGGGCGTATTAGAGAAGTAGATACCATAAACATAACATGTGTTCCTCTGGCCCAGGTCAGGCCCAGGATCTGCGGAGTTTTAACCGCTCCCTAGCCCACCCAGCGGTAAGGATACGCAGGGCTTACAGTGGACGATTTTTGTATGCTATTCCCCGTCCCACAACTTAACTGGTATATTACATAACATGACATTTTCTTATCTCTATTACATAAAACATGTGCATAAAACATTTTCATGATTTCTTGAAAACGTGATGCATGAACATACATTGTGCACATAACATAACATAATGTACCCCATAAAACTTATAAATCCTAGTACCTTTGTGATGTAGGCCTTAAGGGCCGAACACATGCAATATGAATTTACCTGGTCCTTAGCAATTCAGGCAACCTTGATCACTTTTCCTTGGGTGATTTCGAACCTAATACATGTGCATATAACATTAATAACATCACAATTTCTTTAACCAGTCAATTAGAGCCTATAGATAAATCCCATAATTCGGAATCCAAACGTTCAATAAACGTTACGTATAACATTATGACATTTATGATTCTCATCTACCAATCCATTCAAAAACTCGAACATTATCATCCATTAATTGCCAAACGTTCAAGACAGCTGATAATTATTCAACATTTCCAAAATCCAAAACCACTAACATAACATAACATAACAATAGATATATCCTCGAAGCGTAAACATAGACAATTCCACGAGATAGCTCAATGAAACAATAATACTTAACCTAAAACATATTCTATAATCCTAGCTACCCGTCAGTGTACCCCATAAAACTTATAAATCCTAGTACCTTTGTGATGTAGGCCTTAAGGGCCGAACACATGCAATATGAATTTACCTGGTCCTTAGCAATTCAGGCAACCTTGATCACTTTTCCTTGGGTGATTTCGAACCTAATACATGTGCATATAACATTAATAACATCACAATTTCTTTAACCAGTCAATTAGAGCCTATAGATAAATCCCATAATTCGGAATCCAAACGTTCAATAAACGTTACGTATAACATTATGACATTTATGATTCTCATCTACCAATCCATTCAAAAACTCGAACATTATCATCCATTAATTGCCAAACGTTCAAGACAGCTGATAATTATTCAACATTTCCAAAATCCAAAACCCTAACCAAAACAAAACTTACCGTGAAGACCTTGAGAGGGGGAAGAGAGGTAGGTTGCTGCGTGAGAGGGAAAACATAGATAGAGTCTGGAGGGGAGATGGAGGAGAACTTGAGCTACAGGAAGGCAGAATCGCTGAAGTAAAAGGAAACAGGGAGAGGGAAGGGTTTTCTGTCTGTTGAAGGCTATCGTGAAGAGAAGCAGAGAGGGATTGTGAGTGTCTACTGAAGAAGAGAACATGAGAGAGGGAGAGAGAAGAGAGGGAGAGGTGAGCTGTTTGGTTGCAAGGATAGAGGTAGCTTCTTGAAGGAGCTTTGCAATTTAATTTAAATCTCCACTTAAATCTCGTATGTTTTAACTCCCTCTTTTATCGTTCTACCCATTTTCTCTTAAACTTTGGCGTCCAAATTCCACGAAAGGATACATCGTATATGTATATATATATATATCAAGTTTCTTTTATACAAAGAATTTTAGGGACAACCACAGACACAGAAAATTCAGGTGTTACAACATCGATCAACACTTTGCTGGACCAGTTGACACTTGATGCTCTAGGGTTAAAAAAAAACACTTCTTCACACAAATGATATGCATATCTCCTATTTTCATCATTCAAGTCCTATGAAATTTAGCAATTACTAAAAGGACTTAAGCAAACATGTTAGTACAACTAAATACCTCTCATCAATGGTATTTCTAAATAAACTAAATATGCAGTCTTTATGCATAAATAGCAAATGAAAATAATTTTAGAATTAATTATCCAATTTAGCATTCTCATCATCAAAATAAAACCTAATTTTAATTATCTTTAAGCTAGCAATCTTCCTCTTTTTGATGATGATAAACATAGGTTATTCTAAGTTGTATAAATATTAGCTATCCCTGTTAACATATGGTATATTTCTTTTAATTTTTTTTCTTTGTTATAAAATAAGAGATACATATGCATCATAGTTCTTACTCCCCCTTAATATATGCTTACTTCAAATATTATGTGATAGTATAAATGCTATAATTTTTCTCCTCCTTTTTTCATTATAAAAAAAATAGGCAGAATAACACTTGTTTTTACTGGATAGGTCGACACTTCGGGCTCTCTGAAATTTCTTCAATGATACATTGGTCGACACTTTACTGGAGAGGTCAACAATTCAAGCTCTCTGAAATTTCTTCAATGATACATAAGTCGACAATTCGCTTGATGATGATAAACATAGGTTATTCTAAGTTGGTTATAGTGGCTCACCCTCTTAACATATGTTATATCTCTTTTAAGTTTTGTTGATTTACTTTGTTACAAAATATGAGATACATACGAATGATAGTTCTTCCTCCCCTTTAATATATGTTTACCTTAAATATTATATGATGGTATAAAAACTACAATTTTTCTTCCCCTTTTGTCATTATAAAAAAAATCAACAGAGTAATATTTGTTTTTACACTCCCCTTTAGCAAAAGTAAGTAATTTAATTAGCACAACAAGTCAATATATGGTATGGCATAAATAGAGTCACCAATATTCAGTTGCACAGATCAATTAAAAGTGATAAAAGTGACAACTAAAACCAGATAAATAATTGAAAAAAAAAATCAAAATTAAAACCAACCATCATATATCTAAACAAATTTTGTATAATGATTAGTACACTTAAAATGATACAAACACAACCTCAATTCTAAAGACAAAACTACGAATCGGAAGGAGGAATGTCAGCAGTCGGATCAACTGTGGAGGGAGGTTCATCTTTGAATGTGTTGGTCCAATAAAATTTGGAGAACTCCTCTAACCGTTGGTCAAGAGAATCAAAACGTGATGAAACCTCAACTTGAAGGAATGCAAAGATGTTTTCCATACTTGTACTTATGCTCTACCTCCTCAGTCTTACTCTCACTCCAATCACGTTCACTCTCAAGGAGAGATTTCTAGCTTGGAGGAGAACATCGACCTTATGTCTTGTCAATACATTTAATTCTTTCGCCTTTGGTTGGTACAAATCTCCAACATTTGGATTTCTTAAAATTTGTCGTAAGAAATCTAATCCTTTAGGTGTCCCCATAAAATTTGGATCCTTAGGAGCATTATAATAAACTTCAACTGATTCATCTCCATTACATTCCAACAATTCATTCAAAGATTGTAAAGTCAATGTAATATCCTTTCCACACACATAATTGTGGACATGCAAAGGACGAGGATTATACTTCATATTTGAATAAAATATTATAATTGGGGTTTCATAGTACGGATCATCTAAATCACATAACTTGTATAGGCCCGTGTGTTCAAACATATTATCCAAATCTTGACCAAGAAGTTCAAGATAAGAGACCTTATGAGATATGATCAAGAGTTTCTTCTTGAAGTCTTCATTGTACCAGGCCTTGAAATCTGTAGATATGAAGAACTTATTAGGACATTTCAATGGAGAATGATCAGATTAGTGTTAGGATTAGACGCTCTAATCCACCTGTAATGAACGATCGAGAAACTAAAAAAGAAAAATAAGAAAATAATGGACACTAAATTTTACGTGGAAACCCTAGAAAGGAAAAAAACCATGGGCAGAGGAGAGAATCACTAATATCAAATTCGGTACAATGAGTTTTACGACTCAAGCATCAATACATAGAGAAAATGTAAAACCCTAATATTGATATACGGGCCCGACCCGGTCCAACTAGAATTCGGGTCACACCAAATTTTAACAAACTCCACCTTGACACGAATTCCACATGAGAGATCCAACAGGCTACTCGGCCCAACCCAAAGCAAATCCAGAACACTGAACTCTAACAATCTCCACCTTTAAGAAAATTCCAGTGCAAGGAAACAAATCTGCAAAACTCCATTAAAAATAAGCTCCTCTACCACAAAGGCCCCAGATGGGCCAACTCAGCATCCAATACCGTTCAAGTTTAAGCTCCGCTTAAAATTGAGAGACTTGCTTGAGAAGAAATCGCATCTCCTCCTCCATGGTATCACTGAACTATCAGGGTTGTCGCAACGAACTGCATTTGAACATGTTTAAGACTCCACACGGGAATCATTACCCTCGAACACATTCAATGCATAACCCAATGTTTCATCATATCGTCCCGGAGTATTAAGCTTCTACATGGTTCTGCCTTTAACGATACCATTCTAACGTGAAACTGAAACTGGTGACTAAACATCTGTAATAAGCTGACTTACCGACTCTGATGTACCCTCAGATCCCAACTTGAACTTTACCTAAGAACCTGACTTCTTCCGACTCTTCTTAACCTTTCTTTTAGAAGGTGAATTCATAAACTTTACAGCCTTATTACCTACCACATTGACTGTGGAATCTGTGATTTTTGCGTGCATCACATAGAGTTATTAAAACAACCACTGTCATAAAAATTCTCAGCACACATCGACAAAACATCTATCCATTCAGACCTCTCATACTGACATTAGTTAAATTGCCTCATCAGTGCACCAAACCACAACATAGATGTACTTCATCAACTTCACTTATCCTTCTGTAAACTCAGAGAAATAACATGTTGAAATCTCAGCACCTACATCACAAAACTCATCTATTAGCCTAATGCTAAATAAGTAGAGCAAATATGAAATGAAATGCTAAATTCATAAATCCTAATCGTGCAATTTCTACTTTCACATCTCAGTTGCATTTGTGTTCGTTCTCTGATCTGATCCTTCTGTTCGATGGGAAGTGGATCAGTTTTCCCAAAGTCATACATCCTCTTACTCGATTAAGGGGCAGATTAGTTCCCTTAATAGCTGATCTGATCCCTCTGTTCGATGGGAGGTGGATCAATTTTTCCAAAGTCATACATCCTCTTACTCGATTAAGGGGCGGATTAGTTCCCTTAATAGCTAATCTGATACAAATTTTGTTCTTGCCTTACCATGCCCTTACATGTAACTTTATTTTCGTATTCTTTCAAAACATGATGCATGACATACTAAAAACATTCAAACATGCATAAACCTACTGTTTTGTGATGTAGACCCAAAGGCACACACATACTCCACTTACCTGGCTTCCTGGAAAAGCTTGGTTGCAAACTACTTCGGGGTTTTGCTCAAACCTAAAACTGTAGACAGGGTATTAGTTAGATCTTTGCTAAACTTCATTATAAACTATCTAGAAATCTAAGAAAACTAGTTGGAAGCTCTGTTTCTTGAGCATTCCCGAATAATCACAAAACCCGAACTCAGCTCTCACTCACAGCATTCCTAAAACACTCACTCTACCGTAAACCAATCATCAAATGTATATCCTATATTCATCCTAAATCATCAGCAAGAAGAAATCAAGGAAGAACTCACCAAAGTCGAAGAAGACTCGAAGAGAAAAATCGCCAGAGGAATCTGCTGAGCTAAGCTGAAAAAGGAAAGTGATGAAACAGTGGCGGCTATCCTTCATTAAAAGGTAAATTATATCGCATGCTTCACAAATTATGCTTATGCCATTGATTAACAAACTTTAACCTATTTAAGAAACCAATCAAAATCACTTAATCCCTTAAAATAAAAACCACATACCGGTTGCTACATCGTGAGGGGAGGATATTGGGCTACGATCCAGTCTCCAAAGCGGACAATATCTTGCTGGGAAATGGGGGTCGTTACAAAAGAAGTGGATTGTTGTTAGGTTTATGCAAAAATCTAAAAACTTAGTTTAAAATATGGGCAGATTCTGTAATGGGAAATTTCGACTGTGATGTTGAGTTTTGTCTATTTAACGGGTTTCTATATGAGAAACTAGACATCTTAAGGAGTCCGTAGCACTTCAAATAGTCAAAATCGGATAAATATCGGATTTAATAAGGATTTTCAAAGTTGGTCAAAAATCTGTCTATTTCGGGTTTAGTTAAATAGGGCTTAATTGTTGATTTTCTCTTTGGATTTCATAAATTGGTGGTGAAGGAAATGAGTGTTGATAGATTATGTTATTGTTTTAGGTTCTCAAGTTTCCCAGTTAGAGTACTACCGACAAAATCTGATTGGGACCTCAGGTAAGTAGTGTAAGTATGCGCTTTGTATATGGGCCTACATCACGGAACGTTAGGTATATGATGGTATGTTTGATTATGTCATGCAGTGTATGTTTGATTATGTCATGTATCATGATTTTGAAAGGTACGAAAATGAATTTCTCATGTTTTATGAAATGACATAGTTTGAAACGAAACGTTAAGAACGAAATGATAAGAAATGTAAGAAAAGACTATGGAAGAGTGGGGTTTAGGTATAGCTGTCCCGAGAGGTGGACAGCGAGTTGTGCCACCTTTTCCCCTTCTTTACGTGATTATGGTCGTCCCGTGAGGTGGACCGTGAGGTGTGCCTACTCTTTCTAGAGCAAGTTTGGTTGTCCCGTGAGTAGGACCACCTAATGCTCCACGAATCCCAGGTTGGACTTGGGCAGGAGGATGACGTGCTGGGTTAAAACTCCACGGATCCCATAGTGTTGGGCCGGAGGGTTCTACAATCCTCTTCGTAATCGAGAACAGACCAATATATCTAGGGCTTAGCTTACCCTTATTCCCAAATCTCATAACTCTTTTGAATGGCAAAATCTTCAAGAAAACTTCGTCATTCACCTCAACCGATTTCTCTCCTCCTCTTTCTTCAATCTAGCGTAAGTTTTTTTTTTTTAGTTCCTCTCACTTGGGTTTTCATTTCTTGGCTTAAAGGAGGATGGATTGTTGGTTTTGGTTTGATATTTTGTGGGTTTTATTGAGATTGTTAAACATTTTGGAAACACGAAAATGTTGGTTCCGTGTTGGATTTTTCTCCTCTTTTGGATGCTAATACATATTATATAAACGTATTGGAGGACTTTATACGAAATAAGTGGATTGTTGTTAGGTTTATGCAAAAATCTAAAAACTTAGTTTAAAATCTGGGCAGATTTTGTATTGGGAAATTTCAGCTGTGATGTTGAGTTTGGTCTATTTAACGGATTTCTATATGAGAAACTAGACATCCTAAGGAGTCTGTAGCACTTCGAATCGTTAAAATAGGATAAGTATCGGATTTAATATGGATTTTCAAAGTTGGTCAAAAATCTGTCTATTTCGAGTTTAGTTAAATAGAGCTTAATTGTTGATTTTCTCTTTGGATTTCATAAATTGGTGGTGAAGGAAATGAGTGTTGATGGATTATGTTATTGTTTTAGGTTCTCAATTTTCTCGGTTTAGAGTACTACCGACAAAATCTGCTAGGGACGCTAGGTAAGTAGTGTACGTATGCGTTTTGTCTTTGGGCCTACATCACAGAACGTTAGGTTTATGATGGTATGTTTGATTATGTCATGCATCATGATTTTGAAAGTTACGAAAATGAAACGAAAATGAATTTCTCAAGTTTTATGAAATGACATAGTTTGAAACGAAACGTTAAGAACGAAATGTAAGAAAAAACTATGCAAGAGTGGGGTTTAGGTATGGCCGTCCCGAGAGGTGGATCGTGAGGTGTGCCTCATTTTCCCTCTTTTTACGTGAGTATGGCCGTCCCTTGAGGTGGACCGTGAGGTGTGCCTACTCTTTCTAGAGCAAGTTTAGCTTTCCCGTGTGTAGGACCACCTAGTGCTCCACGAATCCCGGGTTAGACTTGATACACATTTTAAGGTTAATATAATACACATTTTAAGGTTAATACACATTTTAGCTTGAAAACATTGCTTATTGGCCAACTTGAGGGTTTGATACACATTTTCTTTTCCTCAAGCTGTTTGGACCATATCTTCCATAATCACACACCTCACTCACTACACAAACATCACATAAATTTTTGTCTCATTTAAAGCTATTTTGCTTGTTCAACTTTGGCCATCATTTGAGGTCTCCTCGGCTTGGCTGAGTACCAAAGGAACTAACGATCTATTCTTGTGTTTTAGTGATTTTTGCTGGGCTAGACCATAACACTATGAAGTAGTACAAGAAGATTAAGAGCCAATACAATTGTTAACTTAAAGTGTTTTAAGGTTAATATAATTTTGATGATGAATGTTTTTCATTGAGATTGTTTTATATTTAAGTTATCTTTAATTAATGATTATTGTTATAATTGTTGTTAATAAGTAAAAGAAATTATTCTATCATAACCTCCACTCAACAGAAGGTGCATAACATCCGACTACGATTGCTTTGGTTGCTCAGCCAGATACAACCCAAAACAACTGAAAACTGAATCCGGGCTCAATCAACCCTAACACGAGCATCTGATCTTACTCTAGTTATTTTGGTTGCTTGGTCGCTGCAGCCGAAAACAACTAGAGTCTGATAATTGTATGGCTAGTCCAACCTAAATCAAAATCAGCCAATCAGGCGTGCATATACAACAATTCAAAATGAAATACCATCCACCTTAAATTTAAACGTGAAAAACATACATACATACGAATAAAAACTTACGTGTTGGTGACTAGGCTCCGTAAGGATTTTCATAGGTATCAAATCGACCAAAATAAGTTTTCAAAACTATGCAATACAGTACACTATAGAAACCCATACCTCAATGGCGACCACAACCTACAAACAAGTCGACATGTGCCAACGTGAACATAACCAAAATCTATACAATTCGACATCCAAAACCCCAAATCAAAATACAAGGGATAACATTAAAAGAGTCCTAAATCGGAACTAGGAACGCACACGAAAGGATCGATATTTGGATTCAAAGCTTGCCAAGCCGCGAAGCACCGAGACAATACGATTTTCCTCAAATAAAATTAGTGCGAGCTGCAAAATACACTGCAGGGGTCAACACCTTCCAAGCAAGGGTCAACTCTTGCTCCACACAAAACTCCGCATGGGTAGACACTTTGAGCAAAGTGTTCGACACTTCGTGCTCTCGAGTTGGCAGGGGGGGTCGACACCTTAATAGAAAGGTCGACCCTTGAGCCTCTCGAGTATGGAAAATGCTGACCGGCTGGTTGACATCTGCATGCTTTAGTCAATCGAGGACAACATTTACTGAGGCATCGACCCTTGCTCGGCTCTGCCATAATTTAATATATAAATGTAATAAATTTCATTTTATATAATAAATAAACCATCAAATCTCGACTTCCTGATAAAATTAAATCCAATCACAATTTCTCATACCTAGTTGAGAGAAAAATTCAAAATCTAGAATAAATTCACCTGCGACAATTTTATTTACTTAAAAAAATTTCCCCAGTTCAACTACACGCAAAAAAAATCTCGAAATTTACTAAAGGCTTAAAGAATTCAGGAATTTCCTTCTAACAAACCCGAAGACAAAATACTAATCTAACTAATGCAAGATTTCAAAATATCACTAAAAGGGACGTAAAAATGACAATTTGATTAATTTAGTAAAACATTTGCACGTGTCCAAATGACAACGAAGCAAAACAATTTGAGTTAACCCGACACAAGCTGATCTCGAATAACACAAAAAATTTACTTTGGAAAAATAAATAATATAAAAATGACAGATATATTACATGACGTGCTAGTGACCAAGGCTAGTCATAGTTTTTCAGAGCTGTCAATCTACTAAAATAAAGTTTTGAAAATTATGTAATGCAAATGGAGAATAGTACAAAAACCCCTACCTCAATGAAGACTACAACTCTACCAACTAGTCGGCACAGACATCAAGAACATGCACCGAAGACAAGGAATCAGATCCCAAGACGTCGAAAACAGGAACATTGTCGGAACCTAATCTGACATCAAGTCTCTTATCAGCATACTAAGATGATAGTTGTTGGATACTAAATCGACACTAAGAACCCAACTAAGAGACCATGACAAACGGTCGCGAACTTCAAGGGTCCACCAAGTAAGGGTGAGGTGCAAAATGCACTGCATATTTTAAGAAGAAGATGTTCTCGATGAGTATTCTGCAAACTTCTTCAGAGCACGTGACTGCACATGTATATTTTAACGGACCCCCTAACAGTAGGGTGTTCGTTGATAACGTCTCAAACTTTGAAGTTTCAATTGACGAAATTAAAAGTTTAAGATATACTCTCATATTTCATGATTTATTTTGATGATTACCATAAAAACAATACTCAGATTCACAAAAAAATGAATATATCGACTCCATTTCTTTAAACAAGCATCAAAAGAGATTGTCCGAAACTAGAAATTGGAAGTAGAGTTGCCATGATTCTATTTTATAAAAATGAAATAGAGAAATCCGATAACAGAAGCCATGAAGGAAATGAATTTTTCTCAAATTCATTTTCTTACATGATTATGATGATGGAGATAAGAATATAGAGTAAGGTACGTATTACCCATTGAATTTAAGAGGGAAGTACAACTGAGCACTTAAATTGTTTTTTGAACAAACAGCGCCCGAACTCATAGTTGTTAGCAAATCAAACCTTGTAGTTACTTATTAGTTAAAACATCATATGACCAGCACATGTCATTCACATTTTATCTAATGAACACGTCTCTCTCTCACTCACTCTCTCCCTCTCTGAATTAGGTCATTCTCGATAATAAGTAGACTCTATGAAGAAGTACAAGAAGATTAAGGGCCAGTACAATTGTTAACTTAAAGTGTTTTAAAGATAATATAATTTTGATGATTAATGCTTTTCATTGAGATTGTTTTATATTCAAGTTATCTTTAATTAATGATTATTGTTATAATTGTTGATAATAAGTCAAAGAAATTATTCTATCATTGCTTCTCATTGAAAATTGTAACACCCGGCATTTTATCTATGTAATTATTCCCCGAACAATTAAGCGGAGTTATTCTGATGTAAATGCAACGACTATTTTTAATGAAATTGTCGAAGTGTTCAATTGAATAAGGGTGATTTGTAAAACCGATTCGACGAACTAAATAGTAATTTAGTTAAAAACCAATAGTTAGAAATGCATGGAAGGACAAAATGGGAAGCCAATTAAGGTTGGTGGGAGGAAGCCAATGGATGATTGACAATTGGCAAACTTGTGGAAGAAGCCATACCTTCTTCTTCCCTTCTCTTCCCCTCTACGTAAAACACTTTGCATTTTCTTCTTCTCCTCTCTATTTTCTCTCTTCCAGGCGACTACGTTATTTCCAAAAACTTCCTTTCTCCTGTTTCCTCCAGTTACAAGTAACCTTCTACGATAGTTAAAGAGTTTAGGTTAAACGTTAGTTCTTTTTTTTGAAGTTTAGGTTCATGTCCGATTTTGCGTACTCTAGGTTCGCGAACCACAGTTGTCGTGCGTGCAAAGTTTGCTGCATTTCGAACAACAGGTAAGTTCATGCATATAAGTTGGCCCTTAAGGCCCTACAGCAAGGAGACACTAGGTTTTGGTTCGGGTAGTTAGGTCGTAGGTTATGCTTTAAGTTAAACGTGTTCTTTGTGTTCTGTTTCCCGTAGTTTTTATTCTGTCACCTGTATATGTTGAGTTTAAGCATCATACTTGTTCATGCATCCACGTTTTCTGGAAAACCCTGTAAATGTTTTCAGCACCGGATTTGAAGTTAAGAAAGATAAAACCTGTAATGTAATGTATGGTTAAGTGTGGACGAGGACTGACATCCTGTCATGTACTCCTGTTATGTCCTGTTGTGGCATGTACTCCTGTTGCGCCAGCTCTTCTTCCCACTTATACCTTCCTGTCCAGTGAACGTAATGTAAAGTAATGTGATGTTCATATATTTGAAAATGTTCATCCACAGCATTACGCATCACCGCATTTCATGTTCTTACTGAGCTCTAGGTTCATAGTTGAACTCCCTGTTGTAGGTATGGATCTTCTAGATGAGGACTTTGTGCCTCAAGCTGATGAGTTGGGGAGGTTGGCGGATTGAGCTCATGGGGTTTGGTTGCTGCAGTCAGACGTATTTTTGTCCCGATGTTTAAGTTTTAAAGTGAATTTCATGTCTGGAAACTCTGTTAGGATTTTGGTGTTTTCGTTTTAAAACCCTGTTGGGAACTCTGTTGGGTTTTTTGTAATGTATAGATTTTGGTGTTCAAGTTTTTAAACCTCCGTAATTGACAGTTGAATGCATATTTTGATTTATCCTGGAACTGCTTGGAATTCTCCTCTTTTAGGTTGTGCATGGATTGTCTCGAGTTTTAGAGCTATCCATGCAGTCTGTTTTCTTGCACTTTTGTCATGTTTTCATGCATGTTTTAAAACTGTGTTTTGAATCGGGTTTTTGTGAAATTTGTAATTTTTATGCCTTCTGTTTTCATGCTTCCTATTTTTAATGTCTCCCTGTTAAATATCGTCCATTTTGTCTGTAAAAGAGTTGTTTATTTTGTTCTGTGAAAAGTCGTCCACGTCTTCGGTAAAACAGTCGTCCATGCTGTTATGTAAAACAGTCGTCCATTCTACCTCCAGTTTTTGTGGTCTATTTTGCCTTCGGTTTCTGTCCTTTATTCGGCTATGTGTTATTGTCCAAAGTTATCGTCCACGATAACTTCGCCAAGAGTCTGCTTGTTATTTTAAAAGTCAAAAGTCTGTCTTTGATTTTAAACGTCCACAGACTTCTGTGTCCACTATTTTTGTCTTTTAGTGCAAACGTCCACAAACTCCTGTACCCGCTGTTTCGGTCTTTTATTTCAAACGTCCACAGGTTCTATCTTCTGTGCGATTGTCCACAGCCCCCGATTGTCCACGGCTACTGTAGCCTTCCACAGTATGTCTTCCAGTTTACATTTTTCCCATTATTTTTATTTCCTGTTTTATTCTGTTTATTCCCCCCAGTCGTCCATTTATGTTTCCTGTTTTTCCTATCTTCTTCTGTTATTTATTTCTGTAAGCCGGTTCTATATTATCTCACAGTCTTCAATTCCAGGGAGGGTTTTTATATGTTTCTTCCTGTTGTCTTCGGTCTTCTATCACTGTAGTCCAAAATTTTAATACGTCTTCTGATTCCTTGTCTCTCGATTCTGAATTCTGTTAAAGTTTAAAAGTAAAGTTCAAAAAAAAAATATGTCATGTTTTAAAATGTCCGGAGTGATGGCTTGGCTCTCGGATTCCAATCGGGACCGAATTTTGGGCTGTCACAAAAATACCTTTTAAGAGGGGTATTTAATCATACTAACATGTGTGTTCAAGAATTTTCAGTCAACAATGAGGTTTTAGAACTTGAGTTAAATGAATGCAAAAAACGCCTTCAAAGTGTCGATCGAAACGTCATAGTTCGACGACTTTATGAAATTCCAGAGAGCTTTAAGTGTTGACCAGAAAATAATAGTGTCGATCACATGACCAAATGTAGAAATTCCAAAGAACTTCAACTATCGACTGGAAAATGATAGTGTCGACTACATGACCAAATGTAGAAATTTCAAAGAGCTTCAAGTGTTGACTGGAAAATGATAGTGTTGGCTGCATGACCAAATGCAGAAATTCTAGAGAGCTTCAAGTGTCGACCGAAAAATGATAGTGTCGATTGCATGACCAAATGCAAAATTCCCAGACCGCTTTAAGTGTCGACCAAGAAGCCAAAGTGTCGACCGAGTTGTTGAACGACTTTAAAAATAACACACAACGTCAATAAAGTGTTGACCGATCAAGATGAACTGTTGGCCGGAGCATCTGATCTTTGAAGACCCTTATAAATAGAAGAGTGAAGCCTCATGCATAAACACCCAATCTGAAAATTGTAATGAAGTGCTCCCAAATTCTAACTTGAGAACCCTAGCCTTCAACTGATCCCTCACATCTCCTAGTTCATCAACTTGAGATTGTACACATTCAAAGTACGTGAGAATTGTATTCATCGATATTTCAATTTTATTATTGTTTGTAAACGTGTGAAGGGTGACTCCCTAAAGAAGAGTTTTGTAATACATTGATTGACACCCGAAAGATCAATCAAGTGAACTCAAGAAGTTGATATTGGAAAGAATCTTCAAAGGAAAGCCTTGAAGCGAGGACGCAAGCAAGATTGGCTAAACTGCGTTAACAAATCAGTTGCATTTCTTTTCTCTTAACTTCTTAAATTTTATTCACTCTAAGTTACAACTAGGATAATTTAATTATATTGCTTGAGGAAATTACAATATTTGAACTTGTGCAAATTTGTATGTTAATCACGAAAAAATTGTTAGTAACTTAATTCACCACTCTCTTAGATTATTTTTGATCCTACAACAATATCATTGTACCTTTGTAATTATCATTATTAACTGTACTTTTAAAATAATCAGCTGAAAAAAAATAGTTAACATTTTGGTAAATTAATTTTTTAAAAGTAATTTATCAATTTTAGTGGTTAACAAATTATGATATTCAAGGTCAGTTTCGTATCACTACAACTTATTTAATATTCACTTCTGGTTATGCTGTTAAAATAATGTCTCCTAGAAAACAACAGACAAATGTTTGGTAAATTAACGTGGGAAAAGTGGTTTATGAAATCTAAGTGTTTGATAAATTATGACATTTAACAAAATAAAATAATCGATTAATAATGAACATAAAATAAAAGGTAATTATTGATTTTAATCATGTACTACGCATTTTATTTCAGTCAGCCCCCTGTACTAAAAATTTTGGTAAACTAAACCTTGTACTTTGATTCTGTTATCAGTTGTGACATTTCATCAACAATTTCGTTAAACCATCATTTAAAAAATTACCAAATGATATTGGATTCATTTGAAAGTTTTACCACATGTTCACTACTTAATGAGAAGATAATTTGAAAATATTCGTGATTTTTTAACACATGTACGATTTATTGTAAATTTATTTTAGTAATTTATAAAACTATTATAATAAATCATACAAGTTTTAGAAAATCACGAAAATGTTTCTATTATCTACCCATGATGTGGTGAACATGTGAAAAATGTTTCAAATAAATCCAATATTTTTTGGTATTTGTTTTAAAATTAATCTCAGTTTCTTCTTTACATTATTAATTAATTTTTTAAAAAATAACAAACAATATTGGATTTATTTGAAAATTTTTCTATGTGTTTACCCTATCATGGGTAGATAATAGGAAACTTTTTGTGATTTTCGAAAACTTGTATGATTTATTATAATATTGTTATAAATTACTAAAATAAAATTACAATAAATCGTACATATGTTACAAAATCATCAAAATTTCCAGATTATTTTCTCATTAAGTAATGAACATGTGACAAAAATTTTAAGTGAATCCAATATCGTTTGATAATTTTTTAAATGAGAATTTAATAAAATTATTGTTAAAAGGTCAAAACTGATAACAGAATCAAAGTCCAGAATTTAATTTGTCGGTCTTTTTATTACAGAGAACGGTAATAAA
This sequence comes from Begonia masoniana, assembly GCA_022432975.1. Lineage (NCBI taxonomy): Eukaryota > Viridiplantae > Streptophyta > Magnoliopsida > Cucurbitales > Begoniaceae > Begonia > Begonia masoniana. The sequence goes on from CM039511.1 coordinate 31,485,179, forward strand.
ATACATATTATGTTAAAAAAGAAAGAGAGATGATGGAGAGTTGTAATTGATTAAAAATTGATAATCCATTCTTCTCAGAATGCTGTGATAGCCGGAAAGTGGTGACGGAAGACGAAGATTCAGCCGTCGAACTGAAGCGAGACTGGATCTCCCAATCCGGCATGCTATATATGGCGATTTAATCTTTTCATCTCCAAAATGTATCAGATAAATGAATTTAGATAAAGAATCTTCGCGTTAATCGGAGGATTGGAAGAAGTAAGAAGGTAATTTGTTGTGAAGATGGGAAATTTAGTTCTGACTCTCTTTTCCATCGCCATCTTTGTCTCCTCCCAAGCTAGAGGAGAAGAAAATGGCGGAAGAGTTATAGAGTTGAAAGGAGGACCAGAATCTGTTATTTGGATTGTTCAGCTTTCTGATCTTCACTTCAGTGTTCACCACCCTGAAAGAGCGACGGATTTCAAGAAACTTGTGGGACCTGCGCTCTCTGTTATCAATCCTTCTCTTGTCGTCATCACTGGCGACCTAACAGGTTCTGACCTCACTTTTGAGATTGTTAAAATTTCGTTGTTGATCCAGTGGAATCAGCTTGTACAAATTGTGGCTTGGCTGAATTTTTCCAATACTTTTTTATTTTGAGAAACGTAAAAGCTCCTTTTTCAGTCAAATAATGGGTTCATTTAATTCCTCCTGTAGCTAAGAGTACAAATGTGTATAAAATGTTTGTTAATCAAGAACTCAACAATGAAAACAAAACATCTCAACGACCTATTTAATGTTAAGTATTGTAGAATCGAATGTTGGGGAATCACTGTTACAATGATTGCTCTTCTGTGCAAAACTTGGTTACTAGTACTTAGCTTCCCATTTTCATCGTGGCGGCTAAAAAGGAGACATGTATAAGCGAAATCATTTTCTGGGTGAAGGAGAAAATGCCAAGTTTTTTGTTCCCTTTATTTTGCATACCAGGAAAAATATCTAAGCAGTATAATTTTTTAATGAAGGTGAAATATTCACTTATTTTTTGTTGCCTTCATTTGTCTTTGGTCACTTCTGTGAGTTGGGAGAAAACCATGGAGAACCAACTACCTTATTATGCAAAGATCAAACATATTTTTGTTACAGTTACTTAATGGGTTTTAATGCATTGAAAAGAAATAACACAGTCCTAATTGATTCGTCTGTTTTAGTTCATTGTATTCTCGGATCTGTTTCTAACAAGTCAAAATTTTTAAATACTCTTTTTTTTGTTAATCCCTAATGGGAATTCCTTTTGCAACATGAACATCCTCTCTGAAGTTTGCGTTCATTGATTCTGCATCCGATATAATGTTCCCAAAGTTTATTGCGTGAAAGTGAACTTTCTTTTTATTTTTAAGATGGTAAAAGCAGAGACTTGTTGACCATGAAGCAGAATGAGGAAGAATGGTTTCAATATAAAGATGTGATGGAAGATGTTGTAAAAGTCAGTAGACTGGACGAGAGAATCTTCTTTGATCTTAGAGGAAATCATGATAGTTTTGGCGTACCAACTATTGGTGGTTCATTTGATTATTTCTCCAAGCATAGCATGAACGGGAAGATGGGAAGAAGTGGGAATGTTAACAGTATTACTATTCGGGTGAGTCATTCCTCCTGAATCCTTAGAATGAATAGAATATGACCCAAATGCAGAAGTCAGAAATTTTTTATATGTTCTTCATGGTTTTCTTCTGATAAGTTAGTTCTGAATTTTCTTTTATTTTGGCCAATGCGTTATGATTTCCGACCTTACATTGTTTTTTTTTGTCTAGTTATCAAGATTGGGAATCGGAACATCTCCTTGTTGATATTATTGGCTTGTTAATGTTGAATATGCATGTCTGCTCTAAATGTTAAAAACACTTCTAAATTTGTTGCGCCATATGTCTAAATTTTTTATGATTAAGCTATCAGACTTTCTAGTTGTTATTATTGATTGATATTATGCCTCACATGTAGGTTTGTTTTATTTTATTTTTGTTGAAATTTATTTGTTGATAAATCATACATGTGCATACCTTATTTTTAATGGAGAAAAAAAGTGATGGGACAATTTACAACAGCAGCTTACCATGCAGAATTAATCTGATTCTGGTGCCTCTATTAAATTTTCTTAATCCCAAAAGCTTAAAATGGCAAGAATTGTGGTGCTTTTATTTTTCCTTTCCATCCCCAACGAATACAACCTTTTATCTCCATACTAGATCAACATGGAGGTTTTAATGCCCTTCTTCTCTTCTAATATATATTTGCTTACAAATAAATCAACGCTATGAAGCATTCAGTCCTTCCCTCAGGTTTTGCACTTTCCTTTTGGAATACTGGAATATATAAATTTGAAGTACCTGACAAAATTTTGAGCTTTTAAAACTTAAAAATCTGAATATGTAAATGTTTAATGTTGTTGTCCTTCTGTAACTACAGTTCCTTATGTGTCAACTTTTACCTTTCTTCGAAAATTTTGAAAGTTGTGCTGTTTATTTTCAAGGATAAAAGTTATAAACTAAAAGACCATGTATCTCTGATGAAATTTTTCTTGAGGCACTTATCAGTACTAGATTTTGATATGTAAATAAAAATGATTATTAGGAGTGAGTTGTAAAATGTGCGATTGCCCTATTTAGAGGTGCAACTGCTTCATGCAAATAAAATTATTTGAAGAATGCATGCATTTTTGTGGGGGCTATTGAATAACATCTCAATCAATCCCTTTAATTTTTTATTCATTTTACCATCCAGGTTGGTGGACGGAAGCATCTGTTCGTCGGATTTGACAGCACTATGTCAGTTGGTTTGAGAGGCCCAACAAATCTTTTTGGTCATCCAACTGATTGGTTACTCAAGGAATTAGATTTAGAGCTCTCACAGTGGGATTCAGCATCAACTGAGCCAATAACAAAGATGGCCTTTGGACATTTCCCACTTTCATTTTCAGCATCCACTCTCTCCGGAAAGAGCCTGAAAGATATCTTCCTCAAGCATTCATTATCAGCTTACATATGTGGGCATCTTCATACTAGATTTGGTAAGAATTTGAAGAGGCATTATCTATCTAGTGATCATTTACAGAATATTTTCCAATTTAATATACATCAAACATCTTCAAATACTATTACAAACTGTACGCTTGGAAAGCCTCCAATGAAAGAATTTTGGGAATGGGAGATGGGTGATTGGCGGAAGAGTAGAGCCATGCGAATATTGGCCATAGATGATGGTTTTGTTTCTTATGTTGACATAGACTTCAAGTCAGAACCTAAAACGGTTATTGTACTGCCTACATTTCCTCTAGATTCACGCTTCATGTCAACATCTTCATCGTATTTCAATTATGAATGCAAACTTCATACCCCTTCATCATATGAGAGAGTCAGAGCTCTTGTGTTTTCCATATCTCCAATTGTATCCGTTACGGCTAAAATCTATGACTCTGAGCCTGGAAGTCTTAGTATGATCTTGCAAGCGCCTATGACAAGGCATGTGGATAACACTTCCAGGGGAGACCTTTACTCTACTCCATGGAACTATAAAGCATTTGAGGATCCATCTCCATATAGATATTGGCTTCAAATAGAGGCAATTGATAGCATGGGCAGCTCAACCTTAAGTGAGTTAAGGCCATTTTCTGTTAATGGTGTTAGTGGTAAGTTCTCATGGACATGGAAGGAATTCATAGTAATGGGATGCCAATGGGATGCTTTATATTACCCTATATTTTGGACTGCTTTGTTTTCTCTTTTTTCCGTTCTTCTTATTCCAAAGCTGCTGCTTTTGATCTCCAAAAAGCAGTACACTTACAGGGAGTTTCTTGCCAGTAAAGAATTCTTCCATGGAACTACATGGTTTTTAATGGAGCTCAGCCGGGTCCCAATTTTGTGGTTTGGTATATTAGGATATCTCTTGTATCTCATAACATGCCCTTGGTTAATCGGGAAAATCTTCACTGACGGCAGAGACATTGGGTTTATGACTTACATAGGTTGGGCTATTAAAACTTCTGATGCAAGCTCTAAATTTGAATATGTTGGGTCTCCTGATATAATGGTTGTGGTTCTTTCACATCTCTTTTTTGTGGTTTTGCCTACTATTTTGGTCTCTGCTACCCTTGTTGCTGAGCGAGAAATGTACAAGGTACATTTTCTCTCACTTTCAGGGAAGAAAACAGATGATTATTATCATGCAGATGGGAGCACAAAATTTTGTGATTTCCAAGGTAGGGAGAAGCTCAGGCAATTTCTTGGACAAAGATGGATTAGGAAAGTTTTCTTGATGATTTGCCTGGCAATCTGTTGGAAGCATTTTCTGGTAAGATTTTATTTGTCAATCCACATTCGTCGAAGAACTTACTTTACTTAAGTATGTGGGATGCTTTTGATAGATTTACCTTTTATCTGCCCATCCTTGGTAATACCATTGATGGTTAATGACTTTCTCAAATGCAGGTTCTATGAAAAATAGAATGATTTAACTTTTGAGAGCAATGCAAAACTTGCAAAAAGTGAGAAAACAAATTTCACAAAATGTATCTTATTGGTTGATTGCAGAGTTGCAGGGCTCTTGTGAAAGCTTTTGAGATGAATCCTTTTCTTCATTTCCCTGTATATAGTTTTTGGACGCCATTGTTGCTTGGTTATGTTGCATACAAAACTAGGAGTATTTACTGAGGATCTTGGTAGAGAAGTCTACTCTTAATTGAAGCAGTTCTGCTACCCAACAGCAAAAGTTCTAGCTCCGCCCCGACGCTGATAAAAAAGAATGTAAGAATAAGAGCTTGTTTAGGAAATGCCCAGAGAAGTATTTCATGAAAAAACTGTTGTGAAAATCAGAAAAAATGGAAAACAAGGAATTTTGTGTTTTACCCAGGTAGAAATTTTTGTAAGTTAAAGATAATTTCCTAAAAATGATGTTAACATTGTTAAACACATCTGGTTAGAACATATAGTTTGAACAAGTTATAACTTTAGTTGGATAATTAAAACTCTGTCCTCTTACCATTTATATTTTGTAGAAGATCTCTCTCTCTCTCTCTCTCGAATCTCCACATTTACATTTTGCTATAGTATGCCCTACAAAGACTCAACATTTTGCAATTATTTGTGAAGAAGATGCCATAGAGAAACTACATGCAGAAAAATTTAAGTAGGATGAATTAGCAGTTTTACAAGGACATGATGAAGGAGATGAGCCCGAAGACGAGCTAGAAGGATCAAACTTACCAGTATTTTCTGTCTGAAGGATTTTGACAGGCCAGAAACAGAGTGGATAAAGACGAATGCTGGCTGCACACAAATATCTTTCATGCTAGAGTTGAGCATCAAGGTAAAAAAAATGATCATTGACTATGAGAGTGTGTCACAATCTATCCAAGAAGGGTCTTACGGCCTCGACGTACATTCAAAATCTACAATACCTTACAAACAATCGGGGAACCAATTTCACAGAACAGTCAGTTGGTATATCTTCTTGCTGGCCTAAGAAGTGATTACAACTCCTTCGTAACCTCAATTAGCAGCCATTCTGAACCTCCAACTATTGAAGATGTTCAGTCTTCTGCTGAGTTTTGAAAATCGTTTGGAAAATAGCATACAGCTTCTTCGATGGCTTCCTTTCAGGGTATTATCTCCTCTCGATCGATCTTCACGACCCCAATACCCCAACTTGCACCCTCAGGTGTTTCACTGTTTTCTGGTCTGCTTTTGGCGCCTATGATTGCTCAATGTGGGAGTATTCCGGGCGAGCCGCAAAATCAGTCTGTTCCTGCACCATGCAAGCCTGGTAAGTTAGGCAACACAAAACTGCGATGTGAAATTTGCCAAAAGATTGGTCACATAGCGGCGTACTGCTACTACCGGCTGAACACAACATCTCGACCCCCTCCATGCTCTTTTCACACAGTCGGCTCTACTCAGTTTCTCCATCCTTGTCTTCTTCTGCAATGACTTTGTTATCCTCCGTCTCTAACTCCTCTCAAATACGGCAGTTTTGTCTGGGCCATCCACATCTTGCTACACTTAAACAGATTATGCTGCTTTGTACTAAATTATTTACACCATCATCTCGTTTAAATTGTACTGCCATCTTACATTCGACTAGCCGACGCAAACGATAAGACTATACATCGTCATCTTCTATAGGGATAGATTGACGTCTCAGCTAGGGAGGGGGATTGTAACGACCCCGGCCAGGAGCCGTCACGTATTCATATTCTTTCATTTACCGTTTGCCTGACTTTTACTATTATTACATTCACTTACTATCTCACAACAGACTTTCACATTATACATATATATATTTTTTTTTATTTTCTAAACTGGTAATAGAGACGCAGAACCATTAAGGAAAACGAACCCTCTCGTGCCCGACTTCCCACACCTCGTCGGCTCAAACTTTCACAGAGTCGAGCGACTAGACTCGGTCATTGGTTTCCTGACAATTCCGGGAAAAGAGGAGATGCCCTCAATTCTCTTAACATAATACCACTCGGGTTTGCATGGGTTGCATGCGTTGACAACCCTTAGAAATTTAGTCGTCCGGTCATCACGTGCATTACGCATGACTCGCTTAACATCGCCTAAAAGGAGACATCTTCCGGTGGACACGTAGGTCTCACGTGCTAAATTAAAACATCATCCGGTCGCTAATCGACAAAACACATTTTTCGTCTTCCGGTGACGTCATCCGGAAGACTAAACCATCATCAACTATTCCTTCGGCATCTGCCGATGACGTCAGCCGGAAGACCTAACCATCAAACTCTAACATTCGGCATCTGCCGATGACGTCAGCCGGAAGACTAAACCGTCAAACAATTAACCTTCGGCATCTGCCGATGACGTCAGCCGGAAGACTAAACCGTCAAACAATTAACCTTCGGCATCTGCCGATGACGTCAGCCGGAAGACTAAACCATCAAACTCTAACATTCGGCATCTGCCGATGACGTCAGCCGGAAGACTAAACCATCAAACTCTAACATTCGGCATCTGCCGATGACGTCAGCCGGAAGACTAAACCATCAAACTCTAACATTCGGCATCTGCCGATGACGTCAGCCGGAAGACTAAACCATCAAACTCTAACATTCGGCATCTGCCGATGACGTCAGCCGGAAGACTAAACCATCAAACTCTAACATTCGGCATCTGCCGATGACGTCAGCCGGAAGACTAAACCATCAAACTCTAACATTCGGCATCTGCCGATGACGTCAGCCGGAAGACTAAACCATCAAACTCTAACATTCGGCATCTGCCGATGACGTCAGCCGGAAGACTAAACCATCAAACTCTAACATTCGGCATCTGCCGATGACGTCAGCCGGAAGACTAAACCATCAAACTCTAACATTCGGCATCTGCCGATGACGTCAGCCGGAAGACTAAACCATCAAACTCTAACATTCGGCATCTGCCGATGACGTCAGCCGGAAGACTAAACCATCAAACTCTAACATTCGGCATCTGCCGATGACGTCAGCCGGAAGACTAAACCATCAAACTCTAACATTCGGCATCTGCCGATGACGTCAGCCGGAAGACTAAACCATCAAACTCTAACATTCGGCATCTGCCGATGACGTCAGCCGGAAGACTAAACCATCAAACTCTAACATTCGGCATCTGCCGATGACGTCAGCCGGAAGACTAAACCATCAAACTCTAACATTCGGCATCTGCCGATGACGTCAGCCGGAAGACTAAACCATCAAACTCTAACATTCGGCATCTGCCGATGACGTCAGCCGGAAGACTAAACCATCAAACTCTAACATTCGGCATCTGCCGATGACGTCAGCCGGAAGACTAAACCATCAAACTCTAACATTCGGCATCTGCCGATGACGTCAGCCGGAAGACTAAACCATCAAACTCTAACATTCGGCATCTGCCGATGACGTCAGCCGGAAGACTAAACCATCAAACTCTAACATTCGGCATCTGCCGATGACGTCAGCCGGAAGACTAAACCATCAAACTCTAACATTCGGCATCTGCCGATGACGTCAGCCGGAAGACTAAACCATCAAACTCTAACATTCGGCATCTGCCGATGACGTCAGCCGGAAGACTAAACCATCAAACTCTAACATTCGGCATCTGCCGATGACGTCAGCCGGAAGACTAAACCATCAAACTCTAACATTCGGCATCTGCCGATGACGTCAGCCGGAAGACTAAACCATCAAACTCTAACATTCGGCATCTGCCGATGACGTCAGCCGGAAGACTAAACCATCAAACTCTAACATTCGGCATCTGCCGATGACGTCAGCCGGAAGACTAAACCATCAAACTCTAACATTCGGCATCTGCCGATGACGTCAGCCGGAAGACTAAACCATCAAACTCTAACATTCGGCATCTGCCGATGACGTCAGCCGGAAGACTAAACCATCAAACTCTAACATTCGGCATCTGCCGATGACGTCAGCCGGAAGACTAAACCATCAAACTCTAACATTCGGCATCTGCCGATGACGTCAGCCGGAAGACTAAACCATCAAACTCTAACATTCGGCATCTGCCGATGACGTCAGCCGGAAGACTAAACCATCAAACTCTAACATTCGGCATCTGCCGATGACGTCAGCCGGAAGACTAAACCATCAAACTCTAACATTCGGCATCTGCCGATGACGTCAGCCGGAAGACTAAACCATCAAACTCTAACATTCGGCATCTGCCGATGACGTCAGCCGGAAGACTAAACCATCAAACTCTAACATTCGGCATCTGCCGATGACGTCAGCCGGAAGACTAAACCATCAAACTCTAACATTCGGCATCTGCCGATGACGTCAGCCGGAAGACTAAACCATCAAACTCTAACATTCGGCATCTGCCGATGACGTCAGCCGGAAGACTAAACCATCAAACTCTAACATTCGGCATCTGCCGATGACGTCAGCCGGAAGATTGCCTCATCCAGCTTCCGTCTTACGGTAGAGGACACTAAATCATCAAAGGATTCCTTTCAACTGGAAGAAAACACAACTCATCCAAACGCATATAGCGGAAGACTTAAGCAACAGATCATTCATAAATCTACATAATCATTCCCTGACTCAGTGATCCACTAGACAGTTTCAAGCTCAACGTTTTAAAATAATATCATCCTACTTAAACTACCATATCCTTTAACATACTGTAACATAAGAGTTTAAACCAGGGGTCATAAATCGCCTCTCCAGTCCCGCACTGTCACCTTGAGCATCCTCCAGCAACCAGCCTTAAGCATCCTCTTTGAACATAACATCCTCACCTGAACCTTCTTCACCTACACCATAAGGTTTAACTATAAGCTTAGTACGGAATGCATGCTGACAGATATACATGAGTACACAATTTAAAGGGACATAATTCATAAACCATTCTTCATTCATGTTCATCTTTATCATTTACATAACATGTATTAAGGCAGGGAACGAGGGAGGAAGACAGGGGTACATAGTCATTTGCCTATCGCGGCAGTCATACATAATCATTTGCCTATCGCGGCAATCATGATACATCACTCGGCCTCCCCAGTGGGAGAATTCGCGAGCCATACATATCATTACTCGGCCTCCACCAGTGGGAGAATTCGCGAGTCATACATAATCATTAACTCGGCCTCCACCAGTGGGAGAATTCGCGAGTCATACATAATATAGTCTTTTCCCCGTTCTGCACTTAATCATGGTTACATTTACTTTTCATGTTCTCTACTTAATCATAAACGTGGGCATGATGCATAGACATGAGGTTCATAGAGGAAAGTCATACCATAAGGACAAGTAGAACATCCTGTAACTTTACATTTACTTACATAGCTTCTTCATATCGTGGAAATAACAAGTCATAGTCAATAAGCTAACATCTCAGTGATTCCCTAATACCCTTGCGGTGTAGGGCCCTAGTGGCCGGAAATCTTAATACATTCACTTACCTGGATTCCTTAGCAATCCGAGCTTCTTTCCTTTAAACTTCTTCACCTAAAACATGTACATTACAGTAGTTAAAACAAAGTCCTAGTAGTCCTAATCATAAACCACCCTAGGATCTATTAGCTAAAGTCATTCCGATTCCTCTGTTTGACACACTGCAGTCTGAAATCCGAAACTAGGTGGACAGGTTTTTCCATTGATTAAATCCGAGTTGGTTACTTAAAATGCTCAGAATTGATTCGGGATGACATTTCTACTCTCAGATTAAGAAAATCACAAACTGCTCGGCCACTGCTAAAAATCCGAACTCAGTGCCGAGCTGAGAACAGAGCTCTATTTACTAATGAATGACTACATTGTCCATTTCATACTTCGGGTGTGGATTTGCAGAGAAAAGCAAGCTCGAAACCGGTCGTCGGCAGAGGAAAGTTCTGGTAGCCGAGAGCAAGAACTTGGGAGAGAAGAAATCGCCGAGAGGGAATGTCGGCTACAGTGGCAATAAATGAGATTTAAGGTTTCCATTTCCTATTTATACTAAATCCATCGATTCTAATTACAAAACTGCCACCTAACCTAGTTTTACTCAACTTGTAATAAATTTGTCTTAACATTAAATTTAAATCATAACGGTTAAATAAGAGGGTGACAATGAAAATGGTCAGAAAATCACCTGGTCGAAATGTCGGGTGTTACATCCACCCCTCCTTAAACAAAATTTTCGTCCTCGAAAATTGCTCAAGCAAATAACTTAGGATATTTGTCCAACATCTCCTGCTGCCTTTCCCATGTGGCTTCTTCAATGCCGTGATTTGTCCATAAAACTTTCACCAATGGTATCTCTTTGTTTCTCAGAGTCTTGACTGCATATTCCAATATCTGTATCGGTTTCTCCTCATACTCCAGTGTCGGCTCTAAACCAATATCCGATGGCTGGATGACCTGCATCGGATCACGCATGCACTTTTTTAACATTGACACATGGAAGACATTATGAACTTTATCCAATGATGGAGGCAGTTGCAGTCTGTAAGCTGTACTTCCAACTTTTGCCAAGACAGGGAAGGGTCCAATAAATCTCGGATTAAGTTTTCCCTTCTTGCCAAATCTTAAGACTCCTTTAAATGGTGACAGCTTTAAGAATACTTCATCTCCTACTGCAAACTCGAGTTCCCTTCTCCTTCGATCTGCATAACACTTCTGCCGGCTTTGTGCAGTCATCATTCTTTTCCGAATAGTTGCAATCTTATCTGACAATTGCTGCAAAATATCAGGTCCAAGAAGTTTTGTTTCCCCAACCTCGTCCCAGTAAAGAGGTGACCTACATTTCCTACCATACAGAGCTTCATATGGTGCCATACCGATGGTGGACTGATAACTGTTATTGTAGGAGAATTCAACTAGCGGTAAATGTCTACTCCAAGTTGTCTGAAAGTCAAGTACACATGCTCTCAACATATCTTCGAGTATTTGAATCGTCCTTTCTGATTGGCCATCGGTCTGTGGGTGAAAAGCTGTGCTGAAAGATAACTTTGTACCTAATGTACCTTGCAAACTTTTCCAGAATCGAGAGGTAAACCTGGGGTCACGGTCAGAAACAATAGATACCGGGATTCCATGCAACCTAATAATTTCCTGAACATAAAGATCAGCAAATTGGTCCATCGTATAGGTGGTCCTTACAGGTAAGAAATGGGCTGATTTCGTCAGTCTATCCACCACAACCCAAATACAGTCATGTCCTTTTGTCGTCTTAGGTAGTCCTACAACAAAATCCATAGCTATATGTTCCCACTTCCATTCGGGAATAGGCAACGGCTGAAGAGTACCTCCTGGACGTTGGTGCTCGGCCTTGACTTGTTGGCATACTAAACAGGACTCTACATACTTAGCAACATCCCTTTTTAGGTTAGGCCACCAGTACTGTAACTTCAGGTCTCGGTACATCTTGGTGCAGCCAGGATGTACAGAAAAGGAAGAGGAGTGCGCCTCAGCCAAGATCAACTTACGCAATTCCACATCATTAGGAATGCACCACCGATTTCTAAACCTCAGGATCCCATCCTTTGAGAGACTGAACTCGGAGGTGGTGTCCTTCAACTTATCCATCATGCTGATATTTTCCACTGAATCCTTCTGTTGTGCATCCTTGATCTTTTCCAAAATTGTTGGTTGAATGGTTAACTCAGCGAGCAAGACTGATAACTCTGGAACTATCTCCAAGTCAAATTTCTGAACTTCTGTTCTTAAGGGTAAAGACATGGTTGAAACCACGGGCTGCATTGTTGTTGACATCCTACTCAACGCATCAGCTACAGAGTTAGCCTTCCCGGGGTGATACTTGATCTCAAAATCGTAGTCCTTGACAAATTCCAACCAACGTCTCTGTCTCATGTTCAATTCCTTCTGTGTGAAGAGGTACTTTAGACTTTTATGGTCAGAAAACACCTCACATTGCTGACCATATAAATAGTGCCTCCAAATCTTCAAGGCAAAAACAACGGCAGCTAATTCTAGATCATGAGTGGGGTAATTTTGCTCGTAACTTTTTAGCTGCCTAGAAGCATACGCTATAACTTTACCCTCTTGCATCAAAACACAACCTAAACCAACTTTAGACGCATCACAGTAAACACTAAATTTTCCCTCTTCAGTTGGGAGGGTCAATACAGGGGCTGTTGTTAACTTCAGTTTTAACGTCTGGAAGCTGTCTTCACAGGCTTCAGTCCAAGAATACTTAATGTCCTTCTTTGTCAAACCTGTCAGGGGTTTAGCTATCATGGAAAATCCCTTGATGAACTTCCTGTAATAGCCTGCTAGTCCAAGGAAGCTGCGGACCTCGCTGGCATTCTTAGGTTGAGGCCAATCCTTTACTGCCTGAATTTTGGTCGGGTCCACAGATATGCCATTAGCAGAAACTACATGGCCAAGGAAATTAACCTTATCTAACCAAAACTCACACTTAGACAGCTTGGCGTAAAGTTGATGCTCCTTCAATGTCGTCAAAACTACTTTCAAATGTTCTTCATGGTCAGCCACAGTTCGGGAATATATCAAGATATCATCTATGAACACAATCACAAACTTATCCAAATACTCACGAAACACACGGTTCATTAAATCCATGAAGGCTGCAGGGGCGTTTGTCAACCCAAACGACATGACTAAGAACTCATAATGTCCATAGCGGGTTCTGAAGGCTGTCTTTGGTATATCTCCTTCTTTAACCTTCAGTTGGTAATAACCCGAACGTAGATCTATCTTCGAAAATACCTTGGCTCCTTGCAATTGGTCAAACAAGTCATCAATCCTAGGTAAGGGGTACCTATTCTTGATAGTCAACTTATTTAGTTCCCTATAGTCTATGCACATTCTAAGAGAACCATCCTTCTTCCTTACAAATAAGACTGGTGCACCCCAAGGAGAACTGCTGGGGCGAATAAATCCCTTGTCAACCAATTCCTGCAGTTGAACCTTCAATTCTTTCAACTCAACAGGTGCCATACGGTAAGGATTCTTAGATACAGGTGATGCCTCGGGGTATGTGTCAATTACAAACTCTATCTCTCTATCGGGTGGTATACCCGGTAAATCATCTAAGAATGCCTCGGGAAACTCTCGGACTATAGGAATATCCTGAAGCTCAATTTTATTCTTCACCCGGTCATCTATTACACTAGCCAGGTAGCTCTCACAACCACATCTCAGCATTCGGTATATTTCTAGTGAGGATATAATTGGTATCTTACTTATTTTAGGAATAGCTTGGAAGGAATAATGGTTATCATTTGGGGGTCTAAAATCAACTATTCCAGATCGACAACTTATCGTAGCATGATGTCTAAATAACCAATCCATTCCTAATATCACTTCATACCCTTTTATGTTAATGACAATTAATTCCGCATAGAGATTCTTATCCCCTAAGGACACGACGTCACCCTTAACAATCTGCTCTGAATGTAGGGACTTCCCTGATGGCAACACAACACTATATAACCTTTCAGCTGGTGAGGGTCCTATGCTATGTTTGCATACAAACAAGATTGATATAAACGAGTGTGTGGCCCCTGTATCAATAAGTGTATAAGCAGCAAAACCGCAGATCATGATGGTACCTGATATGACTGTATGCTGAACAGCTCCCTCATCTTCCATCAACGCATACACTCTGGGTACAACCCTTGCACGGTTCGGGTCTGGCGGCATGGGACAATCTCTGACCATGTGTCCGGTCTTATCACACCTGAAACACCGGCCAGAAAGCAGCTTGCACTCACCAGGGTGGTTCCTCTGACATGTAGGGCATAGGGGCGCCAGAGGTCTCTTTCCTTTTCCCTGGTCATCATTCTGGTCGAGGGGCCTCTTCATTCCATGCTGTTGTTGCTGTGGTTCCCTGTTCTGTCGTGGCTGCCAACCTTTGTTCTGACGTGGTGGCGGCTGTGTGTCCTTCATGAGTTTCTTTGGCTGTTCGCGCTGTGCATATGTTGTCATCTCTGCCTCTTCTAGCTCCAAGGCCTTAGCCGTCACTTCACCATAAGGTACATTATGTATCCCGGCAGTCTTCACTTTCATGTACAGACTTGGCTTCAGTCCCTGAACAAACTGGTAAATCTTATCTTCCTCATCCTCAATCATACGGGGAGAAAACCGTGATAAAGCATCAAATTCACATATATAATCCGTCACAGAGCCAGTTTGTCGTAGATTCATGAACTCCTTCTTCTTATTGGCCCGAACAGTCCTATTGAAGTACTTGTCAAAGAAGGCAGTCTTGAACATCCCCCAGGTCATAGCTTCGGCATTAGCGGTGCTCTGGATCGAGTCCCACCAATGCCTTGCACTTAACTCCAAATGGAAGACAGCATAGGTGACCTTATCCCCTTCGTCAACCTTTGCATACTTAAACATGTCTTCAATCTTTCGGATCCACTCCTCAGCGTGAATAGGATCTGAAACATACCCATTAAACACCGGGGGTCGAAGCCGGAGAAAGCGCTCACCCCCATGATCATGAGTTGCGTTAGTGCTGGAGTTGCCTTGTTCTTCCCTAGCTGTCATCAGTCGTTCTATCTGGTGAGATTGGCGCATGACCAACTCAGTCAACTGAGCAATAGCATTGCTATCCTCATTGCTCTCTCTCTGTTGACCTCTAACCATCTTGGGATTCCTAGACAAATCATTTCAGACATAATTTAACTTAATGACATACATGAAATCATAAACACTTACAGTTGCTGAGGTGTGCTCAAGTGACAGTCAGTGCTGGAAGGCAGTCTGCAGAATCGGTTTTAGAACCTGGTTTTGCTTTGATACCACAATTGTAACGACCCCGGCCAGGAGCCGTCACGTATTCATATTCTTTCATTTACCGTTTGCCTGACTTTTACTATTATTACATTCACTTACTATCTCACAACAGACTTTCACATTATACATATATATATATTTTTTTTATTTTCTAAACTGGTAATAGAGACGCAGAACCATTAAGGAAAACGAACCCTCTCGTGCCCGACTTCCCACACCTCGTCGGCTCAAACTTTCACAGAGTCGAGCGACTAGACTCGGTCATTGGTTTCCTGACAATTCCGGGAAAAGAGGAGATGCCCTCAATTCTCTTAACATAATACCACTCGGGTTTGCATGGGTTGCATGCGTTGACAACCCTCAGAAATTTAGTCGTCCGGTCATCACGTGCATTACGCATGACTCGCTTAACATCGCCTAAAAGGAGACATCTTCCGGTGGACACGTAGGTCTCACGTGCTAAATTAAAACATCATCCGGTCGCTAATCGACAAAACACATTTTTCGTCTTCCGGTGACGTCATCCGGAAGACTAAACCATCATCAACTATTCCTTCGGCATCTGCCGATGACGTCAGCCGGAAGACTAAACCGTCAAACAATTAACCTTCGGCATCTGCCGATGACGTCAGCCGGAAGACTAAACCGTCAAACAATTAACCTTCGGCATCTGCCGATGACGTCAGCCGGAAGACTAAACCGTCAAACAATTAACCTTCGGCATCTGCCGATGACGTCAGCCGGAAGACTAAACCGTCAAACAATTAACCTTCGGCATCTGCCGATGACGTCAGCCGGAAGACTAAACCGTCAAACAATTAACCTTCGGCATCTGCCGATGACGTCAGCCGGAAGACTAAACCGTCAAACAATTAACCTTCGGCATCTGCCGATGACGTCAGCCGGAAGACTAAACCGTCAAACAATTAACCTTCGGCATCTGCCGATGACGTCAGCCGGAAGACTAAACCGTCAAACAATTAACCTTCGGCATCTGCCGATGACGTCAGCCGGAAGACTAAACCGTCAAACAATTAACCTTCGGCATCTGCCGATGACGTCAGCCGGAAGACTAAACCGTCAAACAATTAACCTTCGGCATCTGCCGATGACGTCAGCCGGAAGACTAAACCGTCAAACAATTAACCTTCGGCATCTGCCGATGACGTCAGCCGGAAGACTAAACCGTCAAACAATTAACCTTCGGCATCTGCCGATGACGTCAGCCGGAAGACTAAACCGTCAAACAATTAACCTTCGGCATCTGCCGATGACGTCAGCCGGAAGACTAAACCGTCAAACAATTAACCTTCGGCATCTGCCGATGACGTCAGCCGGAAGACTAAACCGTCAAACAATTAACCTTCGGCATCTGCCGATGACGTCAGCCGGAAGACTAAACCGTCAAACAATTAACCTTCGGCATCTGCCGATGACGTCAGCCGGAAGACTAAACCGTCAAACAATTAACCTTCGGCATCTGCCGATGACGTCAGCCGGAAGACTAAACCGTCAAACAATTAACCTTCGGCATCTGCCGATGACGTCAGCCGGAAGACTAAACCGTCAAACAATTAACCTTCGGCATCTGCCGATGACGTCAGCCGGAAGACTAAACCGTCAAACAATTAACCTTCGGCATCTGCCGATGACGTCAGCCGGAAGACTAAACCGTCAAACAATTAACCTTCGGCATCTGCCGATGACGTCAGCCGGAAGACTAAACCGTCAAACAATTAACCTTCGGCATCTGCCGATGACGTCAGCCGGAAGACTAAACCGTCAAACAATTAACCTTCGGCATCTGCCGATGACGTCAGCCGGAAGACTAAACCGTCAAACAATTAACCTTCGGCATCTGCCGATGACGTCAGCCGGAAGACTAAACCGTCAAACAATTAACCTTCGGCATCTGCCGATGACGTCAGCCGGAAGACTAAACCGTCAAACAATTAACCTTCGGCATCTGCCGATGACGTCAGCCGGAAGACTAAACCGTCAAACAATTAACCTTCGGCATCTGCCGATGACGTCAGCCGGAAGACTAAACCGTCAAACAATTAACCTTCGGCATCTGCCGATGACGTCAGCCGGAAGACTAAACCGTCAAACAATTAACCTTCGGCATCTGCCGATGACGTCAGCCGGAAGACTAAACCGTCAAACAATTAACCTTCGGCATCTGCCGATGACGTCAGCCGGAAGACTAAACCGTCAAACAATTAACCTTCGGCATCTGCCGATGACGTCAGCCGGAAGACTAAACCGTCAAACAATTAACCTTCGGCATCTGCCGATGACGTCAGCCGGAAGACTAAACCGTCAAACAATTAACCTTCGGCATCTGCCGATGACGTCAGCCGGAAGACTAAACCGTCAAACAATTAACCTTCGGCATCTGCCGATGACGTCAGCCGGAAGACTAAACCGTCAAACAATTAACCTTCGGCATCTGCCGATGACGTCAGCCGGAAGACTAAACCGTCAAACAATTAACCTTCGGCATCTGCCGATGACGTCAGCCGGAAGACTAAACCGTCAAACAATTAACCTTCGGCATCTGCCGATGACGTCAGCCGGAAGACTAAACCGTCAAACAATTAACCTTCGGCATCTGCCGATGACGTCAGCCGGAAGACTAAACCGTCAAACAATTAACCTTCGGCATCTGCCGATGACGTCAGCCGGAAGACTAAACCGTCAAACAATTAACCTTCGGCATCTGCCGATGACGTCAGCCGGAAGACTAAACCGTCAAACAATTAACCTTCGGCATCTGCCGATGACGTCAGCCGGAAGACTAAACCGTCAAACAATTAACCTTCGGCATCTGCCGATGACGTCAGCCGGAAGACTAAACCGTCAAACAATTAACCTTCGGCATCTGCCGATGACGTCAGCCGGAAGACTAAACCGTCAAACAATTAACCTTCGGCATCTGCCGATGACGTCAGCCGGAAGACTAAACCGTCAAACAATTAACCTTCGGCATCTGCCGATGACGTCAGCCGGAAGACTAAACCGTCAAACAATTAACCTTCGGCATCTGCCGATGACGTCAGCCGGAAGACTAAACCGTCAAACAATTAACCTTCGGCATCTGCCGATGACGTCAGCCGGAAGACTAAACCGTCAAACAATTAACCTTCGGCATCTGCCGATGACGTCAGCCGGAAGACTAAACCGTCAAACAATTAACCTTCGGCATCTGCCGATGACGTCAGCCGGAAGACTAAACCGTCAAACAATTAACCTTCGGCATCTGCCGATGACGTCAGCCGGAAGACTAAACCGTCAAACAATTAACCTTCGGCATCTGCCGATGACGTCAGCCGGAAGACTAAACCGTCAAACAATTAACCTTCGGCATCTGCCGATGACGTCAGCCGGAAGACTAAACCGTCAAACAATTAACCTTCGGCATCTGCCGATGACGTCAGCCGGAAGACTAAACCATCAAACTCTAACATTACTCGGCCTCCACCAGTGGGAGAATTCGCGAGCCATACATATCATTACTCGGCCTCCACCAGTGGGAGAATTCGCGAGCCATACATATCATTACTCGGCCTCCACCAGTGGGAGAATTCGCGAGCCATACATATCATTACTCGGCCTCCACCAGTGGGAGAATTCGCGAGCCATACATATCATTACTCGGCCTCCACCAGTGGGAGAATTCGCGAGCCATACATATCATTACTCGGCCTCCACCAGTGGGAGAATTCGCGAGCCATACATATCATTACTCGGCCTCCACCAGTGGGAGAATTCGCGAGCCATACATATCATTACTCGGCCTCCACCAGTGGGAGAATTCGCGAGCCATACATATCATTACTCGGCCTCCACCAGTGGGAGAATTCGCGAGCCATACATATCATTACTCGGCCTCCACCAGTGGGAGAATTCGCGAGCCATACATATCATTACTCGGCCTCCACCAGTGGGAGAATTCGCGAGCCATACATATCATTACTCGGCCTCCACCAGTGGGAGAATTCGCGAGCCATACATATCATTACTCGGCCTCCACCAGTGGGAGAATTCGCGAGCCATACATATCATTACTCGGCCTCCACCAGTGGGAGAATTCGCGAGCCATACATATCATTACTCGGCCTCCACCAGTGGGAGAATTCGCGAGCCATACATATCATTACTCGGCCTCCACCAGTGGGAGAATTCGCGAGCCATACATATCATTACTCGGCCTCCACCAGTGGGAGAATTCGCGAGCCATACATATCATTACTCGGCCTCCACCAGTGGGAGAATTCGCGAGCCATACATATCATTACTCGGCCTCCACCAGTGGGAGAATTCGCGAGCCATACATATCATTACTCGGCCTCCACCAGTGGGAGAATTCGCGAGCCATACATATCATTACTCGGCCTCCACCAGTGGGAGAATTCGCGAGCCATACATATCATTACTCGGCCTCCACCAGTGGGAGAATTCGCGAGCCATACATATCATTACTCGGCCTCCACCAGTGGGAGAATTCGCGAGCCATACATATCATTACTCGGCCTCCACCAGTGGGAGAATTCGCGAGCCATACATATCATTACTCGGCCTCCACCAGTGGGAGAATTCGCGAGCCATACATATCATTACTCGGCCTCCACCAGTGGGAGAATTCGCGAGTCATACATAATCATTTGCCTATCGCGGCAGTCATACATAATCATTTGCCTATCGCGGCAGTCATACATAATCATTTGCCTATCGCGGCAGTCATACATATCATTACTCGGCCTCCACCAGTGGGAGAATTCGCGAGCCATACATATCATTACTCGGCCTCCACCAGTGGGAGAATTCGCGAGCCATACATATCATTACTCGGCCTCCACCAGTGGGAGAATTCGCGAGCCATACATATCATTACTCGGCCTCCACCAGTGGGAGAATTCGCGAGCCATACATATCATTACTCGGCCTCCACCAGTGGGAGAATCCTGTAAACTTTTACATTTACTTACATAGCTTCTTCATATCATGGAAATAACAAGTCATAGTCAATAAGCTAACATCTCAGTGATTCCCTAATACCCTTGCGGTGTAGGGCCCTAGTGGCCGGAAATCTTAATACATTCACTTACCTGGATTCCTTAGCAATCCGAGCTTCTTTCCTTTAAACTTCTTCAACCTAAAACATGTACATTACAGTAGTTAAACAAAGTCCTAGTAGTCCTAATCATAAACCACCCTAGGATCTATTAGCTAAAGTCATTCCGATTCCCTCTGTTTGACACACTGCAGTCTGAAATCCGAAACTAGGTGGACAGGTTTTTCCATTGATTAAATCGAGTTGGTTACTTAAATGCTCAGAATTGATTCGGGATGACATTTCTACTCTCAGATTAAGAAAATCACAAACTGCTCGGCCACTGCTAAAAATCCGAACTCAGTGCCGAGCTGAGAACAGAGCTCTATTTACTAATGAATGACTACATTGTCCATTTCATACCTCGGGTGTGGATTTGCAGAGAAAAGCAAGCTCGAAACCGGTCGTCGGCGGAGGAAAGTTCTGGTAGCCGAGAGCAAGAACTTGGGAGAGAAGAAATCGCCGAGAGGGAATGTCGGCTACAGTGGCAATAAATGAGATTTAAGGTTTCCATTTCCTATTTATACTAAATCCATCGATTCTAATTACAAAACTGCCACCTAACCTAGTTTTACTCAACTTATAATAAATTTGTCTTAACATTAAATTTAAATCATAACGGTTAAATAAGAGGGTGACAGTGAAAATGGTCAGAAAATCACCTGGCCGAAATGTCGGGTGTTACAGGGATAGGGCGTACAGAAGACTAAAAGGTTGCTAAACCCCTTTCTTTCATTGGATTTTCATCAACATGTCCCAGGCAGAGTAAACGAAAGCGGGCTCAACCTTCCATAGCGCATAGAGGAGAGCGGGCACTACTTTACTGGATCAACATTCAATTTCTCCAAAATACCATTCCTAGTTAAATCTATTTGTTCGGGTGGAATTGAGTCCTTTCAAAGAAAAAAAAGAAAAGGGCCAAGCTAGTATGTGCAGTGGGAAAGTACATTGATTCTTCAACTTAGCTGGATGAAAAGAGGGTAATTGGTAGCCTGAAATTCAAATAAAAACAAAGTCAATCTCGTTCAGACAAATTGGACTTTGGAGCAAAACAATAGCTATTTCTTGCATCGTTAAAAGTTATGGCTTATTTCTAGGGTAAAAGTTATGGCTTACTTCTTTATTCTATATAAGTATAAGAGGAGATCTACGAGTAGAAAAAGAGAGGAGCACTTATTCCATCAACGTGCCAAGCTCTTTTTACTATCTGGCTAGAGTGAAACTCAATCCCTTCACTACTTGCCTGAGAACCAGAGCTAATGCTTGTAGATCCTTTTTGTTTGGTGCAGTTGTAGAATTCGCACAAACTTACTCTAGACAAAGATAAGGTAATGATTTGGTGGTAATGATTTGGTGATTGTAATGCCATATATGACTTGACTCTATTAATTCTGAAACCTTCCCAAAAGAGATTCCACTCGAGCTATTCTTGTTCTAAGGCTGGTTATATTATAATAGGGATATGGGGAGCAGATTCAAGCATTTGTTCCGTGTCTCCAAGAGAGTTATTGTAGCAACCGGTAATTGTCAGCTTTGATTTTTAATAGTATTATTTTGTGACTTTTATTTTTATAGAATTAAGTAAATTTGATTAGTTGCTTAAATAGGTTAAAGTTGGTTAGTCAAGGGCATAAGTGTAATTGTGGAGCAAGTGTTATAAATGGAGGGTTTAATAAAAGTTTAGCCGCCACTGTTTCTCATTTCCTCATTCGGCATTCAGCTCAACTCAGCAGAGCAGATTCCTCTCAGCAATTTCTGTAACACCCGATTTCATTGAACCAATTTACTTAACCAACTTGTAGTGTACGTTTTATGGATAAAATTGAGAGAATTAGTGATTAGGTTAATAAATGATTAAGTAATGGCATAATGGTAAATAGAGAATTATAGTGATAACCTATTTAAGGAAAGAGGTTTTGTGATTAATGCACTGTAGCCGCCACTATTTTTCCATACTTTCTCTCGGTATTCAGCTCAAGCTCAGCAGAGCTCTCCAGGCGATTCCCTCTTCGATTTTGTCCTAAACTAGGTGAGTCTACTTTGATTTCGAGTTAAATTGTAACTAATGATGGTAGAGAGGAGTATAGATGTGAGCTTTGGTGAATGCTGTAGGTAGGGGTTAATTTCGGTTTTGTGGTGAGTCAGGAATACACTATGTATAGAACTCCCAAACTAGATTCCTTAGATTTTTGGATGGATTAGAATGAGGTTTAGTAAAAATCTAATTGATATTCTGTTTATGACTTAGGTGAGCAAAACTTCTGAAGTAGTTTGAAACCGAACATTTCCAGGAAGCCAGGTAAGTGAAGTATGCATGAGCCTTCGGGCCTACATCACAAAACAGTAGGATTATGTATGTTTGAATTTGTCTGGATGTCAAGCATCATATTTCTGAAAGAATACGAAAATGAATTTACATGTATTGGTATGGTGAGAAATAAACAGATTGAAACAGATAAACTATTAAGGGAACAAATCCGCCCATTAACTTATGAAGGGATTTATAACTTTGAGAAAATTGATCCGCTTCCCAATTGAATTTAGGATCAGATCAGTTGTTAAGGGAACTAATCTGCCCCCTTAATTTATGAAGATGATATATGACTTTGGAAAAATTGATCCAACTCCCAATGGAACCGAGAGATCAGATCAGTGAAAGAATGCAAATGTAACTGAGATGTGAAAGTAGAAACTGCATGATTAGGATTTATGTTTCAGCATTTCATTTCGTTATTGCTTCACTTATTTAGCATTAGGCTAATAGATGAGTTTTGTGATGTAGGTGAAGAAGCCTCAAAAGGTGTGTTCTCTGAGCATGTTGAGGAATAGGCTGTTGGGGGAGCACATTCATGCCTCGACTTGGTGAACTGATGGGGTGGTTTAACTATTGTCAAATTATGAAGTTTTAGTGGTTAAGTGTCTTGTGGAAGTATGCAGAGAGTTTTAATAAGATTAATAGCACTGGTGTTTTTAACAACTTTGTTTTTTTTTGTTATGAATATGAAAAACATGATTTGGTTTAGAGGTAGTTGCTTTGCTGGATATTTTTTTGTAAGTTGTGAACTTAGGTTGTTTTGATCGATTTTTAGTAAAATGCTCAAGCTCTTTTGGTAGTCGGAGTTTTCCTTGTATAGAGCGAAAATGGTTGTCATGCTGTTATGATTGAGTGTTTTGTCTATCGGTGGATGTAGTCCACCGGTGGATGTAGTCCACTGGTGGATGTAGTCCACTAGTGGATGTTGAGTGTTTTGTCTATTGGTGGATGTAGCCCACCGGTGGATGATGAGTGTTTTATCTATCGGTGGATGTAGTTGTTGACTTATAGAGTGTTTAAGTCTAAATATGTTTTTGATGATATGTTTGAATGTAATTTGATTATGTTTAATATATGAGAATAATGAGTTATACATGTGAGAATTTTCTGTTGGAAATGCCCTTGGAAAGGGTATTTTAGTTGTTTAAATTATTTGGTTTAGTGTTCAGGATTTAATAGTAAAACAGGGCTGAAAACTGTTAAATATTCTACATCTTCCGATGGCCTTTCAAAGAAAATATTACTTCTGCCGGTAGCTAAACGACAAAACAAGCTACACATACCGCTGGCGTTTCAAAGTCTTCTAAAGAGTAACTCTGCCGATAGCTAGAAGACGAATTTCTGAAGACTTCCACCGATAGTGGCTCAGCACTCTTAAAGCTTACATCTACCGATGATATTTCAAGAAAGGCTTCTACCGATAGCGGTCCAGCTGTTTAAAGAAACATATACCGATAACGGTTCAGTGTTATAATGTTACTTCTGCCGATGACGGTTCAATCAATGTAATGTTGCATCTGCCGATGGAATTTTAAGATGCTTCTGCCGATGGAATTTTAAGATGCTTCTGCCGATGGAATTTTAAGATGCTTCTGCCGATGGAATTTTAGGATGCTTCTGCCGATGGAATTTTAAGATGCTTTTGCCGATGGAATTTTAAGATGCTTCTGCCGATGGAATTTTAAGATGCTTCTGCCGATGGAATTTTAAGATGCTTCTGCCGATGGAATTTTAAGATGCTTCTGCCGATGGAATTTTAAGATGCTTCTGCCGATGGAATTTTAAGATGCTTCTGCCGATGGAATTTTAAGATGCTTCTGCCGATGGAATTTTAAGATGCTTCTGCCGATGGAATTTTAAGATGCTTCTGCCGATGGAATTTTAAGATGCTTCTGCCGATGGAATTTTAGGATGCTTCTGCCGATGGAATTTTAGGATGCTTCTGCCGATGGAATTTTAAGATGCTTCTGCCGATGGAATTTTAAGATGCTTTTGCCGATGGAATTTTAAGATGCTTTTGCCGATGGAATTTTAGGATGCTTCTGCCGATGGAATTTTAAGATGCTTTTGCCGATGGAATTTTAAGATGCTTTTGCCGATGGAATTTTAAGATGCTTTTGCCGATGGAATTTTAAGATGCTTCTGCCGATGGAATTTTAAGATGCTTCTGCCGATGGAATTTTAAGATGCTTCTGCCGATGGAATTTTAAGATGCTTCTGCCGATGGAATTTTAAGATGCTTTTGCCGATGGAATTTTAAGATGCTTTTGCCGATGGAATTTTAGGATGCTTCTGCCGATGGAATTTTAAGATGCTTTTGCCGATGGAATTTTAAGATGCTTCTGCCGATGGAATTTTAGGATGCTTCTGCCGATGGAATTTTAAGATGCTTCTGCCGATGGAATTTTAAGATGCTTTTGCCGATGGAATTTTAAGATGCTTCTGCCGATGGAATTTTAAGATGCTTTTGCCGATGGAATTTTAAGATGCTTCTGCCGATGGAATTTTAAGATGCTTCTACGATGCTTCTGCGATGGTTTTTAAAGATACTTCAACCGATAGTATTTTAAAGACTTCCACCGGTGATCTTCAGCCAGAATTCAAAATAACCGCGAAGCTACAGTGACGTCGTCCAAAGCCTTAACTCCAGATCATTAATGGCCGACGAGCGAAAGCGACTCCAGAACGCAACGGCTAGCTGTCTATGTACGGAAGCTTCTCCAACGGTAATATATTTCCTTATCCAGTAAGAGCATTCAATGAAGATAGCGATTGCAGCCAGCGGAGTATTTAAGAAAGAAGATAGCTCGAAGAAACAACTTTTGCAAAATTCATTTCTGAGCCCTAACGAGCAAATTTTCATACTCTGTATTTTCATCTACTCTTCTCGAATCCTGAACTTGAGATTTAATCTTTGAGGGAGAGTAGTTTGTTCTGATTTTACAAACTCACATTTCTGTAAAGGCACTGGATTGTCGCCCGTGAAGAGCAATCCAGAATCTGTGTAAGGCAGTAGATCGACGCCCGGAAGTTTGATCTTGTTTTCTCGTGAGGAGAAGTTTAAGAATCTTCAAGGGGGAAACCTTGAAGCGTGGATGTAGGCAGGTTTTGGCCGAACCACGTAAAAACTCGTGTGTTGGTTTTTCTCACTCACTCCTTTACTTTTATTGTTTGATTGTTTGCCGTTAGATTAAAAAATTCAAAAAGGTCTAATTCACCCCCTCTTAGACAATCTCGATCCTACAGTAGTCCACCAGTGGATGTTTAGTTTTTGTCATTTTGTGACCGGTGGATGTTGAGTTTTTGTCGTTTTGTGACCGGTGGATGTGAGCGTAGGAGTGAGTATTAGATTTTTATCGTTTTGCGACCGGTGGATGTTGAGTTTTTGTCGTTTTGTGACAGGTGGATGTGAGTGTAGGAGTGAGTATTAGATTTTTGTCGTTTTGTGATCAGCAGATGCTGAGGGTTTCTGTCGTTCGAAGGAATCGAGCGGTGGATGTGGGTAGTCGACATGTCGTGCGACTGATACTGTTTAGCGGTGGATGCCCTCTATTTTCGCCTCTACCGCTGAGTCTACTTTATTTATGCTTCTGCCGCTGACACTGTTTAGCGGTGGATGCTCTTTTGTTTCTATCGCTGGAACTGTTCAGCGGTGGATGTGCTCTATTTTATTTTGTTTTCTTTCAACCAATTGTCTTTAATATTTTAATTAAATTAATAAATGTTGTTTTATACAAAAAATTTTCCGCTGCAAGTTTTACTTTTAAGGATCAAAATTTGACCGTCGAGTGAAACTTTAAGTTTTTCTCAGAATGTTAAAGTATGGTTATGTATTATGTGTGACGAACCGGGTTTATATAATTCGGGGCGTTACAATTTCCCCTCCGATTTCTTTAACCTAGGTGAGCTTTAGTTCAATTTTCTTGCTGTTTAGTGATTATAGATGATAGGGGAACTTGTAGAAGCGTGTTTTGGGAATGCGGTGAGTAAGAGTGAGTTAGGGTCCTTGTGATGAATCGGGGATGCCCAAAGAACAGAGCTCCCGAATAGCCTCCTTAGACTTCTGAATAGTTTAGAATGAGATTTAGTGAAGATCTAATCGATACTTTGTCTATGGTTTTAGGTTTGAGTCAACTCCCAAAGTAGCCTTCCACCAAACATTTCTAGGAAGCCAGGTAAGTAGAGTATGTGTGTGCCTTCGGGCCTACATCATAAAACAGTAGGATTTATGCTTGTTTTGTATGTTTTCAGTATATCATGCATCATGTTTATGAAAGAACATGAAAAAGAATTTACATGTAATGACATGGTAAGACATGAGTAGTTTGAATCAGACAAACTTTTAAGGGAACTAATCCGCCCTTAATCGAGTAGAGGATGTAGACTTAAGGAAATTTGATCCACTTCCCATCGAAGGAGGGATCAAATCAGCTATTAAGGGAACTAATCCGTCCCTCAATCGAGTAGAGGATGTAGACCTTGGGAAATTGATCCACCTCCCATTGTACAGAGGGATCAACATAAAACGAATACAACTGACTTGTGAAAGTAGAAACTGCATGATTAAGTTTTATGTTTCAGTACTTCATTTCATTTTACTCTACTTATTTAGCATTAGGCTAATAGATGAGTTTTGTGATGTAGGTGCTGAAGTTTCAATAGGTGAGTTCTTCGAGTTTGCAGAATGATAGACGGAGTTGATGGAGCACATCTATGCCACGGTTTGGTGCACTGATGAGGCGGTTTAACTAATGTCAGTATGTGAAGTCTTAGTGGACAAGTGTTTTGTTGATGTGTGCTGAGAATTTTTATGACAGTGATAGTTTTAATATTTCTGTTATGTTTTTGGAAGTTACTCTGATAAGAAAACATTGTTATTTTTAGCTGTAGTTCTTTTACTGGATTTTTGGCATTTTATGGAGTCAAGTTATTTTGAATGGTAACTGTGGAAATTTGCAAGCTCTTTCAATAGTCAGAGTTGTTCACTACTTAGAGTGTAATCGGTCAAGTTGTTGTCATAGGGTCGTGGACGAGAATGTCGTCCAAAGTCGTGGATGAGCATATCGTCCAGAGTCGAAGGTGGAAACAATTGCTTATTCTGCAGACAAGTGTAGTCGTCTCAGGTTAGGAATAGGAACATCGTTCAAGGTCACGTGACCCGTGGATGATAAAGTCACGTGATCCGTGGACGATGAGTTTAAGTAAGTCTATGGACTTTAGTCTGTGGACGATGATGTCTTTGTAAACCAAGAGAAATGAAGTCACGTGGCCCGTGGACGATAAAGTCACGTGGCCCGTGGACGATAAAACTTAAGTAAGTTTTTGGACGAAAATCCGCAGACGTTAAACCTATGTAGCCGTGGACGAGGGGAACAGTAGTCCAAAGTTGTCGTCCAGAGCATTTTTATCCAAAACGTTGTCGTTTAAATTAATGTTGTTTGTAGCGATATCGTCCACAGTCACTTGTTCAGAGCTAGTCGTCCAAAGTAGCTTGTTCAGAGTTTGTTGTCCAATGCCGTAGACGGGCGTGTTGTCCAAGGTCAGAGTCGACAAACTCTGTAGGCGCTAGATTGACAATAATGTCAAGCTGGCTGCAGATGTCTCTGAGAAGTTTTGAACGTTTTCCTCATGGTCTTGTTTAAACAGTAAGAATTTTCTAGTCTGTTTTCGTAAAGACTTTGTTTTACACAAATATTTTTCCGCTGCAAGTTTTTGATGTTTTTAAATAAATTTCGAATTTTAGCCGTTGAGTGGAAATTTTAAATTTTCCTAGAATTTTCTTAATACAGTCAAAGTATGTGATTAACAAACCGGGTTTATTAATTCGGGGCGTTACAGTTATGTTATATCAGGGAGAGCTTATTTCAAGCATTCCCCTTGAGATGGGATCGACTACTTTTAGAAATTTGATACCACCAAAGTCAATGAGAGCCTATGAATGCCATTTGAGGATGAAGGATTGGATGCTGTCAAAATCGCTATCCCCATCTGTCAATTCTTCTTTTAAAACTCGTATGATAAAAGAAAGATCCCCCCTTACTGAGCGAAGTATGGTTTTCTACTTTTACTAGTTCTATTTGGAATGGAAATAAAAAGACTTTTCCTCCCTTTCGACCCAATCAA
This sequence comes from Begonia masoniana, assembly GCA_022432975.1. NCBI lineage: Eukaryota > Viridiplantae > Streptophyta > Magnoliopsida > Cucurbitales > Begoniaceae > Begonia > Begonia masoniana. The sequence goes on from CM039511.1 coordinate 31,513,985, forward strand.
ATATAGGTGAAGGAGCATTCATTTCAATCAAGGGCTTGCTTGACTCGAGTGCTACCTTATATTCACCACTATAGGAATTGGGTTCAAGCTTTCCCCAACCCCTTCTCATCAATGGACTCGTGACGTATACGAAGGAGTGCAGTTCATTTGATAAATTCCTACCTCTCTGTCTTGTTAGAATTTGGTGTAACCTGAATTCTATTTGGGCCTGGTTGGGCTCGTATATCAATATTAGAGTTTTACGTTTTCTCTATATATTGATGCTTGAGTCGCAAAACTCATTGTACCGAATTTGATATTAGTAATTCTCTCATCTGCCCTTGGTTTTTTCCTTTTCTAGGATTTTTACATAAAATTCAGTGTCTATTATTTTTTTATTTTTCTTTTTTCGATTTCTTGATTGTTCGTTACAGGTGGATTAGGGCATCTAATCCTAACAACTGGTATTAGAGATTCAGGTTGAAGTTTTTTCGAAAATCAGAGTTTGATTCTTTGAAGGGTATCGAACGAATTCAGAGGTTTGCAATTTTGGTAAAATTGTTACTGTGGAAAAGGAAATCAGCAAATAAAGAAAAAAAAGGAAATTTTCATTTGTTCTGTTTGTCTTCTTCATCACGAAGAAGAACAGAACAACAGAAGAAGAGGGCCGCCCCTGCGAAGAAGCCGCCTCGTCCAGCTGCAGTCCGACAAGAGGAATCAAAACCCTAGCCACTGGTTCGAGACCACGAAGAAGAGGAGTGAAACCCGAGCCTGTCGTTCAGCCGCCATCCACCGTCCGACAGAGGAGCAGCAACAAAGAACAGAGAAGTCCGTCGTTCGACCACGAAGAAGGAGGTTCGTCTTCTTCAGCTGCGAAGCTCCGAAGAACAAGAGAGCGCCGATCTTTTTCCACGCAGAACGCTCTGCCGCAAAAAATCGTACGCCGCCGTCGCTCCGATTGGACACCGCCAACGCGCAGAGAACACAACTCCGACATAGACCCGAGCAGAATCGCCACCGCCGCCCATTCTTCAAACTCCGATCTGAGTTCGATCTGATCCACTTGTTGTGAGGATATCTAGATCGAAAGAAGAGTTTGTGATTCAAGGAAAAAATTTTGGGATAGATTTCAAGAAATTTTTGTGGAGTCTGTTTGTTTTTCAGGAAGAAGAAAATTGGTTTTGCTGGGATAATATATTTGTTTAAAATATTTTGGGATATTCTGGTCTGAAATAATTTGTTGGGGGGATTTACCGATATTGTGGAGATTGATTAGTGGGGTTGAATAATTGATCTGGAAATATCTGGTTTTGGGGCATTGATTATTGATAAGGATGGCAGGCGACAATAGCACTGGATACGGTATTGAAAAATTCGATGGGACATATTTTGCTTTTTGGAGAATGCAAATTGAGGATTACTTGTACGGAAAGAAGCTTCATCTTCCTTTGAGTGCGAAACCATAGAAGATGGAAGATAGTGAATGGAATCTCCTTGATAGATACGTTTTGGGAGACGTCTGATTAACGCTAGCCAAAAGCGTTGCTCACAACGTGGCAAAGGAGAATATCACCACGAGTGTAACACCCGGTTCTTTACGGGTTTTTACAAATTAATAATATAATGGCATTTTTGTAATTATATCAATTAGGTCGGTTTCGTGAAAAGAAAGCGTTAGTACGATCCTAATAATTATTATGGATTTTTAGAACATTTCGGGAATTTTAGGAGTTGTAACGCTAATTTTACGAGAATTACGTTTATCGTAATATAAAGGATACTTTGGTAAAAATAGTAAACGGGGTCCGAATTGCGAACGGACAGTTTTAATGGAACCTTGATAATAAGTTGGAGTTATTGGTGAAATAAGAGAATTAGGAGAAATCAAATCGTTAGCTAAATAACGAAACGAAAGATGAAACAAATAGAAAAACAAAGCAAGGGCAAAAAGGTAATTTGCTAAGACAAAATTTTAATTAAAAACAAAGTCTTCTTCTACTCCAGCAAAACTCCACGATTTCTCTCCCTCCCTTTTGCGTTCTCCGGCGTTCTCTCACGGCGACTCCCAGTCCGATGCCGATTTCTCCTCCGTTCGTCTTCCATTCTTCACGTTTCCTTCCCTAAACTCGACTCTACGTATGATTCTACAGTTTTGGAAGGTTATTGTTCGGTTTTTATGAAGTTACACGGTTAGGGTTTCGTTTAGGGTTTTGTAAAAAACGTGATTTAAGGTTAGAAATCGATAAGTTTGCCGTAGTTGTGAAGATAATGGAAGTGTTGGATTGTTGAGAAATGTTCGGGTTTTATGGATTTTTGAAGTTTTAGGAAACTCCGTTAATGGAGGTTTTGGTAAGTTGAATGTGAAATGCTCGTCAAAATGTCTCAATGAAGTATTCTTGAGTTTTAAGAAATTCGTTAGTTAAGAGTTTCGTTAGTTTTGACGCTTAAAGGTTTGAACGTGCTTTAACAACGATTGTTGTGAAATTGCCTTAGGTGAATAATGCTCGTGGACGGAGCTCAGTGCGCTACGGACGACATGTAAGTTCTCGTGACTTACTAGGGCCGATTGGCCTACACCGTACGTCGATGTCGCGTCGAGGATCATTGGTGAATTGTTTGTTTATATGTTTCGATTGGGTAGTTAAGATTAGTTCTTTTATAGGTTATGTCTTTTATTGTCTTGATGGTAGATATGTTGTATATAGATTATGCTTTTTATTGTCTTGATGGTACATATGTTGAATGTTATGTTATGCACGTGTTCATGCATCATGGTTTTTAAATGAGCATAGAAAATGAACTTCCACACGATGTTTTCATGAAAAGTGATGTGGCCTGAAAAGGGGCTATTGATCTATTGTGTAGGCACAAAGGGGTTTGTCATAATACCACATCGCCTGAAACTAAATGAATCTACGTAATCTGTTATCTGGTCACCCGAGGTGGGGCTCAGCCATGGCTGTTGTTTATGTGAGTATGTACCCTCCTCCGCTTCGACCGCGGGATGAATCCTTTCCATTTAGCGGGCTGATATCTCGGTGACAATATGTATGTGACGTAATGATAAGAAAATGTTGCATGATTTCTGAAACTCATACGCACAGCATGCATTGCACTTACGAAACTTACTGAGCCTTTAGCTCATAGTGTGTCTGTATGGTGTAAGTGATATCGAAGCAGGTGAGGATGACGTTCCTCCTCTTGAAGCATGAGTTCAGTTCAAGAAGAATGAATGCGGGAGTGTGCTGGCGCAGTCAAGGCGTTTCATGACCCGTGAGGACGTATGTAGGTATTTTGGATTATTTTGGATAGAAATTGTTAGGTAAAATATTTGTACAGATAGAACGTTATAGGATGTTTGGATCTGGATTAGTTGATATGTTTATATTTTGAAGTTTTTTTAAACGTTTTGGAAACTTATTTTATAACCGCTTGGTGATTTTAAAACAGGAGGAAACGTTTAGTTTTTAAACGGATCCACGCGGTTCGTTTTCGTGAAAACGTATTTTGTTTGAATTGTGACTCGAGTTAGTTTGAGCGAGATTAAATGTTGAAATGTATGATTGTGAGGTAAATAGAATTTGTGTTAATAAATTGTGAAGTTGTGTTAGGAGTATGTGTATGCAGGGAAAAAGAAGAAAAGAAAGGAAGAAAGAAAAAAGGGAGGGGGGGGGGGGGGGGGGGGGGGGGGCTTTTTTGGAAAAATTCCAGAGAGCTTGGTGATCGATCGCCTGTATGGGGCGATCGATTGCCCCTCCTTGGTCCAGCGATCGCCTCCAGGCCATCGCTGGGCAAATTTATTGATTGCCCCTCGTTATTTTCATCAGGCGATCGATCGCCCCTTCCCTTCTTCGGCCGAATGTCATTTTTACCCCCCCTGCTTTGTTTTCTTGTTAATTGTTTCTTAAATAGTTTTAATTGTTTTCTTTATATATTGTTTTAAGTTTATTTAATTGATTTTAAGATTTGTTTTGAATGATTTTCTAAACGACTATAACGATTTCGATTTCAATTCAGATTTCGCTCGAATGTTTTAAAAAAAAATGATTTTCTGCTTGATCGTAATAAAGTGTATCTCAGGATAAAAAAAAAAATAATAAATACGGTAAAAATTAGGAATAGTGTAAGGGTCACTACAATTATGGTATCAGAGCCTCCGAGTTTTAAAATCAGTTCTGTAGGCTGCTCGACTGCACAGCCACTACGCGGATATCCTTCCTCAACTATAAGTATGTTTATAAGTTTAATTGATTTTAATTTTCTTAGGATTATTTGTTTGATTTTATAGGAGCCATAAAATGGCCCGAGGTAGAGATGCTAGGGACGACACCATAGACCTATTGAGGGGTGTCATTGCCCAACAATTCCAACTCATTGACCGACAAGCGCAGCTTATAGATAGGCAATCTCGTCAGCTGGGGATGTTGACGAACCGGGAAAACCCTAGGATAGAAGGACTAGTCGCTCCCAATAATCACAGCACGAAGAGGGTGAGCAAGGAAGAAATCAAATCAAGTCGACGAAAGCGCGTACGAGGAACTTCTCGGGGACCCCTGTGTCCTAAATGCCAGAAGGAACACTGTGGCAAGTTTAGATTAGGCACAGGTAAGTGCTTTCGATGTGGAGAGGTTGGCCACTATGTCAAGGATTGCCCGAAGCCAGGCAGAGACCAATCGGGCGGGGATCAGGAAAATGTTGCACCGAAGATGCTTGCCCTGACTGGAGAAGAGGAAACTGCTCAACCTTCAGCTTTTTCAGGTATAGTTTTATTTCGACAGTTAATGGAGTGAAAGATATTAGAGTAGAGATATAGTATAGAGTTAAAAGTTTGGAGATGATAATTGGGTAATAGGTTGAAATAAGCTTAAGAATAGAGAGGGGATGACGTAGACTTCGAATAAAAGAAGCATAGAGTTATGCGTTAAAGCCCATGACCCGATGTAACCGTGAGAATTGAGCGCTTAAAATTCAATTTCCGTAAGAGAGGTACAACTTATGGAATGTGAGGTTTAAATAAATGGGAACTAGACCTAATTGACAGACCCTTAGAATTTAGAATGAAATCAATAGAGGAGAAATTCGGAGTTTAGAAGTAAGACTTGCTAGAGAATGTTCTAGATTGTCAAGATAGCGTTAGTGCGTACAAGTAGATAAGAAAATATAGCAAGAATTTAAATAACTTAGATCCACGAGAAATTGGGAGTACCTAGATTAGGTGACACTCAAAAAAGTTAGCTTAAGTAGATTGTTGAAGGGATGATAGAACGACTCAAAGTTGAAGACACGATTACGTAGGGGTGTTCGTATTGACCCACATCGATGAAGAAGATAAGGGTATTTACTCGGGGTTGGAAGATTAATGAAATTAGAGACAATAAAGGGTTAAAGTTATACAAATGGTACTACTCGAGATAGGAAGTTTGATCGACCTTAAGTATTGTATGAAAGGACTAGTCAATTGAGGACGATTGTTAATTCGTGAAAAAGATTTCGACTGATTTACTATAGGGGGGAGACGTAGTAAAGTTAAGAGTAATTGGTGAGTAGTAGAGGTAGTGTTGAGTGGAGGTTATGAAATAAAGAACCAAAGAGCCTAAGAACTAAGAAGGACTTAAGAACTCGAACGTGATAACTACTTGAAAGAAAAGTTTAGCACTCTGAATCAGATGTCGTGTTTTGAGGTTTAAAGTAACTAGTATGACCGTAGAGGGAATGGTGATTTAACTAGAGTCAGGTTATGGTTGATACGGTTTGAGGCTTACCTCCGAGAAGGAAGTAGGAACATCAGTGTACGAGGAAAATAGAAGAGTAAGATTTGGGGTTAGAGGAGATTGGAATCACGGGCGTAAACTTATCTACAACAAGTTTGCTAACAAGAAGATAGTGGGATAAATCGTTGTAAGGGAACAAAGTAGAATATTCAGAGCCGACTAGGAGGAACGAAAAAGGGTAAGGTCATTCATTAATGTCAAGGTAATCCTCGTGCAATATTAGGGATAGGTGAAGGAGATTGTTGGATTCAATGAGAGATTAAGATTTGAAGCTAGAATAAAGAGAATGACGATTTTCATAGAAACCATTTAAGTAAACTTAAGTAAAATGATGATTTTCAGCGGTTTGACTCGTATTTGACAAGTCGAGCCCAATGGATACATAGATAACTCAAAGTTAGAAGGAATAGTTTAGAATAAATCCATAACGAGACTTAGGGACTTGACTGTGCTCAAGGTTAACGGGGAGTTAAGTTAGACGAATAAGCACATTGTAGATAGCATAAACGTTTCGGTTAAAACATAATGAAGGAACTCCTTAACGCGACTTAGAATGAAATGTGAGATTTATAGGTTCTAATTTACAAGTGAGCATTGGTCTTAAGATAGTAGCAACTTAAGCTCTCAGTTAAACCTGTTGAGGCCTTGAATGTATTTTCGGGGAAATAGTTGGCGAAAAATAGCAATGGAAAGAGTTAAGTCTTGAGAATCGCATCGAAACAGAGATCGAGGTTGGTGAGTTACCTGAGGAAGTATGTGACGTAAGATATTATTGATGGGATACGTTGCGAAATATAGAGAATGGAAATTCTAGTTGAGAAGCTCACCTGGAAATAGTTATTAAGACCCGTGAAGTGTCCAAGGAAGAGTACAATTGGGGTACTGCTGACGAAGAAGTTATACAGGAGCATTACTAGAGAAATGTAGACTCAGATGGTTGTGGTAGTGACTAAGGTTAAGGCCAACGAACTTATACCCGAGTTTAGTTTGCAGCTCCGATATATATAGAAATTGTTATACCCGATAGATGGATAAGGTCGTAGTGTAACTGAAATTTAGCGTTGGAGTAAGTAGTTTGAGAAAGCTTTGAGGGCGTGGAATGGTAGAAGTTTGAATTGCAACCTGGGTGTTGTTAGGAATCCTTGAACGATAGTCAACCCAAATGACGTTGGGAAGTTGAAGTTGTTTCGAGGATTGAGGATAAGAGACAATTGTAGTATAGACCAATTGATAAGTTGGAGAGTTTAACGTTTTAGATGATTAAATATAAACCAACGAGTGCTCGAGTCGTTAGGTGTCGAGTACACAGTTCGAGATCGTTGATTGAGGGTTTAGAAAACTTGGCAAGATTTGATGCGTAAGCAAGGACGTATTTAGGCCAATTGAAAGTAATAATTATGATTAGGGAGTTAATGTGAGGATCGAGTTGGTGTACGTACTGACTGCGGATGGAGTCGATGAAATTATATTAAGTTGAATTACAGCCTAGGAGTTGGAAGAAATTCTTGGCATTTAATCTAGTTGACATTAGGAAACCTTAGTATAGCTCTGATCTAAAGGGACAACTAAGGAAGGATGTCGATGAGAAAGAACTTTGAAGAATTAAATTACTAGGAGATCTAATTTGAGGGTAATTAAGTGAAAGACGATGCTTAAACAAATATTAAGGTGACAAAGTATGCCATAGGAAAAAAATTGATTTGAGATTTGGAGATTCGTTATACTCAATACTTGAGTAAGGACGTGTACAATCCGATTGAGAATAAGGAATATAAAGAGTGACCGTAAGTAGCGATAAAATTCAAAAATTTTAGAGAAATAAGAGAGAGAAGCTTAAAAGAATGGAGCGATTGTGAATCAAGGTATTAGGGCGCAAGACATGAGACGTTAATATCAAAGACTACAAGTTAAGTCAAATTTTGAGGACAAAATTTCAATTAAGGTGGGTAGAATGTAATACCCGGTTCTTTACGGGATTTTGCAAATTAATAATATAATGGAATTTTTGTAATTATATCAATTAGGTCAGTTTCGTGAAAAGAAAGCGTTAGTACGATCCTAATAATTATTATGGATTTTTAGAATATTTCAGGAATTTTAGGAGTTGTAACGCTAATTTTACGAGAATTACGTTTATCATAATATAAAGGATACTTTGGTAAAAATAGTAAACGGGGTCCGAATTGCGAACGGACAGTTTTAATGGAACTCGGATAATAAGTTGGAGTTATTGGTGAAATAAGAGAATTAGGAGAAACCGAATCGTTAGCTAAATAACGAAACGAAGGACGAAACAAATAGAAAAAAAGGAAGGGCAAAAAGGTAATTTGCTAAGACAAAATTTTAATTAAAAACAAAGTCTTCTTCTTCTCCAGCAAAACTCCACGATTTCTCTCCCTCCCTTTTGCATTCTCCGGCGTTCTCTCACAGCGACTCCCATTCCGACGCCGATTTCTTCCTCCGTTCGTCTTCCGTTCTTCACGTTTCCTTCCCCAAACTCGACTCTAGGTATGATTCTATAGCTTTAGAAGGTTATTGTTTGATTTTTATGAAGTTACACGGTTAGGGTTTCGTTTAGGGTTTTGTAAAAAACGTGATTTAGGGTTAGAAATCGATAGGTTTGCCGTAGTTGTGAAGATAATGGAAGTGTTGGACATTATTGGACGAAGTTAAACGATTTGTTGAGAAATGTTCAGGTTTTATGGATTTTCGAAGTTTTAGAAAACTCCGTTAATGGAGGTTTTGGTAAGTTGAACCTGAAATGCTCGCCGAAATGCCTCAATGAAGTATTCTAGAGTTTTAAGAAATTCATTAGTTAAGAGTTTTGTTAGTTTTGACGCTTAAAGGTTTGAACGTGCTTTAACAACGATTGTTGTGAAATTGCCTTAGGTGAACAATGCTTGTGGACGGAGCTCAGTGCGCTACGGATGACAGGTAAGTTCTCGTGACTTACTAGGGCCGATTGGCCTACACCGTACGTCGATGTTGCGTCGAGGATCATTGGTGAATTGTTTGTTTATATGCTTCGGTTGTGTATTTAAGATTAGTTCTTTTATAGGTTATATCTGTTATTGTCTTGATGGTATATATGTTGTATATAGATTATGCTTTTTATTGTCTTGATGGTACATATGTTGAATGTTATGTTATGCACGTGTTCATGCATCATGGTTTTTAAATGAGCATAGAAAATGAACTTCCACACGATGTTTTCATGAAAAGTGATGTGGCCTGAAAGGGGGCTATTGATCTATTGTGTAGGCACAAAGGGGTCTGTCACAATACCACATCGCCTGAAACTAAATGAATCTACGTAATCTGTTATCTGGTCACGCGAGGCGGGGCTCAGGCATGGCTGTTGTTTATGTGAGCATGTACCTCCCTCCGCTAGATAGAAATGGTTGTCCGACCGCGGGATGAATCCTTTCCATTTATCGAGCTGATATCTTGGTGACAATATGTATGTGACGTAATGATAAGAGAATGTTGCATGATTTCTGAAACTCATACGCACAGCATGCATTGCACTTACGAAACTTACTGAGCCTTTAGCTCATAGTGTGTCTGTATGGTGTAGGTGATGTCGAAGCAGGTGAGGACGACGTTCCTCCTCCTGAAGCATGAGTCCAGTTGAAGAAGAATAAATGCGGGAGTGTGCTGGTGCAGTCGAGGCGTTCATGACCCGTGGGGACGTATGTAGGTATTTTGAGTTATTTTGGATAGAAATTGTTAGGTAAAATATTTGTACAGATAGAACGTTATAGGCTGTTTGGATGTGGATTAGTTGATAGGTTTATGTTTCGATGTTTTTTTAAACGTTTTGAAAACTTACTTTATAACCGCTTGGTGATTTTAAAACAGGAGGAAACGTTTAGTTTTTAAACGGATCCTCGCGGTTCGTTTTCGTGAAAACGTATTTTGTTTGAAGTGTGACTCGAGTTAGTTTGAGCGAGATTAAATGTTGAAATGTATGATTGTGAGGTAAATAGAATTTGTGTTAATAAATTGTGAAGTTGTGTTAGGAGTATGTGTATCCAGAGAGCTTGGCTATCGATCGCCTGTATGGGGCGATCGATCGCCCCTCCTTGGTCCAGCGATCGCTGGGCAAATTTATCGTTCTCCCCTCGTTATTTTTATCAGGCGATCGATCACCTGTTTTGGGCGATCGATCGCCCCTTCCCTTCTTCGGCCGAATGTCATTTTTACCCCCCCTGCTTTGTTTTCTTGTTAATTGTTTCTTAAATAGTTTTAATTGTTTTCTTTATATATTGTTTTAAGTTTATTTAATTGATTTTAAGATTTGTTTTGAATGATTTTCTAAACGACTATAACGATTTCGATTTCAATTCAGATTCCGCTCTAATGTTTAAAAAAAAATGATTTTTCGCTTGATCGTAATAAAGTGTATCTCAGGATAAAAAAAATAATAAATACGATAAAAATTAGGAATAGTGTAAGGGTCGCTACAACGAGTCTGATGAAGGCTCTATCTGATATGTACGAGAAATCCTCCGCAAACAATAAGTTATTTTTTTATGAAGAAGCTTTTTAATCTGAAGATGATTGATGGTACTTCTATCGCAGCACATTTGAATGAATTCAATACGATTGTAAATCAATTGCTATCTGTGGATATTGGTTTTGGGGATGTGGTTTGTGCCCTAATTTTGTTGGCATCTCTACCGAATAGTTGGGAGCTTATGAGGGCTGCAGTTGGTAACTCAGTTGGAAGTGCTAAACTGGTATTCACCGATGTGAGGGATCGTATTCTTGCCAAGGAGGTCCGTAAGATCGATTCTGGTGAAACATCGAATGGCTCAGCTCGGAATGTTGAAAATAGAGACAGGAGTCAAAGTAAAGGTCCAGACAATAGATATCGAAGTAAGAGAAAGTCCAAAAAACATGCCAACTTTGAGTGTTATTATTGTGACAAGCAGGGTCACATGAAGAAGGATTGCAGAGCACCGAAGAAGAACGGTAATGAGACAGGCAAGGAGGTAGCCACAGTCACCGAGGAGTTCTTTAGTGTGTACGATGAGGATGCCGTAAATTTCGCTTGCCAAGATACAGGTTGGGTAATCGATAGTGGCGCTTCAATACATGCCACTTCGCGAAGGGATTTCTTTACGTCCTACACTTTGGGTGACTTTGGAAGTGTGAGGATGAGAAATGATGGCGTTACAAAAGCCATTGGTATGGGAGATGTGTGTTTGGAGACCAACATCGGCAACACCTTGGTTTTGAGAGGTGTGAAGCACATCCCTGACATCCGCAAGAATTTGATCTCGACTGGGAAGCTCGACAATGAAGGGTTTGGCAACATCTTTAATGATGGAAAATGGAAGCTTACTAGAGGTTCATTGATCGTGGCGAGAGGAGAAAAATACTCCTCATTATATGTAATGCACACGAAGATCGCGGATTCCACAATCAATGGAAGCAATGTTTGTGAATTCACCTTCTAAGAGAAAGGTTGAGAAGACTCGGAAGAAGTCAGATTCTCAGGTGAAGTTCAAGTTGGGATCTGAGGGTACGTCAGAGCCGGTGAGTCAGCTTATTACAGATGTTTAGTCATCAGTTTCAGTTTCACGTCTGAATGATATCGTCAAATGCAGAACCATGTGAAAAGTTAAAACTCCGGGACGATACGATGAAACTGTGGGTTATGCATTGAATGTGTTTGAGGGTAACAATTCTTGTATGGAGTCTTCAACATGTTTAGATGCAGTTCCTTGTGACAACCCTGATAGTTCAGTGATACCATGGAGGAGGAGATGTGATTTCTTCTCAAGTAAGTCTCTCAAGTTTAAGTGGGGCTTAGACTTTAACGCTATTGGATACTGAGTTGGCCCATCTGGGGCCTTTGTGGTAGAGGAGCTTATTTTTAATGAAGTTTTGCAGATGTGTTTCCTTGTCGGAATTTTCTTGAGGGTGGAGATTGTCAGAGTTCAGTGTTCTGGATTCGCTTTGGATTGGGCCGAGTAGCCCGTTGGATCTCTCATGTAGAATTCATGTCAAGGTGGTGTTTGTTAGAATTTGGTGTGACCCGAATTCTAGTTGGGCCGGGTTGGGCTCGTATATCAATATTAGGGTTTTACGTTTTCTTTATATATTGATGCTTGAGTCGCAAAACTCATTGTACCAAATTTGATATTAGTGATTCTCTCATCTGCCCGTGGTTTTTTTCCTTTCTAGGGTTTCCACGTAAAATTCGGTGTCCATTATTTTCTCGTTTTTCTTTTTTCGGTTTCTTGATCGTTCGTTACAGATGGATTAGGGCGTCTAATCCTAACATGTCTATCTCTCACATGTTTGGATTTTTCAAAACTTCATGGACATGAAGAAGAGAAAGACTATCCCCACTCAGACCAAAACATAACTTTGACTGATTCAAGTAACTATTTAGGTGAAGAAGAGTCAGAAACAACAAATCTCTTCATCATAAAGAGAATCATTTTTCATAAAGAGATTCATTTTTTAAGTTCGTTATTACGGGTAGTTTCTACAAATGATAAGACTAATGATGTATACAATACTTTAATTCTCGATGTAGATGCTGCCCATATTTTGATGTGTGGTTCTCATCCTTCAGAGATTACGAGTGTAATAAGAGTATCCGTTGACAAGAGGATCACCCTAAAATGATCATCACATGGCTATTGAGAACAAATCAAATCAGATGATTCTATTTCTAAATTTTTTTACTTGCTCTGATTTTGGAATCGAAAAGATTGAGAAGAATCAATCATTCACAACCACTGAAGAATGATTCTTCAAAATTTAAAGATTACTAATCCTTCTTTTTTAGATTAGAAAGAAAATGGATTAGGGGTTATCCCTTAGACCTTTTTCAAGGAAGAAGGTAATCAAAAAAGGAGAGAAGTTGAGTTCTTTCTTTTATCACTTAGCTTAGGAGCCATGCGAGATGAAATCCTCATGCACGGTTTTGAATGAAACAAAGAGGTGTGAAATCCTCTTTTTGACTCTGACTCTCCCACTCCAGTCGTTGTTTTTTCTTTCTGTTTCTTCGAAAGTACCTGCTTCAGCTTCAGCCACTCAAATTTTTGATATTCCTTTTTCTTTCTCATCAAACGAATGACATCTTCTTCTAGAAATCCTAGTTATTCTAAGCATGATATTAGAGAATCTCATTGCTATTACTCAAACAAGCATGAAACGTATGTTTGCTTATTCGTCCATAGGTCAAATCAGATATGTAATTATTGGAATAATTGTTGGAGACTCAAATGGTGGATATACAAGGATGATAACTTATATGTTGTTCTATATCTTCATGAATCTAGGAAATCTGGCTCACATTGTATGATTATTTCTACATACCCGAACTGATAACATTCAAGATTATGCATGATTATACACAAAAGATCCTTTCTTTGCTCTCTTTTTAGCCCTATGTCTCTTATTCTTATTAGGAGGTCTTACTCTACTAGCAAGTTTTTTCAAAAAACTTCATTTATTTTGGTATGGATGGTAGATAGACCTATATTTCTTGATTACAATAGGACTCCTTACGAGCGCTCTTTATATCTACTATTATTTTAGCTAAAAGAAAGTTATTAATGACTAGACGAAACCAATAAATAACCCTTCACGGGCAAAATTATAGAAGATCCCCTTTAATATAGGATCAAACAATTCCATCGAATTGAGTATGATTGCATGTGTGATAGACCCAATTATGTAAATTACTCAAGGTACACTTTTTTAGTTTACCTTCTTGAATCTATTTTTTAGTTCAAGATCCTTCTTACTAATTGGAATCAAAGAATTAGTCAATATGTTACGCATTATTATGAAAAAAGGAATAGACTAGGGTTATGATTTTATAATCTATAATCTGGTGATCAAGTCGATTCCATGATTATAAGTTCATTCCATACCAGACTAGACCATAATAGAGATAGGTTATATTAAATACATTATAATTATGAGAAGGGTCATGTAACGACCCCGTGACTCGGTCGTCACTAACTTGACTTAATCGTGAAACTTTCAAAAAAATTCTAAGAAAATATAAAACGTATGTAAATTCTCCAAAACGCATGAAATCATATTAGAAAACATCACAGAAAATCATGTAAAAAAAAATTTCCTTTTTTTTTTCACGTGAACAGTATCTGTGAACAGTACCCGTGAGCGTGAACAGTGCGTGAACAGTGTATAGCCGATCAATCGGTTACAATAGCCGATCAATCGGCTACCTTGCTGCCAAAACCACAAAAAAAAACAGCAATTTGGCCGATCGATTGCCTAAAACCGGCGACCGATCGGCCCTAGTTCTGGTTTTCCTTCCAAATGCACCCAGGTCGCACCCTTTCTTCTTCCTCCTATCATTTATAAACTTCATCAAACCACTTTCAACCTATAAACATTATCAAGATCTTAAAATCATACCTCAAATCATCCATTCAACCATAAAGCAACCTAATTCACAGTTTATCCCAATAAGTCACAGCGTTATTTTCTTAAACAACCCAAAACAACAGAAATCCTGGTTATGTTCACAAAACGTAGCAAAAAGTCTGTAAGCCCATCATCTAACTAAAATTTAAAACATCTGTCTATACACATTTACCAAAATACCTACAACTGGCCACAGGTCAAAATCACCCTAACAGCTTCGAGCACACGCCATGGACGTCCTTCACCAACTGCTCTGTTAGTCATCTTGAGGATCAACATCCTCACCTGCTATAATATCACCTACACCACAAAGTAAACTGATGAGCCTAACGCTCAGTAAGTGATGTAGAAATAAATAAAATGCATACTCATGATTATTCTATGCTATTCGTAAAATATGCACTAAGTCTGTTCTTTATTTTCTTGCATGACATAATTCAATGGGGTCCTGATTCTAGAGAAAAGATGACCTTATTGAATGTCCACATGGCGGGATGACCAACTCGCTCCAGGGGTAGTGGAATGACACACCTGATGGTCCCTCTGACGGGACGGCCAAACTCAGTCCCCTACCCACAATGACTATTTATGTATTTTACTGTACTGTGTTCTTTTGCTCTTGTTTACATGAAAACATATGAGTAAAACCGTCTTCTATTCTTTGAAAAACCATGATGCATGGATGCATGTCACATACACATATTTTCGAATGTTGTAAACGTATAATAAATTGGTAAACAAATCATCAATTAAATAAACAACTAGCATAAATAAACTCACTCACAACCTAGAAATTCTACCCAAACCAACACTCTCAAACTAATATCTCCAAAAATCCACATTCTAGCCATCAACCTCCTAACACTTTGTGGTGTAAGTCAATCGGCCAAGCACATGCAAACATGCACTTACCTCATGTTCTGTGTTCAGTTTGGGCAATGTACTGAATTTCCTTTTTGACTTGTAAACCTGAAGCATAGAAAATCAAACCATTACTTATACAAATTTTCAGAATTTCCAAACCGAAGTGACAAAACTTCAAAATTCCGTATCTTTTGCTATACATAACCAAATTCGCTAATTCTAACAGCTATGGATTCCTTGAGGAGTCTAGTTTAACATGGTAAGATCAATTATCAAGAGCCTTAAATCGATTGAATAAAAAAAAAACCAAAATCCAAAATTGCTCTAAAAACCCTATTTGAGCAGTTCATGCACGTTTCTATGGTTTTCATCCATTTTAAACCATAACCAACTCTCCCACCCAATTTAAACTTCACACAACCAAGAAATAGAGAAACATCCACCATTTTCATGCATTGAGAATTAAGGTTTATAACATCTCACATAACTCAACCAAACTCCAGTTTATCAACCTATAACTCATGAAATTCATAATCCAAACCTAAAATCACTTTACCTTGAAAAATCTAAAGAAATTTGACAGATTGAAGGAGGGTTCACCGTGGGAGAATTCTTCATGGAGGGGGAGAAAGCTTTCACCTAAAATGAGGTTTCTCCCTCTTGTTTGTTCTTTAATCATTTTAAAGGATAAGGTTAAACAACCTACCCAAGTGAGGTGTGTGTCCACGTGAGAGAGAAGGAAAACATGGGTTCTTCTTTTTCTCAATTCTCCTTCAACTTTCATTGACTTTTCCTCCACTCATGGTAAGTCTTCTCTCTTTTCACACTTTCCATCTTTCTCTCTAAGGTAGGAAAGTAAAACTTATTTCTCTCTCTTTTGTTTCCAAAGTGGTTCTCACCCTTTTGAACTTAAAAATTTGACCTTTCAATTTTTCATAATGAGTTAACATTTCAACACTTCATACCATTTTTATTTCCTTCAACGTGAATTCATCATTTTATTCTTCCAAGAGTTAACTTCTCCTCACAATAAATCCCTCGTCTTATAATCGTTCGATAAATTTAACTATAAAACACGTGGAAATTAGAAATTTATAGGATAAATTTTTCGGGTGTTACAGGTCATCCGAGCGTATATAAATAGATACTATGTTTACATATTGGTCCTTACATCCTTACATTCCATTTAGGATTAAAAATAAATGTAATCAGACCTATTTTTTGATACTTCTCTCATTATTTTGGAACCCTATTCATCTCTTTGGGCTTCTATTGAATCGAGAAATAGGTTAGATTGTCCATATTTTTGCAATAATATAAGACATCCTCAGAAGAATGAAAATCGAAGCAATTGGATGTCCGAAAACTTGGTATTCTTGACAAAGCCTATATGACAAGACCGATCAATAGAAAGACTCTAATACTCCATATTTGTCTTTCTCATATATTCCATACATCACAGCAGACAGATATCATATTCATGGAATATGATTCACTTTCAAGATGCCTTAGAGGTGAAATGGTAGACACAAGAGACTCAAAATCTCGTGCTAAAGTGCATGGAGGTTTGGGTCCTCTTCAAGGCATAATGTTGAGAATGTTGTTGAATTGGAAGGAATAAGTTCGACAGTAGATCAAGAAATCTTAGTAATCTTCTCTATCTAATGAATGAGGAGTTTTCTTTGAAAGCGTCTGCCCTGCACCCACCCCTCGAGTATATGCTTCAACATGAATGAAACAAGGGTAGATTGATACAATATAAACCTCTGAAAAAATGTCCACTCATAACCTAGCAAATAAAGTACATTGCATTGTTCAGTTTTGGGATTGACGACTTACCCATTTATTGACTTTGGCACTAGACGTTCCATTCCACAAAAGGGAGGCTTTCTTGATTGTGAATCTAAATAGGATGACCCCCCTTCAAAACAAAACAATTAGAATTAGGCTCGGTCAACTGGAATGTGTATTATCTATATAGGGGATCTTTCAATGGAGAAAAATCCGTCGACCTAAGATGAAGAGAAATGTATATCTATTTTATTTAGGTATTCAGTTAAACCAATGATTCGTTATTGTAACAAATGGCAACACTCATTGAATGTGGGAAAAGCTATCTTGTTCTCAACTATGTCTTTGTCATTTGTTACAATAACGTTCCATTAGATAGGATTAAATTTGATAAATACGGATAACTCTCAGATGGAGAACGAAAAGATCTATTAGATAATGAACTATTGATTCTAAGCCATCTCTGAGGATGAATCAACAATCTGAAGTGCTTTTCTTGCGTATTATTAATAAACCTGCATTGATACATAAATGTAGGAAGATTTGTTTAAGAAGTAAGAAGCCATTTTGGCATCTCTTAATCTGCAAAGAATTCTCGATGTGAAAACAATGTGGAGGAAAGTGGGACAAGAGACTGATATTTGAATAGAAAAAAAAGTGGATCTGCAAGATCCCAAATGAATTGGCTTCTTCAAAAAAGTCTTGTTGTTTGGAAGATCTATCTGTGCCTGGCACTGCACGGCTCCACTCTACAAGAATTCTGAATCATTCTCTTGAAGCTTATCCTCTTCGTCATAAATGATATGCTTGCCTTAAAACGGCCTAGCTCTATAGAATAGGGAAATTCTAATGAATTAGGCATTTCGATACAACCAAATAGAAATCCCCAAGGACGCCATATTCTAGGAGCCAAAACTATGTGATCAAATAAATCCTCCTCTATCTATTGCAGGTCGAAGACTCCTCCTTCCCTTTCTTCAAACTCCTATTCGTATTGTTTATAGAGAAATCTCTGATCAACGATAGAACAAAATCCATTTTGCATCATATCTATTGGATTCCTTGGTTTGGGTCGAAGAAGCAATGTCACTCAATCATTATCAAATCGATTGCAATCGTTTTCCTTTATCTAGTAAACCCGCCATGAGGATCCCACCAGAGCACCTTCTACATCTAATAGGCCATGAACTAGATCAGATTCATTCTTAACGAGTCCATAAGAAGTGATCCCATTTTATTTATCGAGTTCACATAGAGACCAAAGATCTTGAGCAAGTGGTCCAATAGAACAACTCAAAAGAGAAATAAGTCTCGTTAACTTCTTATGTCACGACCCTTACCCGTATCCTAGTAAATTTTTTTTTTTTTTTTTTTTTACACCTTTAACTTTAACTGTACTTAAGGCGAAATCTCAATCGAAATCGAAATCGGAATTTAAATCCAAGTTCGTTTAGGACAAATACCAAAACAATTAAAACCTAAAACAACTAATTCAATAAAACTTTTAACCAATAAAAATAAAACCTTTTTTTTTTTTTTTATTTAACATAACATGGCGATCAGTCAGGCGACTAGTCGCCTGATGCATATCGCCTATGGCGACTGATCGCCACAGTTTATGGCGATCAGTCGCCTCGCTCCCTGGATTTCTCGAGAGAGCGGCGATTGCTGAATCGCCCCATCAGCGGGGAGAGGCGATTGCTCGCCACCAAAAAGGCGAGCAATCACCATACTCTTTGGAATTTCTCCAGAGAGCACAACCCTCTGCTTCTCCCTTTTTCTTCCTTCCTTCATTTTTCTTCACGCCCTGCACTTCACATTTTTTTAACACAAAACACACCAAAACACTACAACCTCTTCTCCTTTCTCACACAATCTTTACATACATCCTATCAAATACACTCCAAACATGACATTTACTCAAACACTCAAAAACCGACGCGATTCACGTTAGACATAATCAAATTTCATAAAAACGAACCGCGTGGTTCCGTTTAAAAGTTTAACATTTCCTTCCTGTTTGAAAAACATCAAAAACACTACAAAATACAATATGTTATCTATTCAGTCACCAAACATCCAAAAACGTATCATAATCTACAATAAATCTATCCAATCCATAATTAACCCAACCATCTCCGAAAAACTCTAAAAAACATCTAACCATGAGTCCATCCAGCCTAGCCAAAACACGCTCCGCCGCCACGAGCTCCGCCCATCGACCGACTACGCTTGGTCATCATAATGAGGTTCCCCACCTTCGTTCTCGTCACCTACATCATACGATAAATACATTAAGCCTAATGCTTAGTAAGGAGGGTGCTAAACATAACATTACATATATGCATGACATTCGTAAAACAGTTTCGTTTCATTTAGATAAACCATTTTCTTGCCCCGTGAGAATTATAACTTGCCCCGTGAGAAATACATGACTTGCCCCGTGAGAAACATACAACTTGCCCCGTGAGAAACATACAACTTTCCCCGTGAGAAACATACGACTTGCCCCGTGAGAAACATGCATCATTCGGAATTCATGATCGTTCGTTAATTCGATATTTCATAAAACGTGCTCATAAATAGTTCGTATGCACTTTAGTAAAACATGATGCATGAGAAATCACATACGTAGAAACGCCTATCGAACGACCACTAACAAATCACTAAGGCACTACTTAAGCTACCCGTCTTTCCACCAACCCTAAAACTACCTAACTTCATCACAACAAACATTATCAACATCGTTACGACGTAGGGCCTTAGGGGCCGGAAACCTAACACTCACTTACCTGGCGTCCTAGATATGCCTAGCACCGTCCTTTGAGCTTGGGTTACCTAGGGCATTTAACAACACATCATTAATATCGACTTTGAAACATCAAATCTAAACAAATCGACGTCTCGAGCTAGGACAAATTCTTCTAAAAACTCCAATTCATTTCATTCAGGCATTTCCTCGAGCACTTGGTGCTCACTAACTTCAAAACTCCATTAATGGTGTCCAACTATATTTCCAACAACCTAAACTTAACATTTAATATCAACCAACACCATTAATCTACTCCAACAACCTCAATAATCACTAATACATCATCAATGAGTAATAAATAAACAACCCTATCGATTTCTAACAAAATCCCTAAATTTCTTCACAAACCCTAAATCAAAATAAACCCTAAAACCACAAATAAACTAGTCTAGAGTATAGAACTTACCTAGAGGGTTGATTTGGGGAAGAAAATGAAAGAGTGGTTCGCCGGAAAAAGGGATGAATCGCTGGGGTGTGAGAGCGATTGAGGGGAGGAAGAAAATCGCACGGGAGGAGGTTCTGGAGAGAAGAAGAAGTGAGGGAGAAAGAATAAGGGGTTTTTCTTTTTATTTAGTTTTGATTTTTTTTGTAAATTATCGTTTTACCCTCAGTTAATTTCTTAGCTTTAATCACGATTTAATTTATCAATTTGGTTTCTCCAAAATTCCCTTATTCCTCCAAATACTTCCATTTATTCTTAGGGCTCTAACGAAACTTCTCGTTGGCCATTTGGACTTAATTTAATATTTCTACAAATTATCACTCTATATTTTAAAATTCTAAACTTATGGCTCGAAATCCTTAAAACGAAATTTACGGGTGTTACATCCTACCCTCCTTATTTAGAATTTTGTCCCCAAAATTTCGTACCTGAACAAATCTGGATATCTGTCCATCATGTCATGTTGTCGCTCCCACGTTGCTTCCTCCACTTTTTGATTTCTCCACAGTACTTTAACAAGAGGGATTGACTTATTACGCAGGACCTTAACCGAAGACTTCAAAATCCGTATCGGCCTCTCTTCATAGGTCAAGGTTGGCCGTATCTCAAGATCAATTGGTTCTACGACGTGCGTAGGATCCCTCATACACTTCCTTAACATCGACACGTGGAAGACATTATGCACGCCCTCCATAGACAACGGCAACTGAAGCCTATATGCTGTAGCTCTAATCCTTTCTGTAATCTGAAACGATCCAGCAAACCGTGGATTTAACTTCCCTCTTCTTCCAAATCGAACCACGCCCTTGATTGGTGAAACCTTCAAAAACACTTCGTCACTAACTACAAACTCCAATTCTCGTCTTCTTCGATCAGCATAGCTCTTTTGGCGACTCTGTGCGGTCTCCATCCTTTGTCTAATCAAAGCAACCTTCTCAGACAACTGTTGCAAAATTTCAGGGCCGATCAACTTAGCTTCGCCCACTTCATCCCAATACAGTGACGACCTACACTTTCTGCCATAAAGCGCTTCGTACGGAGCCATACCAATCGTGGACTGATAACTGTTATTATAAGCAAATTCAATCAAAGGCAAATATCGGCTCCACGATGCCTGAAACTCTAGCACGCATGCTCTCAGCATATCCTCGAGTATCTGAATCGTTCTCTCAGATTGTCCGTCGGTCTGTGGGTGGAATGCCGTGCTAAAAGTCAATTTGGTACCCATAGCGCTTTGAAAACTTTTCCAAAACCTTGAGGTAAACCTGGGATCCCGATCTGAAACAATTGACACAGGGACCCCATGTAATCTAATAATCTCTTGGACATAAAGTTCTGCAAATTGATTCATCGTGTAAGTCATCTTTACAGGCAAGAAATGAGCTGCTTTCGTCAATCTATCAACTACGACCCATATACTATCGTGCCCTTTTATCGTTCTCGGTAATCCAACTACGAAGTCCATTGCAATTTGATCCCACTTCCACTCGGGAATTGGTAATGGTTGCAACATCCCACCTGGCCTTTGGTGCTCTGCCTTCACTTGTTGGCAGACAAGACAGGATTGTACATAACTGGCCACATCACTCTTCATATTCGGCCACCAATAGTGCACTTTCAGATCTCGGTACATCTTGGTGTTACCTGGATGCACTGAGAACAACGAAGAATGTGCCTCTGACATAACCAACTTCCTCAACTCTTCATCTTTTGGAACGTACCAGCGATCTCGAAACCTCAAAATGCCATCCACCGAGTAATTGAATTCGGAAGGCACAATTGATAACTTTGATACAATAGCCACCTTTTCTTCCGTATCTAACTGCTGAGCCTCTTTTACTTTATCCAACAGAGTGGGCCGTATTGTCAAGTCAGCAAGTAGGGCCGAAAGTTCTGGAACTAATTTAAGTTCAAACCCCTGCATCTCCTTTCTCAATGAAGCTGACATACAGAAAGCAACTGACTCCTCTGTCCTAGGCCTTCTACTCAAAGCATCTGCCACTGTATTTGCCTTTCCAGGATGATACTTGATTTCGAAGTCGTAGTCTTTCACGAATTCTAACCATCTCCTCTGCCTCATATTCAAATCTTTCTGTGTAAACAGGTATTTTAAACTCTTATGGTCCGAAAACACTTCACACCTCTGTCCGTAGAGGTAGTGTCTCTATATCTTTAATGCGAATACCACTGCTGCCAGTTCTAAATCGTGCGTCGGGTAATTTTCCTCATAACTTTTTAATTGCCTAGAAGCATAGACAACGACCTTTCCTTCCTGCATCAACACGCATCCCAATCCAACCTTGGACGCGTGACAATAAATACAGTAAACCCCATTCTCCACTGGTAGAGTCAGTAAAGGCACTGTGGTCAACTTTTGCTTCAAGGTCTGAAAGCTTTCTTCACATGCCTTAGTCCACTCATACTTCACTTCTTTCTTCGTCAAGTTCGTCAAGGGTTTGGCTATTACTGAAAACCCTTGGATAAACTTCCGATAATACCCTGCTAAGCCTACGAAACTCCGTACATCACTTGCATTTCTCGGTCGAGGCCACTCCCTTACTACTTGAATCTTGGCCGGATCCACAGAAACGCCTTTTTTCGAAATCACATGGCCTAAGAAATTCACCTGACTTAACCAGAATTCGCACTTAGAAAGCTTAGCATACAATTGGTGTTGCTTCAAAGTTGTCATAACAGCTCTTAAGTGCTCTGCATGTTCTTCGTCGTTTCGGGAATATACTAAGATGTCATCTATGAATACTATCACGAACTTATCCAAGAATTCCCGGAACACTCTATTCATGGGGTCCATAAACGCTCCTGGGGCATTGGTCAAACCGAAGGACATCACCATAAACTCATAGTGTCCGTAGCGCGTTTTGAAGGAAGTCTTTGGTACATCCTCAGCTCTAATCTTCAACTGATAGTACCCAGAACATAAATCGATCTTAGAAAATACCGTGGCCCCTTGTAACTGGTCAAATAGATCGTCTATCCTCGGTAACGGGTATTTATTCTTTATGGTTAGCTTATTCAACTCGCGGTAATCCACGCACATTCTTAAAGAGCCATCCTTCTTCTTTACAAACAAAACCGGAGCGCCCCAAAGAGAAACGCTCGGCCGGACAAAGCCCTTGTGTAGCGACCCCTAAAACTGTACTCGTTTTTCCCCAATATATATTTTTTTAATCCTAATAAATTTAATTAAACTTTAAGTGGAAGCTAAACCGAAATCGAAACCGGAATCGAAATCGGAATTGAAATCTAACTTTAAAATCATTTAAAACAATTAAATAAAAACTATATTTAATATAAATTATAATTAAAATAAAGGGAGGGCAGAATCGGAATTCTGCCCTCGAAAAGCAGCAGCGACCGGGCACTGCTATTTGCAGCGCACAGTCGCCGTGTGCGCTGCACTTTGCAGCGCACGATCGCTGCATTGTGCAGCGATCGGGCGCTGCATTGTGCAGCGCCCAGTCGCTGCACTTTGCAGCGACCCACACCCTCCCCCTTCTGTATTTTTGCCTTCTCTTCTCTTTTCTCACAACAGAGAGCAAAACATATAAACAGCTCTCTGGAATCCGATTCCAGAGAGCAACTGCCTCCTTCTCCTTCACATTCTAGCACCCTAAACACTTCAATATTCTTTCGATTTCATTCTCAATCATCACTAAACATACTATTCACTATTCCAATACGTGATAAAACTTCCTAAAAACAAATGACGTGGATAGCTCTAAAACTGAGCATATCCATAACATTTTCAAAACGAATCAAAACATTTCATAACGTTTATCAAAACAGTTAAACCAAAGCCTTTTACATACAGTTACCAAAACATTTTCTAACCCCTATCCAAACATCCTATTATAATTGTCTATACAATTTAACCAGAAACATCCAGATAATCCTCGAAATACATACACAACCCCCAAACCCTCAAAACACGTATATACTTCCCCCACGGGTCGATAAAGCATCGACTGCGCAACACACAACCGCAATCCATCTTTCGTCAACTGCCTCATGCCTCAGGAGGAGGAAGCTCGTCCTCACCTGTTTCCTCGTAACCACCTACACCATACAGACATCTATGAGATAAAAATCTCAGTAAGTTCTAGTAAATGTAAATGCGTGCTGTGCATATGAATCTGTAAATCATGCATTGTTTTCCTTACTTTACTTTACTTTACTTTACTTTACTTTGCTTTGCTTTGCTTTGCTTTGCTTTGCTATAAACTGTATACCGATTTCTTTGCTTTGCTTTGCTATAAACTGTATACCGATGGGCCATTTAAACTATATACCGAAGGGTCATTCTTTCTTTGCATTTACTTTAAAACATCGTGCAGAAATTCATTTTTCATGATCTTTAAAAACACGTGATGCATGAGCAGATATGAACATAAACTAAACAACCAACATGCATACCATCAAGACCAAATTAGAATAACCTATAACAATTATAAACCTATCTACCCGACCCAAAGCAATTTAAAACAAATAATCCATTAAGATCCTCGACGCTACATCGAAGTACGGTGTAGGCCAATCGGCTAGAGAAGATCACGTGAACTTACCTCGCGTCCGTTGCAGCTCAAGCTCCTTCCACGAGCATTGTTTGTCTGAGGCAAAACACAACGATCATCAATATCACGCGCTTAAACTTCTAATCGTCCGAATTCAACAAAACCTTAACTAAGGAAACTTCCTAAAGCTCTAATCCAATTCATTGAGCTATTTACTCGAGCAATTTACGCTCGGCACCACAATTCACAATTTACGAGTTTTTCTCTAAAAACCCGAAAATCCCCAATTTTCAACTTTTCCACAAATCAGTTTAAACTCGTCAAATAACGTTCCATACGTTCAATACATTCATAAACTTAGCAAACCTATCGATTTTAAACCCTAACTCGCGTTTTTTTACGAAAACCTAATCGAAACCCAAATTGTTCAAACTCCGTAAAACTCGAAATAAACGCTCTAAGAACGTAGATTCATACCTAGGGTAGCGGGAGGAGGAGAGATCGTGAAGAACGGAAGTCGAATCGGAGGTCGAATCGGAGGTCGGATCGTGGAATTGTCGTCGACGACAGAGAGGGAAATCGCCAAAGCTCTCTGGCGATTTACGAAGCAGAGAAGAAATGAAACATAAAAGAGTTTTATGTTATTTTATATTTTGATTTGGCAATTTACCATTTTGCCCTACTTTAGATTTTATATTAGTTTCGTCCTTCGGTTCGTTAATCGTCCAGCTGTTTGGTTTCACTAAACCTCCTTATTTACCAACAAGTCCAACCTAATATTTCGGATTTAATAAAACTGTCCGTTCGCAAATCGGACCTCATTTACTATTTTTACTAAAACGTTCATTACACTACGACAGACGTATTTACTCGGAATATAGCGTTTAATCTCCAAAAATTCCCGTAAATTCCTTAAAATTCCTATTAATCGTTAGGATCTCAACGAAACCTTCTGTTCGTAAAATCGACTTGATTTGACATATTTACCAAAATGCCATATATATTAAAATAGTAATATCCTGAAAAGCCGGGTATTACATTCCACCCACCTTATTTAGAATTTTGTCCTCAAAATTTGACTTAGCTTATACAGCCTTTGATGTTAATGTCTCATATCACGCGGCCTTACGTTTCGATTATCATTTGTACTTACGGTCACTCTTCGTGGTCCTCAACCAAAACTGTCCACTGTGTTCTCCATATTGGCCTTAAACTTGTATTCTCTACCTTCGATCTGATCGTACACTTCCTTACTAAAGTATTGAGCTTAGTTAAGTCCTTAAATCTCCAATTGATTTACCTAAACTTCTCTATAACTCCGTTGGCTTCGTCTGTAGTTGAGATTCACGTCGACCTAAACTTCTATATTCGCCCGGGCAACGATTCCTTGTAACCGTACCACCCAAAGGATTTACTGGTCACCTAACTTCTTGGGTAACCATTGACTTTTGGAGACTATTTCGGTGCGGGTTCCCTAATTAAGTCCTCATTGTTATACCCTACAATTATATGACTATACACTACTTGGTCTATGTGAGTCAAACTATGAGCTACAGTCGGTATTTACTTAGAATTCTATTTCTAACAAAATTCGAACTCCCTTTTTATCAACTCTGATCCCGTCATCCCTAGGGTCAATCTCTACGATTCTAATCTAAAACGTCGGCTATACCTTCCAACATTAGCCTTAAATTTGAAATCTCTACTCTCAATTGGATTGTACATATCCTCACTCGTACATTAAGTCTTCCTAAATCTCCTAAATCACATACTTTCCTGGGCAACTTACCAATCCCGCCAGTTATTTCAGGGCGGATTTAACAACTAAGCTTACACTGTTATACTCCTCGAACTATGTCACCAGAGTTTTGTCCTTAAATTCTACCACTATATTCTTCATTAAAGTTCTTACACTGCTTACGTTACACTCCTTTGTTTATCTTAAACTCTATTTGCTCAAAGCACGGTCAAGTCTCTAAATCTCCTCATTGATTCGCTCTAAACTAATCATTATAATCTAAGCCATTCATGCACTACTTGGTCTCGGCTTGCCAAACCCGAGTCGATCACTAGAAATTTACTAGCTTACTCTCACCTCAAAGTTTACTTAGATAATTTCCGTGAAATTCGCATCCTCTTTATTCTATAAATCGCTAGTTTCACAATTTGCAGACCTTTAAACGCCAATCTAAGCTTCTAACCTAACCTCTCATTTAATCCAATGATCTACTCACCTGTCTCTAACTTCCTCAAGGTTATTTCGAGTTCGGCGACTAGTCTACTATCGTTCGCTCCTTCTAGTCAGGTTCTAACTATTCTACTCGACATTTATTCTAAGTTCAACTCTTGGATTATATCTTAATCTAGATACTCTTATCTTCACACGAACCCCCAATATATGAGTTCTATGGTACTCTTTCATCTATTTAAACACACTCAGGGTATCCCTTTACAGGTTTATTTCTAAGCTTTCATCTTTCTTGACTAGTCGTATTCTAATACTCCAAAAGGTTGTGTCTATCTATATCTCTTAGGGTGTATTCCTCTAATTATTATTAAACTCTAGATGCGCAAACTCCGTTGATTAAATCAAACTAATCTTGCTAACGTATAACTATATTTCTATACGGCGTTTATTGTTATAAGTTTGTCCTATTATCTTCTCTTCGGGGTTCACTTAGTAACTCCTTCTTACTCACCTATTACTCTCTTCGTTACTAATTTCAGATCTAAATATTTTATCTATCAAATACATATCACTGTACAAGTAATTTAAATAATACCTGCAATTGTAGAAGGCTGGGCCCCATCGTCGGCGTTGTCAGGCTCGATGAATGCAAAGACTCTCGGTACAACCTTTCTTTGATCCCTGTCATGTTGATCTCCGCCTGATTGACCTCGACCTCGATTCGGGCAGTCTTTAACAAAATGGCCTGGTTCTCCACACCAATAGCACACATCTGTGCCTACTCTGCACTGTCCTCTGTGCTCCCTCTGGCATTTAGGACAAAGAGGTAACCGGGAAGCTCCTTGTACCTGCTTGCCTTTCCCTCGATCGTTACCTCCCTCTAGAGGCCTTTTAACGTCTCTTTGTGGTTGTTGTTGCGGCTGCGCTCTCGGCTGCCAACCTAGGTCCTGCGACCGAGGCTGTATCTCACGGAAGAAGCCCTTAGCTGGCTCCCTTGGTCTAACACAAGTAGCTCTGGCGGCCTCAATATCCAGAGCCCTAGCTGTGATGTCAGAATAGGGTACATCAATAATACCTGATACAACAACGTGCATCCGGATCTCTGAATTAAGGCCCTCCATGAACTGGTATACTTTCTCCTCGTTATCGCTGACAAGGCGCGGTGCAAATCGCGATAAGGCCTCAAACTTCCGGATATACTCTGCAACTGAACCTGTCTGCCTCAGCTGCGTGAACTCGTTCCTCTTCGCCACTCTCACTGTGCGGCTAAAATACTTGTCGAAAAATAAAAACTTGAACCGATCCCAAGTCATAACTGTTACGTCCGTCGTCGCTTTGATTGAATCCCACCAGAAACGGGCATCCATCGCCAAGTGAAAAGTAGCATACGCCACCATGCTCCCGTTCCCTACCTCGGCATAAGCTAACATATCCTCCATAACTCGGATCCATTCCTCCGCAACAGTAGGATCCGATGATCGACCATCGAACACTGGAGGTCGTAGGCCCTGAAACTTCTGCATGCCCTGGTTGTTGGGAACTATCAAATCCCGGGCCCTCTGGTTCTCCCGATTTATTAAGTCCGTAATCTGCTGCGCTTGCCGGTCCATATGCTGAGACTGGCGATCTATCAACTCCGTAAATCAATCTAGCGCGTCATCTCTAGGATCCCTTCCTCGAACCATTTTAGAAAAATCCTATAAAAGATCAAAACAATAATCCTAAGAAACCAAATCAATAAAGCTATAAACAGACTTACAGTTGATGAAGGATGTCTGCGTAGTGGCTGTGCAGTCGAGCAGTCTACAGAATCGATTTTAAAACCCGGGGGCTCTGATACCATAATTGTAGCGACCCCTAAAACTGTACCCGTTTTTCCCCAATATATATTTTTTTAATCCTAATAAATTTAATTAAACTTTAAGTGGAAGCTAAACCGAAATCGAAACCGGAATCGAAATCGGAATTGAAATCTAACTTTAAAATCATTTAAAACAATTAAATAAAAACTATATTTAATATAAATTATAATTAAAATAAAGGGAGGGCAGAATCGGAATTCTGCCCTCGAAAAGCAGCAGCGACCGGGCGCTGCTATTTGCAGCGCACGGTCGCCGTGTGCGCTGCACTTTGCAGCGCACGATCGCTGCATTGTGCAGCGATCGGGCGCTGCATTGTGCAGCGCCCAGTCGCTGCACTTTGCAGCGACCCACACCCTCCCCCTTCTGTATTTTTGCCTTCTCTTCTCTTTTCTCACAACAGAGAGCAAAACATATAAACAGCTCTCTGGAATCCGATTCCAGAGAGCAACTGCCTCCTTCTCCTTCACATTCTAGCACCCTAAACACTTCAATATTCTTTCGATTTCATTCCCAATCATCACTAAACATACTATTCACTATTCCAATACGTGATAAAACTTCCTAAAAACAAATGACGTGGATAGCTCTAAAACCGAGCATATCCATAACATTTTCAAAACGAATCAAAACATTTTATAACGTTTATCAAAACAGTTAAACCAAAGCCTTTTACATACAGTTACCAAAACATTTTCTAACCCCTATCCAAACATCCTATTATAATTGTCTATACAATTTAACCAGAAACATCCAGATAATCCTCGAAATACATACACAACCCCCAAACCCTCAAAACACGTATATACTTCCCCCACGGGTCGATAAAGCATCGACTGCGCAACACACCACCGCAATCCATCTTTCGTCAACTGCCTCATGCCTCAGGAGGAGGAAGCTCGTCCTCACCTGTTTCCTCGTAACCACCTACACCATACAGACATCTATGAGATAAAAATCTCAGTAAGCTCTAGTAAA
Organism: Begonia masoniana; assembly: GCA_022432975.1. NCBI lineage: Eukaryota > Viridiplantae > Streptophyta > Magnoliopsida > Cucurbitales > Begoniaceae > Begonia > Begonia masoniana. The sequence continues at coordinate 31,543,625 of CM039511.1, forward strand.
TACAAATGCGTGCTGTGCATATGAATCTGTAAATCATGCATTGTTTTCCTTACTTTACTTTACTTTACTTTACTTTGCTTTGCTATAAACTGTATACCGATTTCTTTGCTTTGCTTTGCTATAAACTGTATACCGATGGGCCATTTAAACTATATACCGAAGGGTCATTCTTTCTTTGCATTTACTTTAAAACATCGTGCAGAAATTCATTTTTCATGATCTTTAAAAACACGTAATGCATGAGCAGATATGAACATAAACTAAACAACCAACATGCATACCATCAAGACCAAATTAGAATAACCTATAACAATTATAAACCTATCTACCTGACCCAAAGCAATTTAAAACAAATAATCCATTAAGATCCTCGACGCTACATCGAAGTACGGTGTAGGCCAATCGGCCAGAGAAGATCACGAGAACTTACCTCGCGTCGTTGCAGCTCAAGCTCCGTCCACGAGCATTGTTTGTCTGAGGCAAAACACAACGATCATCAATATCACGGGCTTAAACTTCTAATCGTCCGAATTCAACAAAACCTTAACTAAGGAAACTTCCTAAAGCTCTAATCCAATTCATTGAGCTATTTACTCGAGCAATTTACGCTCGGCACCACAATTCACAATTTACGAGTTTTTCTCTAAAAACCCGAAAATCCCCAATTTTCAACTTTTCCACAAATCGGTTTAAACTCGTCAAATAACGTTCCATACGTTCAATACATTCATAAACTTAGCAAACCTATCGATTTTAAACCCTAACTCGCGTTTTTTTAAGAAAACCTAATCGAAACCCAAATTGTTCAAACTCCGTAAAACTCGAAATAAACGCTCTAAGAACGTAGATTCATACCTAGGGTAGCGGGAGGAGGAGAGATCGCGAAGAACGGAAGTCGAATCGGAGGTCGGATCGTCGAATTGTCGTCGACGACAGAGAGGGAAATCGCCAAAGCTCTCTGGCGATTTACGAAGCAGAGAAGAAATGAAACATAAAAGAGTTTTATGTTATTTTATATTTTGATTTGGCAATTTATCATTTTGCCCTTCTTTAGATTTTATATTAGTTTCGTCCTTCGGTTCGTTAATCGTCCAGCTGTTTGGTTTCACTAAACCTCCTTATTTCACCAACAAGTCCAACCTAATATTTCGGATTTAATAAAACTGCCGTTCGCAAATCGGACCTCATTTACTATTTTTACTAAAACGTTCATTACACTACGACAGGCGTATTTACTCGGAATATAGCGTTTAAACTCCGAAAATTCCCGTAAATTCCTTAAAATTCCTATTAATCGTTAGGATCTCAACGAAACCTTCTGTTTGTAAAACGGCCTTGATTTGACATATTTACCAAAATGCCATATATATTAAAATAGTAATATCCTGAAAAGCCGGGTATTACACCTTGTCTGTTAGCTCTTTCAGCTAGACTTGCAACTCCCTCAGTTCAACTGGCGCCATTCTATAAGGATTCTTGGACACTGGCGCCGAACCAGGAATAATCTCGATTGTGAATTCCATTTCTCGATCTGGAGGCAAGCCGGGCAACTCGTCCAAGAATACCTCCGTAAAGTCCCTAACCACTGGGATGTCACATAACTCTAACTTCTCTCGCATGCTTACTTCCTCAATGTTTGCTATAAACCCAAAACATCCATGCTTCATCGAGTACAGGGCACTTACGGGCAAGCTGGGTAACTCATCTAGGAACACTTCGGTAAAATTCTCCTCTACCGAAATGTTATTCAGCTTTAACTTATCTCATTTCCTTACATCCACAATGCTTGCTACAAAATTGAAACATTGAGGTTTGGTGGAGTACCGGGCACTCATTGACAATACAAGAGGCATTTCACTCGATCGGAGGGTCGCTGGAAAATCGTAATCCTCCCCACTCGGGGGTCTAAAATCTACTACTCCCAACCTGCAATTGATTGAGGCATAGTGCCTAAACAACCAATCCATGCCCAAGATTACATCGTACCCCTTCATACATATGACAATCAGGTTCGCATACAACTTCTTACTACCAACAGATATAATTTCTCCCTGTATCGCCCGATCTGAGTGCAAATACTCTCCGGAAAGCAACATAACACTATAACTATGATCAGCTTGGACGACATCTAAATTCCATTTATCTATATACTTCCGTTCTACGAAGGAATGGGTTGTCCCAGTGTCAATTAGAACATGAGCCGTGTTTCCACAGACTAAGATAGTACCTGTAACGACTGAAGGCTGAGCAGCTTCCTCATCTTCAATCAGAGAAAAGATCCGGGAGGGACCGCCCGGTGGCCGCCTACTCGGCTCTAGGCAATCAACGGCTTTGTGGCCCACTTTATCACATCGTAAACATCTCCCACTATGCAACTTGCACTCCCCATGATGATTCTTTAGGCATGTAGGGCATAAAGGAGCTTGCGACGCCCCTTGCGGACGTTTGCCCTTATCCTGGAATCTAGGCGTCTCATTAGCCCGTTTGACACCACGTTGTACTTGTGGCTGCCAACCCTGGTTTTGTTGTTGCGGACGCCCATCTCTAACAAACCTTCTCGACGCTTCTCTCTGTCGCTGAAGCTTCATCTCGATGTCATCAAGACCAAGAGCTCTTTCTACTATCTTATGATAAGGCACATCCTCATCATCCACCGTCATCACACCTTTCTGAATTTCTAATTTCAAACCTTGTACGAATTGGTGAATTTTGTCCTCCTCCTCAGAGATCATATACCCTGCATATCGAGATAGAGAATCAAACCTTCGTACATACTCAGCCACCGTCCCCGTTTGGCGTAGTTGCGTGAACTCCACTTTCTTACTGGCCCGAAGAGTGCGACTGAAATACTTGTTGTAGAACACCGTTTTGAACCTTTCCCACCTCATAACTCCCACATCTGTAGTAGCTTTAATCGTATCCCACCAAAATATAGCATCCTTCTCTAAATTAAATGTGGCACACGTCACTTTGTCGGCTTCCTCCACTTTTGCATAGGCGAACATACTCTCGATCTTTCGAATCCATTGTTCAGCACTCGTAGGATCCGAAGACTGACCATCGAAGGTAGGGGGCCTAAGTCGCCTGAATCTCTCCCCACTTTGATCCTGTGAGGTATTTCCTTGCCCATTTCCACTCCCATTTCCTTCTCTGTTTAATAAAATCCCAATCTGTTCCGACTGTTGTTGTAATATATCCATAAATTGGTCCATGGGATTTTCTGGAGGCGGTCTAGGTGCTCTCGGCATTTTCTCGTTCCTAAACATATTAGAAAACACAAACAATAAATATCTAAGAATCATACTTAAACTTAAATACTTACAGTCGATGGAGAGTTCCCGTACGGCGGTGTGTTTGGCAGGCAATTCACAAAATCGCTTTTAAAACTCAGTCTCTCTGATAACATAACTGTCACGACCCTTACCCGTATCCTAGTAAATTTTATTTTATTTTTTTTTTACACCTTTAACTTTAGCTGTACTTAAGGCGAAATCTCAATCGAAATCGAAATCGGAATTTAAATCGAAGTTCGTTTAGGGCAAATACCAAAACAATTAAAACCTAAAACAACTAATTCAATAAAACTTTTAACCAATTAAAATAAAACATTTTCTTTTTTTTTTTATTTAACATAACATGGCGATCAGTCGCCCATAAGAGGGGCGACTGATCGCCCCTGGCGATTGAATTAGGCGACTAGTCGCCTGATGCATATCGCCTATGGCGACTGATCGCCACAGTTTGTGGCGATCAGTCGCCTCGCTCTCTGGATTTCTCCAGAGAGCGGCGATTGCTGAATCGCCCCATCAGCGGGGAGAGGCGATTGCTCGCCACCAAAAAAGGCGAGCAATCGCCATACTCTCTGGAATTTCTCCAGAGAGCACAGCCCTCTGCTTCTCCCTTTTTCTTCCTTCCTTCATTTTTCTTCACGCCCTGCACTTCACATTTTTTTAACACAAAACACACCAAAACACTACAACCTCTTCTCCTTTCTCACACAATCTTTACATACATCCTATCAAATACACTCCAAAACACTCAAAAACCGACGCGATTCACGTTAGACATAATCAAATTTCATAAAAACGAACCGCGTGGTTCCGTTTAAAAGTTTAACATTTCATTCCTGTTTGAAAAACATCAAAAACACTACAAAATACAATATGTTATCTATTCAGTTACCAAACATCCTAAAACGTATTAGAATCTACAATAAATCTATCCAATCCATAATTAACCCAACCATCTCTGAAAAACTCTAAAAAACATCTAACCATGAGTCCATCTAGCCTAGCCAAAACACGCTCCGCCGCCACGAGCTCCGCCCATCGACCGACTACGCTTGGTCATCATAATGAGGTTCCTCACATTCGTTCTCGTCACCTACATCATACGATAAATACATTAAGCCTAATGATTAGTAAGGAGTGTGCTAAACATAACATTACATATATGCATGACATTCGTAAAACAGTTTCGTTTCATTTAGATAAACCATTTTCTTGCCCCGTGAGAATCATAACTTGCCCCGTGAGAAACACATGATTTGCCCCGTGAGAAATACATGACTTGCCCCGTGAGAAACATACAACTTGCCCCGTGAGAAACATACGACTTGCTCCGTGAGAAACATGCATCATTCGGAATTCATGATCGTTCGTTAATTCGATATTTCATAAAACGTGCTCATAAATAGTTCGTATGCACTTTAGTAAAACATGATGCATGAGAAATCACATACGTAGAAATGCCTATCGAACGACCACTAACAAATCACTAAGGCACTACTTAAGCTACCCGTCTTTCCACCAACCCTAAAACTATCTAACTTCATCACAACAAACATTATCAACATCGTTACGACGTAGGGCCTTAGGGGCCGGAAACCTAACGCTCACTTACTTGGCGTCCTAGATATGCCGAGCACCGTCCTTTGAGCTTGGGTTACCTAGGGCATTTAACAACACATCATTAATATTGACTTTGAAACATCAAATCTAAACAAATCGACGTCTCGAGCTAGGACAAATTCTTCTAAAAACTCCAATTCATTTCATTCAGGCATTTCCTCGAGCACTTGGTGCTCACTAACTTCAAAACTCCATTAATGGTGTCCAACTATATTTCCAACAACCTAAACTTAACATTTAATATCAACCAACACCATTAATCTACTCCAACAACCTCAATAATCACTAATACATCATCAATGAGTAATAAATAAACAACCCTATCGATTTCTAACAAAATTCCTAAATTTCTTCACAAACCCTAAATGAAAATAAACCCTAAAACCACAAATAAACTTGTCTAGAGTATAGAACTTACCTAGAGGGTTTATTTGGGGAAGAAAATGAAAGAGTGGTTCACTGGAAAAAGGGATGAATCGCCGGGGTGTGAGAGCGATTGAGGGGAGGAAGAAAATCGCACGGGAGGAGGTTCTGGAGAGAAGAAGAAGTGAGGGAGAAAGAATAAGGGGTTTTTCTTTTTATTTAGTTTTGATTTTTTTCAAAATTACCGTTTTACCCTCAGTTAATTTCTTAGCTTTAATCACGATTTCATTTATCAATTTGGTTTCTTCAAAATTCCCTTATTCCTCCAAATACTTCCATTTATTCTTAGGGCTCTAACGAAACTTCTCGTTGGCCATTTGGACTTAATTTAATATTTCTACGAATTATCACTCTATATTTTAAAATTCTAAACTTATGGCTCGAAATCCTTAAAACGAAATTTCTGGGTGTTACATCTTAATGCTAATTCCAAGTTTGAAGTATTATTTGTACAAATATGAACCTCCTTCGTTACATGATCTCTTCTTCATATAGATAGATATAAGATCTATGAAGCAATTACTTAGAAGTACATTTTGTGCAACAATCCTTCCTATCTGATAGAAAAGGATCCCATGATCCTGAATCAATCTTACTTGGAATTGCAAATCCCAAGTTTGCCTATGAAGAGCAGATCAAATTAGATTAGTGTCTATAATTGATTTCTTCTACGTAATAATAATGGACAGGGCCTCATTGGTAATTGCTAGAAGTTCTCATTCAGTGGAGAACCCACGGTTATAGACTCGAATCCATTAGTATGGAACATTAGCTTTTCCAGGTGAAATCCTCTAGTATATGACAGAGGAAAAAAGTGTTTTCGTTGTTATGGAATAAGAAGTCCTACTAGATAGTGTTTGAATGTATATGTTTAATTTATTTCGAGCTATTAAAACAAGATCTATTTTTTTTGGAATATGATTCGACGCAATAACAAAAATCTTTGTAGTGGAACATGTAAAATTTGTGAATTTTTAAAATTTTACGAATAAATTTTTTGCGTTTTTCGAGATCAATGTGTTTGATTTGACTCGATTTGTTACATGTTGGCATATGGTCACGTGTATTTTTCTTAAGTCAATCGGTCAATAGGTGACTTTGATTTGACTGCAGGATCGAATTTCTATAATTTCGTATTTAGGTAGAAATTGTTCATTCAGTAACTGAGTCAGACCATTTTGTCTCTTTCGACACGTTCAGGTTGATACATGTCGAGATCGAGTGTTGGGCGCGATTAGGGAGAAAAAATTATGTGTAAATTATATTATATTATATTATTTATAAATTAAAATGATATAATATTTTAAATTTAATAAAATTTAATAATTTTTTTTAAGAAATAAAGAAAAGAAGAAAAGGAAAACCCCCATTTTTCTTCTTTTTTGTTCTGCGCGGCGAAGAGAGGCAGTGAGGGTCTGAGAGAGACGACGGGGTTTTTTCGTCCTCCTCCTTCTCATCTTTCCTTGAGTTTTAGTGGGAGTATTTTTGTCATTATTGATAATTTTGGCAAGAATGTTGACCATCTTTTTGGACCTCCAAACAGTGTCAGAAAACTTCCTGGACTGTGTTTCCTGACTCGTTTCGACATTCTAAATGCAATGATTGTCTCCATTTGTTGAAATTTTGTCCCGATCATTTTGCATGCAAATCAAGGAAAAACTCTAAATCTTATTTTTAGGCATATGAGTTAGAGACTTGCTCGATAGGTTGGTTAGTATCTGTAACACCCCGTATTTTTGGCCATGTAATTATCCCTTGAATTATTGAATGAGATTAATTTGCTATTAATATAATGTAAATTTTATTGGAATTGTTTGAATGTTTAGTGGAAAAATCAAACTAAAGAGTAACCAAAGCAAAACCATTAGTTAGGAACCAATGGAGGGACAATTTTGGAAGGCAATTAAGGTGGTTAGAAGGGAGTCAATGCATGCTTGACACTTGTCCAAGCTTGTGGGAGAAGCCAGAACTCCCTCCTCCTTCTCTTCAATGTGAAACCCTCCCATTTCCTTCTCCTCTCTGCTCTTTCTCCTCTCTGTTTTCTCTCTTCCAGACGACGTGCGACGATTTTCAAACTTCGTCTTCTCCTGTTTTCTCCCATTTTCTCTGTTGAAGGTAACCATTTACGTTAGTTAACGAGTTTAGGTTAGTTATTCCTTAGTTTTGTTGAAGCTTAGGGTTAATGGTCCGGTTTTGCATAATATAGGTTCGTGAATCGCCGAAGACGTACGTGCGTGCTTGCAACTACGGACATCAGGTAAGTTCATACGTATAGGTTTGGCCATTAAGGCCCTACGTCACGGAGATGCTAGGTTTTTGATTTCTGTCGGGTTGTTGTTGGGTAGTTAAGTCATAGAATACGTCCTAAGTTAAGTGTAATGCTCTGTGTATAGTTTGATGACCCGTTGTTCATGTATGCTCTGACCTGTTTTTTTATATGTTACATTTACGCACTATATATGTTCATGCATACACGTTTTCTGGAAAGTCATGTAAATGTTTTATGCACGAGATTTGAAGTTAAGAAAGATAAAATGTGAATGTAATGTAAGGTTAAGTGTGGGATGGGGGTTGGCATCCTGTTCTTGTCCTTCCCTGGGACTCCTGTAAAACCGTCCTCGCCACGAACAATATGTCTTTTATCCCTTCCTGGGACCGGACAAAATTACCAACTCCTGTTATGTCATGCTATGTCATGTACGTATGTGCACCAGTTCCTTTATAAGCCCCACTTATACTGTAACACCCAGTATTTTAGCCATGTAATTATTCTTTGAACAATTAAATGGAATATACATATATTGGCCAATAATGAAGTGCGTATTTCATTGGAGTTTTGTGATACCCAAAGTGGATGTCTAGAGAAAACGGATCGGTGAATTTAACTAATAATTCAATTGGAAAACCAAACTAAAAATCAACCAAAACAGAACACCTTGGTTAAAAACCAATGGAAGGGCAAATTAGGTAAACCAATTAAGGTTGGTGGGAGGAAGCCAATGGTTGAGTGACACTTGGCAACTTGTTGAAGAAGCCATGTTCTTTTCTCTTCCCACCTACGTGAAACATCCTTCTGCCTTCTCTGTTTTCTCTCTTCCAAGCGACAGCGCCAAATCTCCAAAACTTGTTTCTCCTGCTTATTTCTGTTTTCTTCAGCAAAGGTAATCATCTAACCTAGTTGACAAGTATGGACATGTTAAAAGTGAGTTTTGTTGAAGTTTAGGGTTAAGGTGTTTTGGAGAAAACTCACTGTTATTATGTGAAAACACTTTGGATCGTTTTCTAAAAGTCTGAATGGAGTTAGAAGCATATCCTACAAGTTATTAGTTAGCATTTGCAGCTTGTTTATTTTCCTTTCGTGCATGTACAGGTTCGTGCATTACCGAGACGATCAAGAACATCAACTCTATAGCAAACATGTAAGTTCATACCTGTAGGTTGGCCCTTAAGGCCCTACATCACGGAGACTGTAGGATTTTACTACTGTTGGGAGGTTTCGGTTAGATAAGTTGAAGTTATATTCTAAGTAACCTGTTCTTCCTTTAGGTTTTGTTGTCTGCTGTTTTAATTGTAAGAACAGTGAATGTCCATGCATACACGATTTTCCCAAAAGTTCATGTAAAACTGTTTTCTGTACACAGTTTGAAGCTAAGCAAGATAAATCTGACTGAAATGTATGGTTAAGTGCGGGACGGGAACTGGCCTACTGTTCTGTTTCTGTATATCTGTTTGTGCCTGTCGTGCACTTGCCAGTTCCCCTATAAGCCCCACTTATACCCCTCTGCCACTGAAACGTAATGTATTGTTCTGTCACCGTATTCTGAAAGTTCATGCATAGCATATGCATCACTGCATTTATATATGTTTTTACTGAGTTTTAGACTCATAGGTGAACTCCCTGATGTAGGTACTGAACCCGCAAATGAGGACTTTGTTCCTCAGTCCGACGAATAGGTGGCTATGGCTCGAGCTCTCGGGGGTGGTTGTGGAGCTAGACATGTTTCTGACCCGAGGGAGGGAAGTTTTTAAAGTAATGTTCAAGTCTGTAAAACTTTACTGGGATTCTGCTGTTTTGTTTTTAAACCTCTGTATTTGACAGTTGAATTTATGTTCTGAAGTATTCTGGAATTGTTTGGAATATTTTCTCTTTAAAGTGTGCATGGATTATCTGTGATTTTAGAGTTAGGGTTAAGGTGTTTTGGAGAAAACTCACTGTTATTATGTGAAAACACTTTGGATCGTTTTCTAAAAGTCTGAATGGAGTTAGAAGCATATCCTACAAGTTATTAGTTAGCATTTGCAGCTTGTTTATTTTCCTTTCGTGCATGTACAGGTTCGTGCATTACCGAGACGATCAAGAACATCAACTCTATAGCAAACATGTAAGTTCATACCTGTAGGTTGGCCCTTAAGGCCCTACATCACGGAGACTGTAGGATTTTACTACTGTTGGGAGGTTTCGGTTAGATAAGTTGAAGTTATATTCTAAGTAACCTGTTCTTCCTTTAGGTTTTGTTGTCTGCTGTTTTAATTGTAAGAACAGTGAATGTCCATGCATACACGATTTTCCCAAAAGTTCATGTAAAACTGTTTTCTGTACACAGTTTGAAGCTAAGCAAGATAAAATCTGACTGAAATGTATTGGTTAAGTGCGGGACGGGAACTGGCCTACTGTTCTGTTTCTGTATATCTGTTTGTGCCTGTCGTGCACTTGCCAGTTCCCCTATAAGCCCCACTTATACCCCTCTGCCACTGAAACGTAATGTATTGTTCTGTCACCGTATTCTGAAAGTTCATGCATAGCATATGCATCACTGCATTTATATATGTTTTTACTGAGTTTTAGACTCATAGGTGAACTCCCTGATGTAGGTACTGAACCCGCAAATGAGGACTTTGTTCCTCAGTCCGACGAATAGGTGGCTAGTGGCTCGAGCTCTCGGGGGTGGTTGTGGAGCTAGACATGTTTCTGACCCGAGGGAGGGAAGTTTTTAAAGTAATGTTCAAGTCTGTAAAACTTTACTGGGATTCTGCTGTTTTGTTTTTAAACCTCTGTTGTGGTTCTGTGTTTTTGGTTTCAAAACTCTGTTGGGAATTTTATAATGTATAGGTTCTGATGTTCGAGTTTTAAACCTCTATTTGACAGTTGATAGTTGTCGTTTTGAAATATTCTGTTGTTGATGTATTTAAAACCTCTGTATTTGACAGTTGAATTTATGTTCTGAAGTATTCTGGAATTGTTTGGAATATTTTCTCTTTTAAAGTGTGCATGGATTATCTGTGATTTTAGAGTTATCCATGCAATCTGTTTTCCTTAAATTTCTGTCGTGTTTTCCTGATATGCCCAAAATATATTTTGAATCGTTTTCTGAAGCTTGAAGCTTTCATACCTCCTGTTTTCACTTCTTCTGTTTCCATGTAATCATGTTAAAAGTTGTCAGTTTTGTCTTTAAAACTACATCCACCGCTGTCACTATTCATTTTTGTCTTATTCACATCCACCGTTGTCACTGTTCATTTTTGTCTTATTCATATCCACCGTTCTCTTTAGAAATCACATCTACTGCTACTCTTTTAATAAGCACATCCACCGCTGTCACTGTTCATTTTTGTCTTATTCACATCCACTGCTGTCACTGTTTATTGTTTTCTTATTTACATCCACCGCTGTCATTGTTCATTTTTGTCTTATTCATATCCACCATTCTCTTTAGAAATCACATCTACCGCTACTCTTTTAATAAGCACATCCACCGCTGTCAATGTTCATTTTTGTCTTATTCACATCCACCGCTGTCACTGTTCATTTTTGTCTTATTCATATCCACCGTTCTCTTTAGAAATCACATCTACCGCTACTCTTTTAATAAGCACATCCACCGCTGTCACTGTTCACTTTTGTCTCATTCACATCCACCTGTGAATAGTAAATTTCTGTTTGTAGTTCACATCCACCGGTGAACAGTAAATCTCTCTTTTGTTTATTCGCATCCTCCGCTGCCACTGTTCACTTTTGCCTTATTCACATCCACCTGTGAATAGTAAATTTCTGTTTGTAGTTCACATCCACCAGTGAACAGTAAATTTCTCTTTTATTTATTTTCACTGCATGTATTTTTATCACGTTTCCTTTGCATAGCTGTTGCCCACTCAGCCTTTTATTTAAATGTTCCAAGTATTTTGATTTCATTCTGTAATTCATTCTGCAGTCCGGTTTAACTGTATTACCGTGTTGTCTTTAAATCCCGAGAAGGTTTTCTCTAGCTGTGAAGTTTTAAGGGTTGTTTTAAAAGTCTCGTCTGTTTTCCGTTTAAAAAAAAAAATATGTCTCATTTTTCTGTTAAACGTCTAGAGTGATGGCTCCTCGGCCCGATCGGGTTTGGGGCTGTCACATATACCTCCTATCTACTTGAATGTAATGTAAAGTAATGTTCATGTATTTCAAAAGTTCATGCATAGCATATGCATCACTGCATTGTATGTCCTTACTGAGCTCTAGGCTCATAGTTGAACTCCCTGTTGTAGGTACGGATTCTCCGGACGAGGACTTTGTGCCTCAGGACGATGTGTAGGCGCAGTTGGCAGGACGAGCTGACGGGGTTGGTTGCGGTAGTCAGGTGCATTTTGACTTGTGGGGTGATGTTTCGAAATGTACGTCATGTTTGTATAGTTTTTGGAATTTAGGTGATGTATAGGCTTTGTGTCGTCATCTTTAAACCTTTGTTTTGATAGTTGTCCTTTGAAATATACTGAAATCGTTTGAGATTTTCTTTTAAGTTGTGCTTTGTTTTAATAGTTGTCTTTTGAAATATACTGGAATCATTTGGATTTTTCTTTTAGGTTGTGCAGGGATTGTTTCGAGTTTTATAGCTATCCATGCAGTTAGATTTCTTGAACTTCCGTCATGTTTTCTAACACGTTTAAATTCTTGTTTTGAATCGGGTTTTTGGTATTGTGAATCATTTGGTGACTAAAGAGAGTGGGAAAGTTTAGTAGTAATGTTGTGAGGTGTTTATGTCTTTCAAACATTCCTGTCGTCGTCCATTCCTGTCATCCATTCCTGTCGTCGTCCATTCCTGTCGTCCATTTATGTCTTCCTATCCGATTTAGAGTTTTAAAAAAAAGTCAAAAAATTTTACCTCCAAAATGTCTAAGTCAAAGTGATCGTTTGTTCCCATCCCGTGTGCCAGCCCAGCGGGTTCTGGGTCGTCACAGTATCATTTTTGGGTCGATCATGCAACATCAAACTTCCGGTTTTGTCTATGTAGCGCTTGTATCAACAGGTTGTTTTGAAAATCTTGAGTTACGACTAGTTAGGGTTCCTTATCCCGGTTTAGGAGTCCCTTTGTGTTATCTCGTGTTGTATTGAATTTCTGATATCGTGTTTATCGTAGGTTTCGACCATGATTCTTTTCCCGATGATGTTGTGGACTCTGATGCTTGGTTCTGTTGTGCCATTAGAGTAGGTCGGTTTGTCATTAAGAATTTGGTCGCCATCCAGGTATGAGTTTCTATATTGTAGTCTAAGAGTGAATTTGTCAATGACTTCGTAATTAATTTTTTTTTATAATTACTTTTTAATTTTCTACATCTTCATTTTAGTATTTATTATTTTCAATTATATTTTATAAGTTCTATTTAGGAGTACATCTGTCGTTTAACACTTTCATTTTGAAGCCTTTTTTAGTCGCCAATCACATGAGGTACACTTGCTATAAATTATTTTTCATAGTTGAAATACTTCAGTAAAATAGTGCCTATAAATCAAGTATAATAAGGTAAATAGCTTACTATCTCTCATTTTATTTCTCATTCTGTTTTTCTTATCATCTGATATTGTCACATGTTAATTTAGTTTTCAATAAGATAGCATTCCAATGATATAACCTAATTTGGTACTCTAGAATTTCTTATTAAACAATAAGCACAGATTTTTTTAAACATGAGAATAATTAATTAAAGCACATTCGTTCAACTGTTCCATCAACTAGAAGTTTAAAGAAATTTTATGTGATATTATGAATGATAATAAATAATTAGGTAAATCTAATTATGAATCTATAGTTTTTTAAAATTACTCAAGATTATTTAGAATTAGACATTGTAGAAAAGAAAATAATTTAGACTTCATGTTTTATAATAATAAAAAAACTCATGCAATTCATTCCACTTTCAACTTTGAGTGAGTCTTTTAGATTACTCAACGAGTGAAAATTAATTTAGAAGGACAATGACAAAAACTCTATTGCAAGCTTAAACTTTTGCAGTTTTTTATTGTAACGCCACCGAACTCACCCTGGCTCGGTGCACTACTTTGCTAACCAAACCCACGTTGAAACATAATTTAAACTAGGCCTAGACTCGCTAATTACCCTTACTCCTAACCACTAAGCACCACGGCGTTTTCCCCGAAAATTTCGACAGAGTAACGCCTGAAAATGGCGCCTCCAAAAATGCTAAGTACCTGCACACAAACCAATTCCCAACCAGATCCAGAATATTCTTACTCAGCTAATCACTCACTATCCAGCATACAAAATCTCCAATAATAGAAAAAAAATGGGAAACTAAAATACTAACATCCCCAAATGTAAAAAATCCACAGGTTAGGGCGACCTATCACCCTTAACTTAACTATATACAACAATAAACATTTACAATAACCACCAAAATATTAAACCCCACATCTCCGAAGACCATGGTCGAGAAGCCCCGACAACTGCCTGCACCGGCATACTGCGTACATCAACGACTGCGTCCCAATCCTAGTTTTCCTCGAAGCTTACTCCTGTCGTCACCTACACCACAGAACACACACACACACACACGTAAGCTTACGCTTAGCAAGTAGGGAGTAACAAATAATAACAATAACAATGCATACACCATCCTACCCTAACACAACAACACAACACCACCGAATGCAACTCAACAAACTGACTCAACATAACACGACAACACACAATGCAATCTACCTAATACATGCAGTTTCTATCTCTCAGTTGTGCTTCTTTGCTGTTCGTTGCTTTACTCTTGCTTTAATCTTTCATAAGCCGTGTGGAACGAGTTGGCACAAATCCCATAACCGTCTAGGATGGCCACACTCGAACAACCATCCTTCATAGTGGACCCCTCGGTGTGCTACATACCAACACCTAGGGCCGACAAGGCACACTATTCAGGATTATATGTTTTAGCCTACCATCTCTCATAGAGTACCCCTCGGGGTGCTACTACCAGCAACCTCAGCCCGACAAGGCACCTATTTGAAATGCAATAAGTGTTTTAGCTGTCATTTCTCATAGAGTACCCCTCGGGGTGCTACTACCAGCAACCTCAGCCCGACAAGGCACCTATTTGAAATGCAATAAGTGTTTTAGCTGTCATCTCTCATAGAGTACCCCTCGGGGTGCTACTACCAGCAACCTCAGCCCGACAAGGCACCTATTTGAAATGCAATAAGTGTTTTAGCTGTCATCTCTCATAGAGTACCCCTCGGGGTGCTACTACCAGCAACCTCAGCCCGACAAGGCACCTTTTTGAAATGCAATAAGTGTTTTAGCTGTCATCTCTCATAGAGTACCCCTCGGGGTGCTACTACCAGCAACCTCAGCCCGACAAGGCACCTATTTGAGATGCATTTTTTTACAATTCACTTAATATGATTACGTTCATGCTCACAATGCCAATCAATGCCACTAATCGTACCTAACGTGCTATACCATGATGCATGCTAAAAAAATGCAATACCGAACACAACCAAACAATTACCAAACAACACTGAACTAACAACACCAAACAACCACAACCAGGAAATTCATTTTCACATTACTTAATACAAAACAAAACAGCCAACTCACAAATACTTAACCAGACCAGAACAAAGTAAAGCAATCAACCATCAACAATGCTTGACCGACAAAGAAGACAACCAAACATCAACAACAAATAACCAACAAGGAAGACGGCCAAACAACAAACAAATAAATCCTACCGTTCGGTGGTGTAGGCCCGAAGGCAAAACAAACGTCCTCTACTTACCTGGCGTCCTAGCTCGCTGAGGCTACTCGGTTACCTGTCCACCTACGGCTTGACCTACGACAATAATTCAAACTTTATTACAATCAAGCTTACATTCACCAATCACAATGTCAATTAACCCCACTCAGATTAATTTAGACTGGGCACAACACAATTTGAGGGTTCTCCACTCGGAAACCTATTCACAAAAGTCACTTAAGCATTACAATTCACTTCTAAAGAATATTTAAGCTAACTCTAACTACAATTAATCAAACTTCATTCAAATTAAGCCTACATTCACCAATTACCCTCAAACTACTATTTCTAGCCTAATCCAACAAAAACTTAATGAAACGGGCCACCAATTTGGGTTCGGTAAAAACCGACCCAAAACTTCAAACGCGCGTAACTTTTGCGTCGGTCATCGGAATCGAACGATTCTAGCGGCCACGTACTCCTCTAATAACCTATTTTAACCTGCCAAAAGGAATTTCAAAACAACCGACCCTAGCTAGGTCGAAACTAGCAAAACCCGAACTGCCCCTTTACCCGAAAAATCCCCCTTTTCAATTTTCCATCAAATTCCACTCAATTCCTCACCAATCAACTTCCTATACCCTCAATTAGCTTAAATTAATCAAAAATCTCGAACTAGAAGCAAAACCCTGAAATGCCCGAAAGAGGGCTTTCTGAATTTCGCCCAAATCGGGCTCATCACAGCCAGGCGATGGAAGCCGGTCCAAGGGTTGGCAAACTCACGCCGGAAGCAGCCCATTTCGGCCGGCGATCGGAGCTCAAAGTCGCTCCTCACCCTCGGCCACTACCGAACCGAAACAGGGCACAAAAGGGGACTTACCGTTCAATTCGTGCGCGGAGAAGGGCCGGAGTCTGCTCGTCGCCGTCGTCTGGCCGGAAAGCGTCGGAAGTCACCGGCGAACGCCTCACCGTCGCCGCCCTGCGTCTCCCCTGTTCTGCCTTCAGCGTCGGGCCCGAGCGCAAAATGGCTTCCTCGAAGCCATTTTGTGTTCTCTTTTTTTTTTTATAAATTATGTTAAATAAATAATAATAATAATAATAATAATAATAATAATAATAATAATAATAATAATAATAATAATAATAACAACATTAATAATTAACGTTACCTTTTTTCCCTTCAAACTTTCCGTTAAATCCCGTTCTTAAATTATAAATTTTCTTAAATTGACTTTCATCCCGTACCCGGCTTAAGTTCTCCAATTAATAAACCGTTTAAGTCACTTTTAATTACTTTCCCTTCTTTTTGCTATTTCTTTTAAATTAAATAAAACAACTATCTTATTATACTTTTAATTTCTTTCCAATTTTTCCTTTTAAAAAAAATCCCGGTGTTACATTTATATATATTTTTTTTAATTTTGAATGAATTTTCTCGATACTTAATAGATGAAAACTTTGTATTATGGAAGGAAAGTGGGAAAAACTCTACCACAAAGGGAAAAATTAAAAATAAATAAATTCTTTGAAATAAATAAATGTCTAAGGATACTATTAAGGTGAATAAGTCATTATAGTGGAAAGTAATCTAAAAGACTATTGCACAAGAGTGATGCATATTTACTTAGTTAGTTATAAGAATATACATAACGTGCATAAATTTGTTATGAGCTGATAAGTTAATAATGAGAAAAACAATTATCACACACATGAGAATTCAAAGGTAAAATATATTTCGAAAGTCTTAATTTTTACATGTTAACCTTGTTTAGTGTAACACTCGGCATTATGCCTTTGTAATTATTCCCCGAATTATTTAGCGGGATGAATTTTTTATATAAATGCGATGAATGTTTTAATGAATTGATGGCGTGTTTAATGGAAAAACCGGGTTGAAGAACTAATTAACAAATTAGTTGAAAATGAATGGAGGGGTAAATTGGGAAGCAATTAAGGTTGGTGGAAGAAAACCAATGGATGAATGACACTTGGCAACTTGTTGAAGAAGATAAGCTTTCTCTCTATCTTCTTGCCTTCCCTTCTCTCCTACATGAAACCTTCCATTTCTCCATCTTCTCTTCCTCTGTTTTCTCTCTTTCAGACGACTGAGACAAATTTTCAAAACTTGTTTCTCCTATTTCCTTCAGCAAAGCTAATCAACTAACCTATTTAACGAGTTTGAACAAGTTAAGATGTGAGTTTTGTGGAAGTTAAAGGTTACGATAGTTGGAGTGAACTCATTGTTTTTACATGAAAGCACATTGGTTTGTTTTCTAAAGGTCTGAATGGAGTCGAAGCTTATTCTACTAAGTTATTAGTTAGCATTTGTAGCTCTGTATATTTTCCTTACGTTCATGTTTTAGGTCCGTGTATAACCAAGACGTTCAAGACTTGCAACTCTACAGCAACAGGTAAGTTCATACGTATAGGTTTGGCCCTTAAGGCCCTACAATATGGAGGTACTAGGTTTTATGTTGTCGGGATTTCTGTTGGGTAGTTAAACCATAGGTTATGTTTTAGGTTAAGTGTGTTCTTTTTTATATCCTGCTTATTATTATTCTATCGCCTGTTTATGAATGTTCATGCATACACGTTTTCTCTGAAAGTCATGAAAATGTTTTCTGCACACGGTTTGAAGTTAAGCAAGATAAAACCTGTAATGAAATGTATGGTTAAGTGTGGACGAGGACTGGCATCCTGTCATGTACTCCTATTATGTCCTGTTGTGGCATGTACTCTTGTTGCGCCAGCTCTTCTTCCCACTTATGCTTCCCTATCCAGTGAAATGTAATGTAATGTTCATGTATTTGAAAATGTTTATGCATAGCACGTGCATCACTTTGCATTGTATGTTCTTACTGAGCTCTAGGCTCATAGTTGAACTTCTAGTTGTAGGTATGGATCCTCCAGATGAGGACATTGTGCCCCAGGATGAAGAGTTGATGTAGTTGGCGGGATGAGCTCACAGGGTGGTTGCTGCAGTCAGGCAAGAATTATTCCTGTGAGAGTGTGTTTCTGTAAGTTTATGTCGAGTCTTATATAGCTTTTGAAATTCTCAAACTGATGTATAGAGTTTGTGTTTATGTTTTAAAACTTCTGTTTTGGCGAATTTTTGGAAACATATGTCAAGTTCTGTATAGCTTCTGTGATTTTAAACGTTGTATTGAATCTGTCGATGTATTTAAAACCTCTGTATTTGACAGTTGAATTTACGCTCTGAGGTATTCTGGAACTGTTTGGAATATTTCCTCTTTTAGTGTATACACGGATTGTCTCCGATTTTAGAGCCATCCATGTAGTCGGGTTTCTTAAACCTCGATTGTTTCTTCTGATATGTCTAAAATCATGTTTTGAATCGGTTTCTGGAGTTTGAAGCTTTCATACTTTCTGTTTTCACGTTTTCTGTTTTTGCCTTTAAACTCTACTTCCACCGATTCACATCCACCGCTGCCCTGTAAAATTTCTTCCACCGATGACGTCATCTGTTTTACATCGCCCGATGACATCATCTGTTTTACATCGCCCGATGACGTCATCTGTTTTACATCTTCCGCTAGTCTATATCGCCCGCCTAGTTTATTCACATCCACTGCTGCCCGCTACCCGCTACCCTTTAAAAATCACATCCACCGTTGCCCTTTTAAAGCACATCCACCACTGCCTTTAAGTTCATATCCACCGGTGAACAGTTCATTCCAGTCCATAGTTCACTTCCACAGGTTAATAATCCATTTTAGTCTGTAGTTCGCTTCCACTGGTAAACAGTTCATTTCCGCCCTGTTTTATCTTTCGCCCAGTTCATCTCTACCGGTGAATAGTAACCATCTGCCTGTAGTTCACATCTGCCGGTGAACAGTCCACTTCTGATTGTAATTTACATTCTCCGCCCAGCTTATTTAATTCTTTTGCCCTATATCACCCGACCCCGACATTCACTATAGCCTTTCTTCCGGCATGACTTCCAGTTTCGTTTTCCATTCTATTAGGTTTTCCACTGCATGTTAAGTCGTCCATCTCTGTATCTCTGTTCGCAATTCTCCCTGTCTCCCTGCACTTGTCCAGAGAAAGTTTACGTCCAAATCCTTAAGTGTTCCAGTTTCCCTACTTTCCTTTCTGTCATTCGTTCTGTAGTCTGATTTTTAACTTCCCGCTTCGTTTTTAATTCCAGAGAAGGTTTCCTCTCTCTGTAAAGTTTCTGTTTATCAAAAAAAAAATATAGTCCCCGTTTTGAATGTCCCGGAGTGATGGCTCCTCGGACCCCGATCAGGTCGGGGGTCGTCACATTTAGAGTTTATTTTTTATTGTATAATATGTTGGAGATTAAGAAGCATTAGTGTTATTTTTATTTTACTTTTTTCATCATAGTTTTATTTTGTCTTTTGCTCGAGGACTAATAAAATATTAAGTTCAGGTTATTTGATGAATGTGGTTTATATCTCTTATTAAATAGTCATAAACATAATATTAGCATTAAAAAGTTAGATTTATTTGTTAAATGTGCATTTTTTTATGTTAATACCTTGAAGCTATCAAATGGGAGTCAAAAGTACGCAAAAAAAATATCAAAAATAAAAGTCAACTTGCAAAAAACAATGTGGCATTCCATTTGTAACGACCCCTTTTCCCAGTAAGATATTGTCCGCTCTAGGGATTGATCCGTAGCCCAATATCCTCCCCTTACGGCTTTGTTTGGCGAGGACATCCCAGTCGGTCACCCAACCTGGTACTACTCTCGTCGAAGCACTTTTAACTTCGGAGTTCTTATGGAATCCATTGTCAATTGTGCTCCAAAATGTGTCTTGCTATTTTGGGAGAGTCTCTTTACATATGTTTCATTTTCACATACTTCCCCAAGCGATTTGGGATTGTGACGACCCCCTTTTTACAACTCGTCACCTTCTGGTTCTCCTGCGCGGACGTACTGCCATCTGGGTTCCGGTTCGTGCAGCCATCATACACATACTTACACATCCGGGTCATCACAATCACCCCCCCTCGGGGGCCCAGCGTCCTCGTTAGCCATATTTCCGATTGGGTACAAGCTATGATATCATTTGTAACAACCCCTTTTCCCAGCAAGATATTGTCCGCTCTGGGGATTGGGCCGTAGCTCAATATCCTCCCCTCATGGCTTTGTTTGGTGAGGACTTGCCAGTCGGTCACCCAACCTGGTACTACTCTCGTCGAAGCACTTTTAACTTCAGAGTTCTTATGGGATCCGTTGCCAATTGTGCTCCAAAATGCATCTTGCTATCTTGGGAGAGTCTCTTTACATATGTTTCATTT
This sequence comes from Begonia masoniana, assembly GCA_022432975.1. NCBI lineage: Eukaryota > Viridiplantae > Streptophyta > Magnoliopsida > Cucurbitales > Begoniaceae > Begonia > Begonia masoniana. Next base: position 31,564,243 of record CM039511.1, read on the forward strand.
CCACATACTTCCCCAAGTGACGTGGGATTGTGACGACCCCCTTTTTACAACCCGTCACCTTCCGGTTCGCCCGCGCAGACGTACTGCCATCAGGGTTCCGATTCGTGCAGCCATCGTACACATACTTACACATCCGGGTATCACACCATTAACCAATGCCATGAATTCTAACTAAAGGTCAGACGCTTGTTACATGACGCTTAGGCATCATTGTATGAAGGACAAAGTGACTACGCGCTCCTAAAAATAACGTTGAGGCACCTTTCACTTTAAGAACATAATGCCTAGATGCCCATAATGTAACGTTTAGGCGCTCGTCGTGGAAGAACAGAATTGTAACACCCGGTATTTTGCCTATGTAATTATTTCCACGAATAATTAAGCGGAATTACTCTGATTTTAATGCAATGACTGTTTTTAATGAAATTGTCGATGTGTTTAATCGAACGATGGTGATTCATGAGACCGAATCGATTAACTAAATAATATTTTAGATAGAAATGGATGGAGGGGTAAATTGGGAAGGAATTAAGGTAGGTGGGGGGAGCCAATGGATGGTTGCCAAATGTCCATAACTTGCTGAGAAACCTACCTATTGTCTTCTCTTCTCTTCTCTTCTACGTAAACCTTCTCATTTTCTCTCCATTCCTCTGTTTTCTCTCCTCCAGATGACTGAGACAAATTTCCAAAACTTGTTTTTCCTGTTTTCTTCTGTTCCCTTCTGCAAAGGTAATCATCTAACCTAGCTAACGAGTTTGGACAAGTTAAGATGTGAGTTTTGTGGAAGAAGGGTTATGATATTTTGAGAAAACTCACTGTTTTTAATGAAAACACGCTAGTTTGTTTCTAAAATTATTTGAACGGAGGCTGGAACATGTTTCTAAAACAAGTAAAAAATTTTTTAGTTAGCATGTGCAGCTCTGTTTATTTCTTACGTGCAGGTTTTAGGTGTCCGTGTATAACTCCAGATGACTGAGACAATTTCCAAAACTTGTTTTTTCCTGTTTTCTTCTGTTCCCTTCTGCAAAGGTAATCATCTAACCTAGCTAACGAGTTTGGACAAGTTAAGATGTGAGTTTTGTGGAAGAAGGGTTATGATATTTTGAGAAAACTCACTGTTTTTTATGAAAACACGCTAGTTTGTTTTCTAAATATTTGAACGGAGGCTGGAACATGTTCTACCAAGTTATTAGTTAGCATTTGCAGCTCTGTTTATTTTCTTTACGTGCATGTTTTAGGTCCGTGTATAACTGAGACGTTCAAGACTTGCAACTTTACAGCAACAGGTAAGTTCATGCGTATAAGTTGGCCTTTAAGGCCCTACAGCATGGAGATACTAGGTTTTGGTTCGGGTAGTTAGGTTATAGGTTAGGTTTTAAGTTACATGTGTTCTGTTTCATGTTTGTTGTAACACCCGGCATTTTGCCTATGTAATTTTTCCCCGAATATTTAAGCAGAATTACTCTGATATTAATGCAATGACTGTTTTTAATGAAATTGTCGACGTGTTTAATCGAACGAGGGTGATTCATGAGACCGAATCGATTAACTAAATAATGTTTTAGTTAGAAATGCATGGAGGGGTAAATTGGGAAGGAATTAAGGTAGGTGGGAAGGAGCCAATGGATAGTTGCCAAATGTCCATAACTTGCTGAGGAACCTACCTATTGTCTTCTCTTTTCTTCTCTTCTACGTAAACCTTCATTTTTCATCCACTCCTCTGTTTTCTCTCCTCCAGATGACTGAGATAAATTTCCAAAACTTGTTTCTCCTGTTTTCTTCTGTTTCCTTCAGCAAAGGTAATCATCTAACCTAGCTAACGAGTTTAGACAAGTTAAGATGTGAGTTTTGTGGAAGTTAAAGGGTTATGATATTTTGAGAAAACTCACTGTTTTTGTATGAAAACACGCTGGTTTGTTTTCTAAAGATTTGAATGGAGTCTGGAACATGTTCTACCAAGTTATTAGTTAGCATTTGCAGCTCTGTTTATTTTCTTTACGTGCATGTTTTAGGTCCGTGTATAACTGAGATGTTCAAGACTTGCAACTCTACAGCAACAGGTAAGTTCATGCGTATAAGTTGGCCCTTAAGGCCCTACAGCATGGAGGTACTAGATTTTTGTTCGGGTAGTTAGGTCGTAGGTTATGCTTTAAGTTAAACGTGTTCTTTGCGTTCTGTTTTCCCGTTGTTTTTATTCTGTCACCTGTATATGTCAAGTTTAAGCATCATACCAGTTCATGCATACACGTTTTCTGGAAAACCCTGTAAATATTTTCAACACCGGATTTGAAGGTGAGAAAGATAAAATCTGTAATGTAATGTATGGTTAAGTTTGGACGAGGACTTACATCCTATTATCCCTGTTATCCTTGTTAAGTACCTGTCGTGTACTCCTGTTGCGCCAGCTCTTCCTCCCACTTACACCTTCCTATCCAGTGAAACGTAATGTTCATGTATTTAAAAATTTTCATGTACAGCATATGCATCACTGCATTTCATGTCCTTACTGAGCTCTAGACTCATAGTTGAACTCTATGTTGTACGTATGGATCCTCCAGATGAGGACTTTGTGTCTCAAGCTGAAGAATTGATGTAGTTGGCGGATCGTGGGGATTGGTTGCTGCAGTCAGACAAATGTTATTCCTATAAGAATGTATTTTTGAATGTTACGTCAAGTCCTGTATAGCTTTTAAAATCCTAAAACCAATGTATAGAATTCGTGTTGATGTTTTAAAACTCTGTTGGGATTCTGTTGAAAATTTTGATAATTTATAGGTTTTGATATTTATGTTCTTAAACCTCTGTATTTGACAGCTGTATATACATTTTGAAATATTCTGGAACTGCTTGGAGTTTTCCTCTTTTAGGTCGTGCATGGATTGTCTCGAGTTTTAGAGTTATCCATGCAGTTTGTTTTCTTGAACTTCTGTCATGTTTTCTAACTTCTGTCATGTTTTCATACATGTTTTAAAACTGTGTTTTGAATCGAGTTTTGAGGGTTTGAAGTTTTTTGGTCTTCTGTCCTTGTGCCTTCTGTTTATAAAATCTTCTATTAAATGTTGTCTATTCTACCTTTAGTTTCTGTCTTTCGAGTTTTCAAGTATTTGGCTAAGTGTTAGTCGTCCATGCCTTCAGTAAAACAATTGTCATTCTCTTTTGTAAAATAGTCGTCCACGTCCATTCTGCCTTCAAAATAATGGTCTATTTTGCCTTCGGTTTCTGTTCTTTTATTCGGCTAAGTGTTATCGTCCAAAGTTATCGTCCACGATAACGTCGCTGAGAGTCTGCCTGTTATTTTAAAAGTACAAAGTTTGTCTTTGATTTTAAATGTCCACGGACTCCTGTGTCCACTGTTTTTGTCTTTTAGTGCAAACGTCCACGGACTCCTGTGTCCACTGTTTTTGTCTTTTAGTGCAAACGTCCACGGACTCCTGTGTCCACTGTTTTTGTCTTTTAGTGCAAACGTCCACGGACTCCTGTGTCCACTGTTTTTGTCTTTTAGTGCAAACGTCCACGGACTCCTGTGTCCACTGTTTTTGTCTTTTAGTGCAAACGTCCACGGACTCCTGTGTCCACTGTTTTTGTCTTTTAGTGCAAACGTCCACGGACTCCTGTGTCCACTGTTTTTGTCTTTTAGTGCAAACGTCCACGGACTCCTGTGTCCACTGTTTTTGTCTTTTAGTGCAAACGTCCACGGACTCCTGTGTCCACTGTTTTTGTCTTTTAGTGCAAACGTCCACGGACTCCTGTGTCCACTGTTTTTGTCTTTTAGTGCAAACGTCCACGGACTCCTGTGTCCACTGTTTTTGTCTTTTAGTGCAAACGTCCACGGACTCCTGTGTCCACTGTTTTTGTCTTTTAGTGCAAACGTCCACGGACTCCTGTGTCCACTGTTTTTGTCTTTTAGTGCAAACGTCCACGGACTCCTGTGTCCACTGTTTTTGTCTTTTAGTGCAAACGTCCACGGACTCCTGTGTCCACTGTTTTTGTCTTTTAGTGCAAACGTCCACGGACTCCTGTGTCCACTGTTTTTGTCTTTTAGTGCAAACGTCCACGGACTCCTGTGTCCACTGTTTTTGTCTTTTAGTGCAAACGTCCACGGACTCCTGTGTCCACTGTTTTTGTCTTTTAGTGCAAACGTCCACGGACTCCTGTGTCCACTGTTTTTGTCTTTTAGTGCAAACGTCCACGGACTCCTGTGTCCACTGTTTTTGTCTTTTAGTGCAAACGTCCACGGACTCCTGTGTCCACTGTTTTTGTCTTTTAGTGCAAACGTCCACGGACTCCTGTGTCCACTGTTTTTAGGTTCCTGTTATATTCTGTACATTCGTTCTTTCCTGTCTTATTCTGCTCATTCACTCCAGTCGTCTATTTCTGTTTTATGATTTCCTGTCTTCACGTCTTCATGTTTAAGAGTTTTAAAAAGGGCAAAAGTTTTTACATCCAAAGTTTATTTTGCTTTCTATTTCTGTTGGCTATTCCATTGACTATTTCAATTGACCACTCCAGTTTTGAGTCTTCAGAATTTTATGTTTTCTGACTTCAGTCTTCCTGTTTTACATATGTCTACATGTTTTCCTTTTTTTACTTATCCCTGTAGCCAGTTTTTTAAATTGCCTTACAGTCTTAAATTTCCAGAGAAGGTTTATACTCTATGTAAGGTTTTTTTTTTTTTTTTTTTTTTTTATTTTATTTTATTTTATTTTATTTTTTTTTAAATGTTTAGAAGTTCAAAAAAAAAAATGTCCCGTTTTCTTTTAAATGTCTGGAGTGATGGCTCCTCGACCTCTATCGGGTTCGGGGTCGTCACAGTTATGGTATCAGAGCGAAACTGGGTTTTAAAAGCGATTCTGTAAACTGTCTGATTGCGCAACCCACCACGTGAGATCGCTCCACCAACTGTAAGTGTTTAAGTTCCCGTAAAGTCTGTTTATTAAATTTGATTATTGTTTATAGGATTTTCTTATAAATGGAGAGAAGGCATCAGGATGAAGCAAGCGATAGTGCCAGGGCCATCGATCGCTTAACCGAGCTTGTCGGCGTTCAGTCTCGCATGATGGAGCGCATGATGGCTGAAAATGGGAACAATAACCATGCTAATGCTCCACGTGATACTAGTGGAGAGAGATTTCGACGAATCCAACCGCCCATGTTCGATGGATTATCAACAGATCCTACTCACGCCGAGGAATAGATCCGGTAGATCGAACGTATGTTCAACTATGCAGAAGTGGAGGAGAACAAGAAGGTGATCTGTGCCTCTTTCCATCTCACCAAAAGTGCTGGATTTTCGTGGGACACGGTAGAGTCGACTACAGTAGCATTGAGCTAGGAAGGATTCAAGAGGATCTTCTTTGAGAAATACTTCGACCGCGGTGTGAGGAAGGAGAAGATGACCGAATTCTCTCGACTGCGTCAATTTGGATCAGTGGCCAAATATGTTCAGAAGTTCGAGTCACTATCCCGTTATGCACCTCACCTGGTGCCCACCGACGAAAACAAGGTACATCAGTTCATCCAAGGTCTGAAGATGGAACTCTTACGAGGAATTGCAACCGGAGGGTTTGATGAGGCCATATGCAAAAGTGGTGGCCAAGGCTTATCAGTTGGAAGCCTTAGAGGCGAAGTCTCAAAGATATAGGGATACATCAAAGAGAATCCTACATGATGCCCCTCAACAACCACAAGAAAGGGGTCAGTTTGGGCAACCACGGCAGCAACAGAACAGGGGTGTTAAGAGGCCCAATGAGATTGCTGTTTATAAAGACAGAGGGAAAAGACCAATGGGAGCTCCTTAGCTTCCTGTATGCCCACATTGCCAAAGGAATCATACGGGGGAATGCAGGCTCTTCACTGGCCGATGCTTCCGATGCGACAAGGAGGGCCATCAAGTCCGGGATTGTCCGATGCCTGACACGAGGCCAAATCGTGCCCTACTGAGGGTTTTTGCAATGATAGAGGAAGATGATGACGCCCAACACACAGTGATCACAGGTACAATATTGATTTGTAATGCACCTACTTATACTTTGTTGGACACGGGGGCCACGCATTCGTTTGTGGCAATGGACTTTGTGGGTAGGGAGAACTTATGTATTGTGTCGTCAGATCAACCCTACAGTGTCATGCTACCGTCCGAAGAGTTTATGCACTCCGAGCAGGCAGTGCAGGGTGATATAGTGTCAGTTGGAGACCAGAAATTGTATGCCAATCTTATCATCATCGGTATGAAAGGTACGAAGTAATTCTGGGGATGGACTGACTGTTTCGACATCACGCCACCATCAACTGCAGATCCGAGCTCGTGTCTTTTAAGCCCCCGAATGAGGTAGAGTTCTCCTATCAGGCAATACCAAAGAAACATAATATGCCTGTTATATCCTCATTGAAAGCTCAACAGCTGATGAGGTCAGGATGCGTCGGATTTCTTGCCCACGTAGTAGATGTTCAAAGGCAAGGTGAGGTGGAACTTCCAAATACTTTAGTAGTTCGAAACTTCTTAGAGTTATTCTTAGATGACTTACTGGGGTTGCCACCGAATCGTGAGATTGAGTTTGAAATTGACGTATGTTCTGGTGCCGAACCAGTATCAAAGAACCCGTACCATATGGCGCCAATTGAGCTGAAGGAGTTGAAGACTCAGCTAAAAGAACTTGTGGACAAGGGGTTTGTACACCCTAGTTTCTCTACGTGGGGTGCTCTCGTCTTATTTGTTAAAAAGAAGGATGGGTCCCTACGTATGTGTATCGACTACCGTGAGCTGAACAAGTTAACTATCAAGAAAAAGTGCCCGTTGCCAAGGATCGATGATTTATTTGACCAGCTACAAGGAGCTCAGGTATTCTCGAAGATTGACTTGCGCTCTGGTTATTATCAATTAAAGGTCAGAGCCAGTGATATTCCAAAGACTGCCTTCAAGACCAGATACGAACACTATGAGTTCTTAGTGATGTCGTTTGGGTTGACTAATGCCCCGGCAGCATTTATGGACCTGATGAACAAAATATTCCAGGATTTCTTGGATAAATTTGTGATCGTTTTTATCCACTTTGGCCAGTTCAATTTTATGTCTTGCCATTTTAAATGTCCATGAGTTTTAAAAAGTTGAAAAATTTTACGTCCAAAATTAGAGTCATGTTTAAGTCGAAGTCAAAGTCCCATTCCCATCCCGTGGCGGCCCTGGCGGGCCGGGGTCGTCACAATTATGGTATCAGAGCCCCCGAGTTTTAAAAGCAATTCTATAGACTGTTTGACTGCGCAACCCACCACGTGAGATCGCTACATCAACTGTAAGTATTTAAGTTTCCCTATAAGTTTAAGTTTATTAAGTTCAATTAGTTATTATGTATAGGATTTTCTTGAAATGGTGAGAGGGAATCAAGATGATGCAAACGACAGGGGCGACGCCCTCGATCGTCTAACTGAGCTAGTAGGCGTTTAGTCACGCATGATAGAACGCATGATGGCAGATAATGGGAACAACAACCATGCGAATGCTCCACGTGACACCAGTGGAGATAGATTCCAACGACTCCAACCAACTACATTTGATGGATTGTCTACGGACCCAACTCACACTGAGGAATGGATCCGACAGATTGAGCGAATGTTCAGCTATGCAGAAGTGGAGGAGAATAAGAAGGTTATATGTGCTACGTTTCATCTCACCAAGAATGCTGGATTTTGGTGGGACACGGTACAGTCAACTACAGTGGCATTAAGTTGGGAGGGATTTAAGAGTATCTTCTACGAGAAATATTTCGACCGCAGTGTGAGGAAAGAAAAGATGATCAAACTCTCTCGACTGCGGCACTTTAGATCAGTGGCTTAGTATGTTCAGAAGTTCGAGTCGCTATCCCGCTATGCACCTCATCTAGTGAACACCAACGAAAACAAGGTACATCAATTCATTTAGGGTCTGAAGATGGACCTCTTACGGGGGATCACAACTGGGGGATTTGATGAGGCACCATATACGAAAGTGGTGGCCAAGGCTTATTAGTTGGAAGCCTTAGAGATGAAGTTCGATAGACAGAGAGACTCATCAAAGAAATTCCTTCGTGATGTCCCTCAACAACAACGGGGTCAAGGTTGGCAACCACAACAACAACAGAACAGGGGCATTAAGAGGCCCAATGAGACTGTTGTTTATCAGGACAAGGGAAAGAGACCAATGGGAGCTCCTCAGCTTCCTGTGTGCCCGCGTTGCCAGAGAAGTCACATAGGTGAATGCAGGCTCTTTACTGGCCACTGCTTCTGATGCGACAAAGAGAGCCATCAAGTCCGGGATTGCCCAATGCCTGACACGAGGCCGAATCGTGCCATGCCGAGGGTATTTTCTATAACAGAGAATGATGACGATGCCCAGCACACAGCGATCACAGGTACAATCTTGATATATAATACACCTGCCTATACATTGTTGGACACGGGGGCCACACACTCGTTTGTAGCTAAGGACTTCGTGGTTAGGGAGAAATTTTTTCTTGTGCCGACAGATCAACCTTACAGTGTTATGCTACCATCTGGAGAGTTTATGCACTCCGAGCAGGCAGTGCAGGGCGATATAGTGTCAGTAGGGGACCAGAAATTATATGCCAATCTTATCATCATCAGTATGAAAGGATACGATGTAATTTTGGGGATGGACTGGCTGTTTAGACATCACGCCGCCATTGACTGGAGGTCTGGGCTTGTGTCCTTTAAGCGCCTGAATGAGAAAGAGTTCTCCTATCAGACTATACCAAAGGAACACTCTATGCCTATTGTATCCTCCTTGGAAGTTCAAAGGCTGATGAGATCGGGATGTGTCGGATTTCTAGCCTATGTGGTGGATGCTCAAAGGCAAGTTGAGGTGGAACTCCAAAACATTCCGGTTGTTCGAAACTTCCCAAGGGTCTTCTTAGACGACCTGCTAGGATTGCCACCAGATCGCAAGATTGGGTTCGAAATTGAAGTATGTCCTGGTGTTGAACCGGTATCGAAGAATCCGTACCGTATGGTGCCAATAGAGATGAAGGAGTTGAAGACTCGGCTAATGGAACTTGTGGAAAATGGCTTTGAACGCCCTAGTTTCTCTCTGTGGGGCGCTCCCATCTTGTTCGTTAAGAAGAAGGATGAGTCCCTACGCATGTGTATTGATTATCGTGAGCTGAACAAGTTGACTATCAAGAACAAGTACTCGTTGCCGAGGATCGACGATTTATTTAACCAGCTACAAGGGGCTCGGGTATTCTCAAAAATTGATTTACGCTCTAGTTATTACTAGTTGAAGGTCAGAGCTGACGATATTCCAAAGACTGCATTCAAGACCCGATACGGACACTATGAGTTCTTGGTGATATTGTTTGGGTTGACTAATGCCCCGGTGGCATTTATGGACCTGATGAACAGGATATTCCAGGATTATCTGGACAAGTTTGTGATCGTCTTCATCGACGACATCCTGGTTTATTCTCGGAATGAGGTAGAGCACGAAGAGCACTTGGCGATTGTACTATCAACTCTGAAACAACTCCAATTGTACGCCAAACTATCAAAGTGTGAATTCTTGTTGAGCAGAATTAACTTTCTAGGCCACGTGGTGTCTGCAGAAGGAGTGTCTGTGGATCCAGCCAAGATTCAGGCTGCGAGGGAATAGCCGAGGCCGAGGAATGCCAGTGAGGTACGAAGTTTTATCGAGCTAGCTAATTATTACCGAAAGTTTATCAAGGGATTTTCTGTGACAACAAAGCCTATAACCAGCTTAACGAGGAAAGAAGTCAAGTTCAAGTGGTCCGAAGTGTGTGAAGAGAGTTTTCAGACGCTCAAATAGAAATTAACTACTGCTCATCTGTTGGTATTGCCGGTCGAAGACGGCAAATTCAGTGTGTACTGCGATGCGTCAAAGGTTGGTTTGTGATGCGTATTAATGCAGGAAGGAAAAGTGGTGGCGTACGCGTCCAGACAATTGAAGAACCACGAGCAAAACTACCCTACTCACGACCTTGAGTTAGCGGCAGTTGTTTTTGCACTGAAAGTATGGAGACACCACTTATATGGACAATCATGTGAGGTGTTTTCTAATCACAAAAACTTGAAGTATATATTTACTCAGAAGGAGTTAAACATGAGGCAACGACGGTGGCTCGAGTTTGTGAAAGATTATGACATCGAGATTAAATACCACCCCGGGAAAGCTAATGTGGTAGCCGATGTGTTGAGCAGGATGCCAGCTACTATGCAAACGGCTATGTCAGTCGTATCAATGCTTTTGAAGACAGAAATTCAGAGGTTCAACTTGGAGGTAGTTTCTGAACTATCAGCCGTACTGGCGGACCTATCAATACGGCCAACCATTCTGGACCGAATTAAGGAAGCCCAGAAGATCAATTCAAAGGAAATGGCCGATATAGTGAGCAAGTTGCCTATGGCCTCTTCCGAGTTCAGTCATTCGGGAGATGGTATTTTGAAGTTCAAGGACCGGTGGTACGTTCCGAGAGATGAAGAGCTACGAAAGGACATTTTATCAGAAGCCCACTCATGTTCTTTCTCAGTACATCCAGGAAGCATGAAGATGTATCAAGACTTGAAGCTACACTTCTGATGGCCAAATATGAAGAACGAGGTTGCCAAATATGTGAAATCTTGTATGGTATGTCAACAAGTGAAGGCTGAACATCAACGACCAAGTGGAACACTTCAACCTCTCCCGATCCTTGAGTGGAAGTGAGAGAACATCACTATGGACTTTGTTGTTGGCCTACCGAGGACGACTAGAGGCCATAATAGCATATGGGTTATTGTGGACAGATTGACGAAGTCGGCCCATTTTCTACCTGTGAAGACGGCCTTCTCTATGGATCAATATGAGAGATTATCAAGGTGCATGGTACTCCGGTGTCGATCGTTTGGGACCGAGATCCTAGATTTACTTCTAGGTTTTGGAGGAGCTTGCAAAACTCCTTGGAAACCAAGTTAAATTTCAGCACGGCATTTCATCCACAAACTGACGGACAATCCGAGAGAACGATTCAGATACTAGAGGATATGTTAAGGTCGTGCGTGTTGAAATTTCACGCTCCTTGAAATAAGTATTTGCCGCTAGTGGAGTTCGCTTATAACAATAGCTACTAGCCTACGATCAGTATGGCTCCATATGAAACTCTTTATGGTAGAAAATACAGATCTCCATTGTGTTGGGATGAAGTTGGAGAATCCAGGCTTGTCGGCCCCGAGTTATTACAGCAGATGTCTGAGGTGATTGCTACTATCAAGCAACGTATCAATACTGCTCAAAGTCGACAGAAAAGTTACGTGGACTGGAGGAGGAGAGACTTATAGTTCACTGAAGGCGATGAAGTATTTCTCAAGGTGTCACCTTTTAAGAGCGTGATGAGGTTTGGTAAGAAAGGGAAGCTCAGCCTAAGGTTCGTTGGGCCATTTCCCATCTTGAAGAGAGTAGGAAGCATGGCTTACAGACTGCAGCTGCCAGCGTCCATGAATGGAGTTCACAACGTCTTTCATGTTTCGATGCTGAGGAAATGTGTGCGAGATCCTACTCAGATCGTGGAACCCGTGGACATAGATATCATGCCAACACTAACGTATGAAGAAAGGCCCATAAAGATTTTGGACTCTTCAATCAAAGTGCTGCGTATCAGAGTGGTCCCATTGGTGAAAGTTTTATGGCACAATCATAACGTGGAGGAAGCCACTTGGGAAAGACAACAGGACGTTAGGGCCTAATATCCGGAGATATTCGCTTAAGAAATTTTGGGGACCAAAATTCTGTTAAGGTGGGTGGGATGTAACACCCGGCATTTTTGGCCATGTAATTATTCCCCGAATTATTAATCGGGATTAATTTGATATTAATACAATGTATATTTTTGTGAATTTTTCGGTGTGTTTTGTGGAAAGAGAGAGTTTCGGAGAAACCGAATCGGCGAACTAAATAGCAATTTAGTTATAAACCAATAGAAGGGCAAAATGGAAAAGCAATTAAGGTGGTTGGGAGGGAGCCAATGAGGTCTTGACACATGTTCAACTTGTTGAAGAAGCCATGTTCACCATCTCTCTTCCTCTTTTCTCTTCTCCCCTATGTGAAAGCACTTCTCATTTCCTCTCCTCTCCGTTTTCTCTCTTCCAGATAAAGTGCAAAAAATTTCAAAACTCCGTCTTCTCCTGTTTTCTCCAGTAAAGGTAACCCTTTATGTTAGTTAACGAGTTTAGGTTAGTTAATCCTTAGTTTTGTTGAAATTTAGGGTTAATGGTCCGGTTATATATGATATAGGTTCGTGAATCGCCGAGGACTTACGTGTAAGATTTTCAACTTTACAGACATCAGGTAAGTTCATATGCGTAGGTTTGGCCCTTAAGGCCTTACATCACGGAGACACTAGGTTTTTGGGTGTCGGGTAGTTAGAGCATAGGTTACGTTCTAAGTTAAATGTGTTTTGTTTTATGTCTTGCTTGTTATCCTGTCGCCTGTTTAAGTTACGTTTAAACACCGTATATGTTCATGCATACACATTTTCCTGAAAGTCATGTAAATATTTTGCGCACGAGATTTGAAGTTAAGAAAGATAAAATGTGAATGTAATGTACGGTAAGTGTGGGACGGGGACTGACATCCTGTTATGTATCCTTGTTATGTGCCTGAAAGTGCACCCCTGTTGCGTCAATTCCTCTATAAGCCCCACTTATATCCCTGTCCACTTGAACGTAAAGTTATGTAATGTTGATGTATTTCAAAAGTCCATGCATAGCATATGAATCACTGCATTGTATGTTCTTACTAAGCTCTAGGCTCATAGTTGAACTCCCTGTTGTAGGTACGGATCCCGTGGATGAGGACTTTGTGCCTCAGGCCGATGAGTAGGTGCAGTTGGCGGGACGAGCTCATGGGGTTGGTTACGGCATTCAGACGCATTTTGACCTGTGGGGTGTAGTTTTGGGGTGTTTGTCAAGTTATGTATAGTTTTTTTTGGGATGTATGGGATTTGTGTTGATGTTTTAAAACCTCTGTTCTGATAGTTGCATTTTCTTGAAATATACTGGAATTGTTTGGAATCTTTTCCTTTTAGGTTGTGCATAGATTGTCTCGAGTTTTAAAGCTATCAATGCAGTTAGATTTCTTGAACTTCTGTCATGTTTTCTAACACGTTTAAAAAATTACGTTTTGAATCAGTTTTTTGGGGTTTAGAAGCATTTTGTGTCTAAAGAGGTTGGGAAGAAGTTTAATAGTGAGTTGTGAGGTTATTAGGACATGTAGATGTGAAACAGAGAGGTAGCCGATCGATCGGCTGGGGTAGCAGATCGATCGGCTGGAGTGTTGAATTCTGCCATTTAAAACAGTCGTCCATTCTGTCTTTTAAAACAGTCGTCCATTCTGCCCTTTAAAACAGTCGTCCATTCTACCTTTTAAAACAGTCGTCCATTCTGCCCTTTTAAACAGTCGTCCATTCTGCCCTTTAAAATAGTTGTTCATTCTGCCTTATAAAATAGTCGTCCATTCTACCCTTTAAAACAGTCGTCCATTGTAAAACCCGGCATTTTTTTGCCGGGAAATTTTCCCTCGAATTATCGAACGGGATTAGGTTTATATTAATATAATGAAATTTTTGGTGAAATTTGTTGGAATGTTTAGTGGAAAACTAAACTAAGGAGTAACCAAAACAAATCATTTACTTAAAAACCAGTGGAGGGGCAATTAAGGTGGGTGAGAGGAAGTCAATGGATGATTGACAAGTGTTCAACTTGTTGAAGAAGCCATCCCTCCTTTCTTTCTCTTCCTCCTACGTCAAACCCTCCATTGATGGTTCTCTTTCTCTCTGCTTTTAGTTTCTTCTCCAGGCGACATAACTCCTTTCCTCCGTTTCTTCCATTTACTTCAATCAAGGTTCGAGGCTCACAGAGGTAACACGAACAAAGCTGCAACTCACGGACCATAGGTAGGTTCATATCCGTAGGTTGGCCCTTAAGGCCCTACATCACGGAGGTACTAGGTTTTTTTATTTCTGTCGGGTTGTTTTGGGTAGAAAAGTTAGAGTTACGTTTTGAGTTATCTGCTTTTTCCTTATGTTCTGCTATTTTATTCCTGTTGTCTGCCGTTTTAAGTTTAAGCACTGTAAATGCTCATGCATACACGATTTTCCCGAAAGACATGCAAAAGTTTTCTGTGCACACGATTTGAAGTTAAGAAAGTTAAAATGTATATATAAAGTACGGTTAAGTGTGGGACGGGGACTGGCATCCTGTTCTTGTCCTTCTCTGGGACTCATGTAAAATTATCCCTGCCAAGGATACCTTGTACCTTGTCCTTCCCTGGGACCCGATAAAATTACTAACCAGTGTCATGTCCTGTTATGTCAAGTATGTATGTGCGCCAGTTCCTCTATAAGCCCCACTTATACCTTTCTGTCCAGTGAAATGTAATGTAATGTTCATGCATAGCATATGCATCATTGCATTATTATATGTTCTTACTGAGCTCTAGGCTCATAGTTGAACTCTCTGTTGTAGGTATGGATCCTCCAGATGAGGACTTTGTGCCTCAAGCCGATGAATAGTGGAGGTTGTCGGATCGAGCTCATGGTGTTTGGTTGCTGCAGCCAGACAAATGTTATCCGTGTGATAATTGTATTTTTGAAAATTATGTCAAGTCCTGTATAGCTTTTGAAATTTTAAAACTGATGTATAGAGTATGCGTTTATGTTTTAAAACTTCTGTTTTTGGTGAATTTTTGGAAACATATGTCAAGTTCTGCAAAGCCTCTGTGATTTTAGACGTTGTATTGAATCTGTCGATGTATTTAAAACCTCTATATTTGATAGTTGAATTTATGCTCTGGAATTTTTTGGAATCTTTCTCTTTTAGGTTGTGCATGGATTTTCTCCGATTTTAGAGCTATCCATGCAGTCTGGTTTTTCTTAAACTTCTGTCATGTTTTCTGATATGTCCAAAATCATGTTTGAATCGGTTTTTGAAGTTTGAAGTTTTTATGCCTTTAGTTCCTGTCTTTCAAGTTTTCCAGTATTTGGCTAAGTGTTAGTCGTCCATTCTGCACTTTGAAAACAGTTTTCCATTTTGCTTGTAAAACAGTCGTCCATTCTGCCCTTTGAAAACAGTTGTCAATTTTGCCTGTAAAACAGTCGTCCATTCTGCCATTTGAAAACAGTTGTCCATTTTGCCTATAAAATAGTCGTCCATTGCTTCTGCACTCCTGTTGTCCACAACCACTGTGTAAAACAGTCGTCCATTCTGCCATTTGAAAACAGTTGTCCATTTTGCCTATAAAATAGTCGTCCATTGCTTCTGCACTCCTGTTGTCCACAACCACTGCATTCCTGTTGTCCACAACCACTGCATTCATGTTGTCCACAGCCACTGCATTTTTCTTGTCCACAGCTTCTGCACTTCTGTTGTCCGCAGCCATTGCACTTCTGTTGTCTGTCGTCCACAGCCACTGCATTTCTGTCGTCCACAGCCACTACACTTCTGTTGTCCACAGCCACTGCATTCCTGTTGTCCACAGCCACTACAAATTTGTTGTCCGCAGCTTCTGCACTTTTGTTGTCCGCAGCCACTGCATTTCTGTTGTCCACAGCCACTACATTTCTGTTGTCCACAGCCACTGCATTTCTGTCATCCACAACCACTGCACTTCTGTCGTCCACAGCCACTGCACTTCGGTTGTCCACAGCCACTGCACTTCTGTCGTCCACAACCACTCCCAGTCTTCAATTCTAGTGAGAGTTTTCTCCGTGTAAAGTTCTAAAAGTTCAAAAAAAAAATATATGTCACGTTTTAAAATGTCCAGAGTGATGGCTTGGCTCTCGGATCCTGATAGGTTTTGGAGAAATGTCTGGTTGCGCAACCCGCCACGTGAGATAAAAGCAGTGGACACAGGAGTCCGTGGACGTTTGCACTAAAAGACAAAAAAAGTGGACACAGGAGTCAGTGGACGTTTACACTAAAAGATAAAACCAGTGGACACAGGCGTCCGTGGACGTTTGCACTAAAAGACAAAAATAGTGGACACAGGAGTCCGTGGACGTTTGCACTAAAAGACAAAAATAGTGGACACAAGAGTCCATGGACGTTTGTACTAAAAGACAAAAACAGTGGACACAGGAGTCTGTGGACATTTGACAAAAAGGCAGTGACCGTGGACGTTTGACAAAAAGGCAGTGATCGTGGACGTTTGACAAAAAGGAAGACTTTGGATGTGACAACCCCCGACCCGATCGGGGTCCGAGGAGACATCACTCCGGGACATTCAAAACGGGGACTATTTTTTTTTAATAAACAGACTGAACCTTTAAAACAAACCCTTAAAACTTTACAGAGAGAGAAAACATTCTCTGGATTTAGAAGCAAAACGGGAAACAATTAAATCGGACTGCATAATGAATGACAGAAGGAAATCAGAATACTTGGAACATTTAAATAAAAGACTGGATGGACGACGGGCATGCAGAGGAAAACGTGATAAAACACATGCTGTGAAAATAAATGAGAAATATAAACTGAAAGGCATACTGAGAGAAAGCTACAGTGAATGACAGAATCGGGTGATATAGGGCGGAAGATGTAAATAAACCGGGGTGGAAGAAGTAGGGCGGAAGATTTGGATTGGGTGACATAGGGCGGAAGATGTAGTGAAACTGGCAGAAGATGTGGGTGGAAGACGTCAGGCGGTAGATGTAAGTGAATTGGGCGGAAGATGTGGGTGATTGATTTCAGGCGGTAGATGTAAGTGAATTGGGCGGAAGATGTGGGTGGATGACGTCAGACGGTAGATATAAGTAAACTGATGGAATATATAGACTGGGTGACAGGAGCAGGTGACATAAATAAACCTGAAGACATAAATGAACCGGAGCGGTGGACGTAGCCATAAGGCAGTAGATGTAATTGGGGCTGAATGGAAGATGTAGACTGGGTGACAAAGGTGGAAGATGTAAATAAACCGGAGGGCTTAAATAAACCATAGCGGAAGACGCAGTTTTAAAGGCAAAATTTGACAACTTTTAACAAGAAGACGTATAAACAGGGAGCATAAAATAGAAAGCATAAAAAGTTTCAGACCCTCAAAACCCGATTCAAAACAAAGTTGTAAAACATACTTTACAAATGACAGAGATTCAAGAAAACAGACTGCATTGATAGCTCTAAAATTCAAGACCATCCATGCACAATCTAAAAAGGAAAAACTCAAGCAGTTCCAGAATGTTTTCTAAACATATATACAACTGTCAATTACAGAGATTTAAAAACTTAGACACCAAACCTATACATTATCCAAATTTCCAACAGAGTTTTAAAAACAAAACACCAGAATCCCAGTAGAGTTTACAGATATGAACTTTACTTTAAAAACTTAAACCTCGGGACAGAAATATGTTTGGCTGCCGCAACCACTCCCGAAAGCTCGAGCCACCAGCCACCTATTTGTCGGACTGAGGCACAAAGTCCTCATCCACATGATCCGTACCTACAACAGGGAGTTCACCTATGAGTCTAAAACTCAGTAAGCACATGAATAAAATGCAGTGATGCATATGCTATGCATGAACTTTTAGAATACAGTGACAGTACATTACATTATGTTTCACTGGCAAGGGGGTATAAGTGGGTCTTATAGGGGAACTGGCAAGTGCACTATCAGGCACATACAGAAATACAGAATATACAGAAACACAGGGCCAGTCCCCGTCCCACACTTAACCTATACATTACATTCAGATTTTTATCTTTCTTAACTTCAAAACGTGTACAAAAAACATTTTGCATGAGCTTTCAGAAAACGTGTATGCATGGACGTTTACAGGACTCCAACTTGAAATAGTAGACAACAGGAAATAAACAGCAGAGAAAGAAAAGAAATAAAGAAAACTCAAAATGAAACTCTAACTTTATCTACCCGAAACAACCCGACAGAAGTAAAACCTAGTATCTCCGTGTTGTAGGGCCTTAAGGGCCTATCTACACACATGAACTTACCTGATATCCGAAAAGCAGCAAGCTTGCTTGTGAAACCACGGTGATGCACGAACCTATGACGTGCACGAAAAGGGAAATTAACAAAGCTGCAAATACTAACTAATAACTTAGTAGAATATGCTTCAAACTCCATTCAAACCTTTAGAAAACGAACCAACGTGTTTTCATGCCAAAATAGTGAGTTCTCTCCAAATTATTGTAACCCCAAACTACAACAAAACTCACATTTTAACTTTTCCAAACTCGTTAACTTTAGCAGATGTTTACTTTAGGCAGAGAAACAGAAGAAAACTGAGGAGATCGAAGGAGCTTCGAAGGGCGTTTGTCGTCTGGAAGAGTGAAAACGGAGGGGAGTGGAAAGAAGTAGAGGAGAAATGAAGGTTTCACGTAGGAGGAAAGAGAAGAAGAACATGGTTTCTTCAACAAGTTGCCAAGTGTCACTCAACCATTGGCTTCCTCCCACCAACCTTAATTGGCTTCCTATTTTGCCCTTCCATTGGTTTTTAACTAAATTACTATTTAGTTCGTCAAATTGGTTTTACGAATCACCCACATTCAATTGAAACCATCGGTAAATTCATAAAACATACATTGTATAAATATTCCCATGAATTCCGTCTAATAATGCAAGGAATATTTACATGGAAAAATTGCCAGGTGTTACATTCCACCCACCTTAACAGAAATTTTGTCCCCAAAATTTATCTAAGCAAAGAGGTCCGGATATTGGGCCTTAACATCTTGTTGTCTTTCCCATGTGGCTTCCTCCACATTATGATTGCGCCACAAAACCTTCACCAATGAGACTACCTTGTTGCGCAACACCTTGAGTGAAATATCCAATATCTGTATAGGCCTTTCTTCATATGTTAGCGTCGGCATGATATCAAAGTCCACATGTTCCACGATTTGGGTTGGATCTCGTACACATTTTCTCAGCATCGAAACATGAAAAACATTGTGAACTCCATCCATAGACGCTGGCAACTGCAGTCTGTAAGCCATACTTCCCACACGCTTCAAGATGGGAAAAGGTCCAATGAACCGTGGCCTGAGCTTCCCTTTCTTACCATATCTCATTACGCCCTTGAAAGGTGACACTTTCAAAAATATTTCATCGCCCTCAGCGAACTCTAAGTCTCTTCTCCTATGGTCCGCGTAACTCTTCTGTTGACTCTGAGCAATTTTTATTCGTTGTTTGATAACAGCAATCACCTCTGACATCTGCTGTAATAACTCAGGGCCGACAAGCTTGGCTTCTCCAACTTCATCCCAGCACAATGGGGATCTACACTTCCTGCCGCAAAGAGCTTCATAAGGAGCCATGCCGATCATAGCCTGGTAGCTATTATTATAAGTGAATTCTACTAATGGCAAGTATCTACTCCAAGGAGCATGAAATTTCGACCTTAACATATCCTCTAGTATTTGGATCGTTCTCTCGGATTGTCCGTTAGTCTGTGGATGAAAGGCTGTGCTGAAGCTTAACTTGGTACCCAAGGAGTGTTGTAAGCTTTTCCAGAACCTCGACGTGAATCTAGGGTCCCGGTCAGATACAATTGATACTAGCACCCCATGCAGCTTGATGATCTCGCTAATGTATAGCTCTGCATACTGATCCATGGAGAATGTCGTCTTCACAGGTAGAAAATGAGCCAACTTCGTCAATCTGTCTACTATGACCCATATGCTATTATGGCCTTTTGTTGTCCTCGGTAGGCCAACAACGAAGTTCATAGTGATATTCTTCCACTTCCATTCGGGGATCGGAAGAGGCTGAAGCATTCCACCTGGTCGTTGATGTTCAGCTTTGACTTGTTGACATATCATGCAAGATTCCACATATTTGGTTACTTCATTCTTCATATTCGGCCACCAGAAGTGAAGTTTGAAGTCTTGATACATCTTTGTGCTTCCAGAATGAACAGAGCAAGAAGATGAGTGAGCTTTCGACAAGATGTCCTTCCGTAGCTCTTCGTCTCTCGGAACATACCACCTGTCTTTGAACTTCAGAATACCATCTCCCGAATAACTGAAATCGGAAGAGGCCCCAGGTAACTTTCTCACTATATCAGCCATCTACTTTGAATTGGTCTTCTGGGCTTCCTTAATTTGGTCTAGGACAGTGGGCCGTAGTGTCAAGTCCACTAGCATGGTCGATAGCCCAGAAACTATCTCTATATTGAACTTCTGAATCTCTGTCCTCAAAGGCATTGATACGGCCAACATAGCCAGTTGCATAGTAGCTGGCATCCTGCTCAATGCATCGGCTACAACATTAGCTTTACTCAGGTGGTATTTAATCTCAACATCGTAATCTTTCATAAATTTCAACCACCGTCTTTGTCTCATGTTTAACTCTTTCTGAGTAAATATGTACTTCAGGCTTTTATGATCCAAAACACCTCACATGATTGTCCGTACAAGTGGTGTCTTCATACTTTCAACGCAAATACAACTGCCGCTAACTCGAGGTCATGTGTAGGGTAGTTTTGTTCATGGTTCTTCAATTGTCTGGATGCGTATGCCACCACTTTCCCTTCTTGAATTAATACACATCCCAAGCCAACCTTGGACGCATCACAGTATATGCTGAATTCGACGTCTTCAACTGGCAATACTAACAAAGGAGTAGTGGTCAACTTTTGTTTAAGTGTCTGAAAACTCAATTCACAAGCTTCAGACCACTTGTACTTGGTATCCTTCCTCGTTAAGCTGGTCATAGGCTTCGCTACCACGGAGAATCCCTTGATAAACTTTTTGTAATAACCAGCTAACCCGATAAAACTTCGTACCTCACTCGCATTCCTCTACCTCGGCCAGTCTCTCACAGCCTGAATCTTGGCCGGGTCTACAGACACTCCTTCAGCAGACACCACATGGCCTAGGAAGTTAATCCTGCTCAACAAGAATTTGCACTTCGACAGTTTGGCATACAACCGGTGCTGTTTTAGAGTTGACAGCACAATAGCCAAGTGCTCTTCATGCTCCACCTCATTCTGAGAATAAACCAGGATGTCGTCAATGAAGACGATTACAAATTTATCCAACAAGTCCTGGAATATCCTGTTCATCAGGTCCATAAATGCTGCCGGGGCATTAGTCAATCCAAACGACATTATCAAGAACTCGTAGTGTCCGTACTGGGTCCTGAAGGTGGTCTTTGGAATATTATCAGCCCTGACCTTCAACTGGTAATAACAGGAGTGCAAATCAATCTTTGAGAATACCCGTGCTCCTTGTAACTGGTCAAATAAATCGTCGATTCTCGGCAACGGGTACTTATTCTTGATGGTCAACTTGTTCAGCTCACAGTAATCAATGAACATGCGTAGGGACCCATCCTTCTTCTTAACAAATAAGACTGGAGCACCCCACGGAGAGAAGCTAGGGCGTACAAAGCCCTTGTCCACCAATTCCTTTAGTTGAGCCTTCAACTCCCTCAGCTCTATTGGCGCCATTCGTTACGGATTCTTTGATACCGGTTCGGCACCCGGACATACATCAATCTCGAACTCGATTTCACGATCCGGTGGCAATCCTGGTAAGTCATCTAAGAAAACCTCCGAGAAGTTTTGAACAAGTGGAATATTTTGAAGTTCCACCTCACCTAGCCTTTAAACATCAATTACGTGGGCAAGAAATCTGACGCATCCTAACCTCATCAGCTGTTGAGCTTTCAATGAGGATATAATAGGTATACTGCGCTTCTCCAGTATAGCCTGATAAGAGAACTCGTTCTCGTTCGGGCGTTTAAACGATACTAGCCCGGACCTGCAGTTGATGGTGGCGTGATGTCTAAATAGCCAATCCATCTTCAGAATCACATCGTTTCCTCTTATACCAATAACGATAAGATTGACATACAACTTTTAGTCTCCTATTGACACTACATCATCCCGTACAACCTGCTCAGAGTGCATAAACTCTCTGGACGGTAGCATAATGCTGTAGGGCTCATCTAATAGCATACAACAAAACTTCTCTTTAACCAAGAAGTCCACTGCCACAAACGAATGTGTGGCCCCCGTGTCCCACAAGGTATAAGCAGGCGCATCACATAATGAAATTGTACCTGTAATTGCTGTGTGCTGAGCGGCACCATCATCATCCTCCATCATTACAAAGACTTTTGGCACAACCTGATTCGGTCTCGTGTCGGACATTGGGCAGTCCCGGACGTGATGGATCTCTTTGCCACATCGAAAGCATTGGCCAGTTATGAGTCTGCATTCCCCCCTGTGAATGTTCTGACATCGCGGGCATACGGGAAGCTAAGGAGCTCCCATTGGTTTCTTTCCCTTGTCTTGATAAGTGATGGTCTCATTGAGCCTCTTAATGCCCCTGTTCTGTTGCTGTTGAGGTTGCAAATTTTGACCCCTTTATTGTTGTTGTTGTTGAGTAGGGGTGGGCAGGAGTTCGGTTCGGTTCGATTTTGGATCGAACAAAACCAAACTCATCGGTTTCGGTTTTGGTTTTCGAACCCAAAATCGAAGCCGAAACCGATTGACTTATACCAGACCCGAACCGAACTTTTCGGTTCGGTTCATTTCGGGTCTGGTCGGTTCTATTTGATCGTCTCTATCTATTTGATCCCCAATCAAAATCCTCTTCTGGGAAATCTTTCTGTACATCTCTAGGAGGAATAAAGCAGTCCAACGAAAGCCCAGGAACATTAAAAGCCACGTCATCAATGATCCAGATGTCCTCCAGCCGTGTGATCACGGGTCCCGCCTTCAAGTTGTCTCCGAACCGTGTGATTATCACGGATGTCTGACCGGAATGGGCGATCATCACGCCCTCCTCTGTCCGATAGTCCTCAATTTTAGTGGACATCGTTGTTTCCCAATACATGGGGTGCGATCCAGGGGATTGAATCCTAGTCAACGAAGAGTCTTCCAAGTAAACCAGAAGCCCACTTCTTTGGCTGAAGAAGCCAAATACTGTGTGCTTGATCATTTCAGCAGTATTGTCGCTTCGCTCGGCAAGATCCGTCTGATCAGCAGACAATTTCAGGACGAAGCAATCAACGCCCATGATTTGCTTTTCCACAAATGTAGGCTCAACATCCATATAAACCTTAAGATAGTCTTTACTCCAACCAATCCTCAAAAGCCAAGTGATTAAATGGTCGGAGGGCAAATATTTTGTTGTTACCAAACCAACTGATTCTTTTTCCTTAGTGCGATGGTAAAATTTGTGAAAATCACATGAGAAGGCTAGTTGTTTGGTTGATTCATCTAATTGCAAGTTAAGAAATTTGAGGGATGCATTAGGTGTAACTATCTCATAGGATTACCTAAGTCCACTAAGGATAAAATCATTAATAATTATAGGGACTAAAACTAAATCCTTCAAAAGTCCTCTAGAAAAGGTGGTAATCTCCAAAAATTGGTTTAAAGTGGAATTATCCATATAATCATCAAATTGCCTAGAATAAGGTGTACCAATGATCATAAGGAGGGTTATTATTGAGGGTTGAGGCGTGGGTACTTCATCATAAAGGAAATTGTCATACCACTTGATGTGGGAGCAGTCTTGGTCATACTCCTCTTCAAAAAAAGTTTCTTCCAAGTGTTTCCCATCCTTAAAATCTTCAATTAAGTCATCCTCAACTTCAACCACTTGATTGTCCATAATAAGTTGACCTCCTTCGAGATGACAAGTCTCTTCTTCTAGTATTTCTTCCTTCGTTTGATTGTCCATTTCAAGAAGTGGACCTTCTTCGGGATAACAATCAACTTCTTCTAGTGCCTCTTCCTCCTCTTCATTTAAACTAGGCATTTCCTCAATAATCTCTTCATCTTCATCTTCACCTAGGGATTCTTCATCAAGTTCATTAGGATTTTGGGACTTAGGAGGTGGGAGTTTCCTCAAAGTCTCTTGTACCCAATTATCCAAAAGGTGGCAAGTAACTTCAAGTTTGTGCATGATCTCATCTAGCCGTCCTAAATTTCCATCAACGATTGGTTTGTGAGGTAGAATTGGTTCTCGGTTTGATTGATGATTGTTCCTAGTCCTTAGCCCCATTTTATCCCTTAAATTTCTTCCATTAGTGGATGGATATTCACGACTATATTGATTCTTAAAATTAGAGGAGTTAGGATAACATATAGGATGATCTTCTTTAAAAATTTTATCCCCAAAATTGTACTCTTGCTTTTGTAGCTTTGGGGCAAATTTCTTCTCCAATAATCTCTTCATTATTGTCCAAGTAATCAATTATTCTTCCTCATTTCTTCTTCTCTTTTCTACAAATTTTTCCCAAAAATATTTAGCATCCTTGATTAAACTCTTAGAAGCTAATTTAACTTTTTCCCTTTCATAATAACCCTCATATGCAAAAAAAATTTCCACTCTCTCAACCCAAAAGAAATATTCATCCCTACCATTGAGACCACTAAATGGGGAAATGTTTGGTTCATCATAATATTCTCAGATAATTTTTCTTTTAGTGTTCATGTCTTTAATCTAAGTTTTAGGAAGGTTTAAAAAAAATAATCATGAGTTCTTAATCCTAAAGTTTAGATTAGTTGAACTTTAAGTTTT
Source organism: Begonia masoniana (assembly GCA_022432975.1). Lineage (NCBI taxonomy): Eukaryota > Viridiplantae > Streptophyta > Magnoliopsida > Cucurbitales > Begoniaceae > Begonia > Begonia masoniana. The sequence goes on from CM039511.1 coordinate 31,588,780, forward strand.
TAGGTAATTTGCTTAGGATTAAATTTTCAATTTATCTATATATATATATATATATATATATATATTTTTTTTTTAATACGTGATTTAAAATTTAAATACTAATGATTTAGGAAAACCCAATTCAACAAAAATAAAAACTAACAGAAATTAACACTTAAATTTTAAAAACATATTTCACCAATTTGTAAGTCATTTTGCATGCATGAATGATTTAATTCAGCCAACATGTGCTTTATATTCTTTAGCAGCAAAAATTTATGCGTAAGGGTTTGTTTGGTTATATGCTCTTCTAGTAATAAGGAGTATTTTTTTTTTAAATAGCAACAACAAGACAAGTGAATGGGTACTTGCAGTGGTAAAACAAAAGGAAATTACAGATTTAAATTTAACAATTATAAGCAGCTGTAAAATTCTGTTACCCACGGAGCACTACTTCCTTACTGTACCAACTCTGAAATTCTAAGAATTGCAGAACGTGATCTCGTAGCCAATGGTCGATTGCAAACCAACAACATTTAGCCACCAGCAGCTCACTACTCCTGCAAACCCACTACGAAAAAGCCAAATGAACGATTAATAACCTGAAATATATCAGCAAAACAAAAGCAACCAACTGGGTAATAAACCAGAAATAATCAATAAATCAACAGGTTATGAGTTTGTAATAGCAGTAAGCCAATAAGTTCAGTTTTATGCATTAAACCTCAGTCATAGTAAATACAAGCTGTGAAAGTTTGATTACCACAATTATACCAGCAAATTTACGGTTACAGCCAGTAAAAGCTTAAAGTTACTGATTTAGCTACCAGATCAACAGAAAGATTAAAAACAATCCTTCACAGTTTTTCGGTTTTATCCCTATTCTTTCAGTTAACCTATCAAACACCTTAAAAACTAATAAATATTCAGCAAAACAAATTATCTGATTGGCGTTAATACTAAACAGTAAGTAAAACGTTCATCTTCATTCATTAAACCTTAATCAGAATGGTAAAGCAAAAATACCCAGCTAAGTAATAAACCGAAAATGATTAGCAGCAAAACAACAGGTTGACAATTTTATGCATTAACTTCCAACACAGTAACGGCATGCTGTAAAATCGATTTCATCAAAATATTATAAGCAAGTCTGCGGTTTAAACCAGCGTTAGTGTCCCAAAATGAAACAGAACAATCTCAATTCTGCAGAAAACTCGTTAGCAATAACAGCACTTTCACAGATTCAATTTAATACTCATATATTAAGGTAATCCCTTCCTGCTGTAAAATGGTAATAGCAGAACCAATAAGTCAATAAAAACAGATTATGCAGAACCTGATAAACAAACACATCAGCAGGACAAAGAAAACTATCAGACAAATGCTACGAAAACCCACTGGCGATGCTCAAAACAGATTTGACCAAGCTTAAGGAGATAGTTAGATGATAGTGTATGTAGATTAAAGAACCAGATAAGAACACAATTAAATGTTGTAAATCAACAGTAAACAATAGCAAGCAAACTCGACAACAGATTCAGAAAGTAATTTTTTTTCAAAAAAAAAAATTTCGGTCAAGCATTTTAACAAATAGCTGGTAGGCACGTTCATGCACAATAATAATCAGCTTCAATTATATAAATGTGTAACCCAAAATTTCTTAAACAAACAGCTCAACAGAACAATATTACGCGAATAGACCTGCTGGAACAACTATTAAGTAAAGAGGAGCAGCACAAATCACAAAACAGATAAGATTCCAATCGATAAAAATCTGAAGTTTAATGGGTCTACTCTGTTTGTAGAAAACCGATTCAATAAACAAAATTATATGCTTAACTCTAAAATGTGATTGTTATATTAATGTTTAGGAGTTACTATCCGATCAAAACGTACTGAAAATGTAAAGAACAGAATCGAAATGCAGCAAAGAACAACAAAAAAAGAATTAAAACAGAGAAAGGAAAAAAAAAACAAAACTAGAATCGCGGAAAACAGAACACTATTTTAGTCGTCTCTCATGAAACCTTCAAAACAACGAAAATAGATTAGAAGAGGATATTATTCTGAGCTTAAAGAACTACATAAAGCAAGAAAAAAAGGTGGAGAAAATCGTTTGAAATAGGAAAACACAGCAGCTAGAAAATGGGTTGCGAAAACATTTTTTTTTTCTACCTGGTTTTGAAATGAAATTGCAGCTTCATTTTTCCAGAGTAATGAACGAAATATATATAAATTTTTTAATTATTATTATCATTATTTTTTTATAATTTTTGTATTTTTTTTATGAAAGTGCTCAGGGAAGCTTACCTATGCTTTGATACCACTTGACACGGGATCCCCTAGAGAAGGGTCCGTGTATAAACCCACAAAATATTCAAAAGGTGCTCGGATGAATGGTGTTGCACAAATCCAACGGAAAAAGTATAGAAATGACTAAGGAAATGCAAAATAGATGAAGGTGATGTGTGTGTGAGTTATGGCCGAATAATAAAGGAAGAAAAATGAAGAAAATGCAAGAATAAACAAGAAGATGAAAGTGGTGAAATGTGTGCGAAAACCATGGAGAATATTATGGAGATGAAGAGAAGAAAAATGCAATAAATAAAATAGTGAAGTGTGTGGAATGTGTGGCCGAAAATAAAGGTGGAAATGTGTGTGTAAGTGAAGCGAAAATGAAAATAATGGAAATACCGTTGGCGGACCCGTAGAGCGATCTTACGGTTTAAGCTCTCGGGTAAACGATTTTCCCGGAGGAAAAACGACCACCGTAGGCCGGGATTTTCGTCCTCAATTCCGACTCCCAATGGAGAAGGCGAGGGAATGCATAAGAATTAACTTAGCAACCCAAGATAAGTTAATAATGGAGGGCTACTCCACTTGGTTCAAAGAACCAAGGAAACTCTCAAAGGCTAACCACCTCAAAGAAGCAAAAAGGGATATTTTATAAATTGGCAAAAGTTCTAGAAAACAACAATATACATGCATTATATAGACCTATGGTGGAGGTTAGGGTTTCCATGGAAAGGATTGGAGCCGTTGATGAAGGCAAAGATGAAGGGACAAGATTGCAATCTATGTGCTTTATTCAAGGGTTGTGGTTCTTTCCTTGTTTTGCTTGATCAATGGTGCTAAATGGCCATGTATCCATCATTGTGGCCACTACTTGATGTACTTGCATGGGCCAAATCTTCAACCTTGGGCTTTCTTGGGTTGGCTCTTCATGAGCCTATTTGATGAAGGTGTTGCATCCAAATGTGAGCCAAATATGGGCCAAGTGATGCTTCCAAATATGTGCCAAGTGATGATTCCAACGTAGGCCAAGTAGTGGGCTTAGCAGTGGGCCTAACCACTTGTGGTCTTCAACCCACAACCATGCCACCAAGATGTGACTAAGTCTTACCAACAAAACTAATGCATGGATGCCAAAAACTAATGGCTAAAAGTTTGCCAAAAATGAGATATCAAAGAAAACAAGCAAGAGAAAATTACAACAATTTGTTCCCTGGAAGACAAATTCCGGCTTCTGGTACTCCAACTGGTGCTCTAGTGTTTTCTTCATTCCGTTCTGAGATTTTCAAGAGGGCATCCATATAGCTAGGCTTCCCATGTGACATCCATGTCCAACGAGCTAGAATCCCACGTGGCATCTCCAACTGGATCAACACCTACAAAAGAAATATCATAATAAGTAAGGAGAATAAATAAAGTTTGGGCTTTTATCGGGTTTTCAAGTAATTGGGCCCCTAGGCATATCAGAGAAGCTGCCGATTGATTGGCGCCCAACGCCGATTGAGAGGCACTCTGTGTGCGTGCTACCTAAGCGACACGCGCGCCGAGGGCGCATGCACCGCACCTCATGTGGCCCAAAGCAATTTTTTTTCAAATGTTCGATTTTCAAACACGTTTCAACCCGACCTTTTACGATACTTTTTAAACGTATTTTACGAGCGTCCCCCACGTATTTTAAAAGATTTTAGAGACCCAAAAATCGAGTCGACGTTTTATCAAAAAATGGTTTTAGTCATTGTTTCAACGTTTTAAAAGTCAACGTCAAGCCAAGTCTCGTGACGGGCCGGAGTGGGTCAGGGTTATCACGAAACAAGTAGTTTTACATACGTTTTAGATTAGGCCTTAAAGGTCAATAGAGGTGGGTCAATTGTCTAAGTCCGTTTTCTTTTAAAGTGTTAAGTAAAAATAAAAATTTTTATGTGAAAGTACGAGGGTTTAAGTTAAGATTACATCACGACAAGTCCGTGGCGGCCCTGACCTGATTGGGGTCGTCATAAACTGCATGGATTCGTTTAAAAACAGAATCTATCCATACTGACGAAATGGAAAGCCCAAACAGTTCCCGAATATTTACGTAAAGTAAAATTCTCCTATCTCAGGTTTAAAACATTTTGACAACTTGTTTTTTTTTTTAAAAACTATCAACCTATTATATCTTCAAAACATCAAACATTTAGTTTCACTCCAAAACTACCTATACATTCATCCCAAGTGTCAAAATCGCTCAGACTGCACAACGCACTCCCACAGGCATCCTTCTTCAATCTGTACATTCATCTTGTTGGGAAACATCTTCCTCACCTTCTTCAAGTTCATCTACACCATAGAGACGCCTATGAGATAAAACTCAGCAAGTTTACGTAAATGTCAATGCATGACATGCTTATGAAATTTTATAAATCCTATGCATTTATTTATTTATCAGTCCATGACAGTCTTTGGTTATCGGAGCATCACTCGGCAGATGGATAGGGCACATCTAATGATTTGATAGCCTGCACCATCTGAAGGGAGGAAAACATGCTCACCACGGAACGCCATGTCTGAACCTCTCCCCGATAACCACATAGAGGTTGTTTACATGATACTTTCATACTTGCAATTCTTTTCATGAAATCAAAGCATAAATTCATTTTCATGTCATTTCATAAATTAATGATGCATGAACAATAAAAATGCATAACATAATACGTAAATAACATAAGTACCATCAAAGACAATATATAACCTACAAAACAACTAACCCTAGGCTACCCATCCAAAAGCATATAAAAATACAATAGTCCAAGTTCATCAACAAACATGACCGACATATGGTGTAGGCCTTTCGGCCACAGTAAGTCACGAAAACTTACCTCGCGTCCTAAGCACTTCAAAATCTTGAGTCCAACCACTTGTTCTTGTCAATTACACAATCTAACACAATACACAATATCAACTTCAAACATAAATTCAAAAACTCAGAATTACACAACTTTCTACTCAACTTTATCTATACATAACTTTTACATTTCTTAACCATTTTTAATATCCAATATGTTACACGAATCGTATAACATCTAGTTTCATGTGGCATTATCCATTTAAGTCATTAAGATCAGAATAAAAATAGAATTTACCAAAACCGAACTGCCAGCACATAAACTCTCCTCGGATTTACAGCAGATTTTTCATCAAACTTCAAATGGTCATAACTTTCTCAATTCTCAATCAAATCGAGTGATTCAAGTTGTTATAAACTCCTTTAAGAGTCCTAGAATAAAAACAGAATTTACCAAAACCGAACTGCCAGCACATAAACTCTCCTCGGATTTACAGCAGATTTTTCATCAAACTTCAAATGACCATAACTTTCTCAATTCTTAATCAAATCGAGTGATTAAAGTTGTTATGAACTCCTTTAAGAGTCCTATATCCAATGAAACAACTATTTAACCAATAAAAATCACGAGCTAGGTCAGTTTATTTAGAAACTGAATGTGCTCTGTTTTGTGCGGTTTTCTAAACTTGTAAATCCAAGCACTAATAATCTATTTCATCCAATCCTAATCCTTTAAATGTTCATTTAACAACTTAAACTCACTAAACATTCAAGAACTTGGATTAAAATTTGGAGGTCTAGGGTTTGTAAACCCATGCACAAAACTCCACAATTTGTTTGCTAACTAACATTAAAAATGCATAAAAATGCATAACCATTCTATCTCTTACCTTCAATCTTTCTTCAAGGGAGCTTGGAGCTTGGAGCTTAGGCTTCAATGGCTGATGGCTGCCGTGAGGAAAAAATGAAGAAGGAGAAGACTTAGGTTTAGATTTTTATAAACTTTAATTTATGCCTAATTACCTAATTAGGCACATATCTTTTTTTTTTCAAAACGGCCTTTATCTTTAATCCCAACTTGAATCATCTTATTTTATTTTATTTTTTCTTTTCACTTAATTAATCGTTCCTCCTCTTTGTTCTTTACTTATTCATTTCCTTAATAAATCTTACATATGGTTTTTGTTGAAAAATACTTGTATTTACTTTATTAATTCACTTCCTTCTCTCTTCAATTTAAAACACTATTAACATAGTACTTATTTCCCAAAATGAACTTTATATATATATATATATATAAAGTTTGTACAATAATTCAGAGACAGAATGTATAAAATTTCAAGGTATTACAATCTACCCTCCTTAAACAAAATTTTGCCCCAAAAATTTGCTTAAACAGAAAAGTTCAGGATATTTATTCATCATATCCTGCTGCCGTTCTCATGTGGCTTCTTCCACTTCATGATTCTACCACAAGACCTTCACTAACGGAACCTCCTTGTTGCGTAAAACTTTAATCGAAGACTCCAAGATCCTGATTAGTTTCTCTTCATACATCAGCGTTGGCTGAATCTCGATTTCCAGCAGCTCCACCACCTAAGATGGATCACGTATGCACTTTCTTAGCATGGATACGTGAAATACATCATGAACTCCCACCATGGATGTTGGAATTTGTAATTTGTATGCTGTCTTTCTAATCCGTTTCACAATAAGGAATGGTCCAACATATCTAGGACTGAATTTCCCTTTCTTGCCAAATCGCATAACCCTTTTGAATGGAGATATCTTCAGAAATACCTCGTCTCCTTCATTGAATTCTAGCTCACTTTGTCTTTGATCTGTATAACTTTTCTGACGACTTTGAGCTGTCTCAATTCATTGTCTGATAATAGCAATTTTTTCTGCAGTTTGTTGTAGAATTTCAGGTCCAATCAAGCTAGCCTCGCCAACTTCATCCCAATACAGAGGAAACCTAAATTTTCTTCCATATAGTGCTTCATAAGGATCCATACCAATAGTAGCTTGAAAACTATTGTTATAGGAGAACTCAATCAAAGGCAAATATCTGCTCTATGAACCTCGAAACTCCAGCACACAAGCTCTAAGCATATCCTCCAGAATTTGATTCGTTCTCTCAGTCTAACCATCTGTCTGAGGATGAAATGCCGTGCTGAAATTCAAATGAGTTCTCATAGCTATATGCAGGCTTTTCTAGAAGTTAGAAGTAAATCTTGAGTCTCTATCTGAAATAATTGAAACAGGAACCCCATGGAGTCTGACAATTTCTTGAATATACAATTTTGCAAGTCGATCCATGGAATATGTCATCTTGTTTGGTAGAAAATAGGCTGACTTTGTTAAACAATCCACAACAACCCATATTCCATCGTGTCCTTTCGTTGTTCTCGGGAGTCTAACTATAAAATGCATGGAAATTTGCTCTCATTTCTACTCTAGAATCGATAGTGGTTGTAAAGTTCCAGCTAGCCTCTGGTGCTCAACTTTGACCTGCTAATAGATTAAACAAGTTTCTACATGTTTAGCAACCTCTTTTTTCATATTAGGGCATCAGAAATGTTGCCTTAAGTCTCTATACATCTTTCTTCCTGGATGCACAGAGTAAGCCGAGGAGTGCGCTTCAGTTAGAATTTCTTTCTTCAATTCCTCATCAGTAGGCACGTACCATCTATGCCTAAATTTCAATATACCATCATCCGACTGATTGAAATCAGACAAATTCTTGGATGTCATACTCAATCTGTACTTCTCACAATCCAAATTTTTTTGTTGAGCTTCACTGCTTTTGTCTAATATTGTCGGCTTTAGTGAAATATTTGCAAGCATAATGGAAAACTCTGCAACAATTTCCCCATTGAACTTCAAAATCTCTGATTTCAGCGTTACAGACATTGTTGAAAGTGAAGGTTGACTCATTGTAGGCATTCTACTTAAAGCATTTGCGACCTTATTTGCCTTTCCTGGGTGGTATTTGATCTCGAAATCGTAATCCTTGACAAATTCTAACCACCTTCTTTGTCACATATTCAACTTCTTCTGCGTAAACAAATACTTGAGGCTTTTATGATCAGAGAATACCTCGCATTGTTGACCATATAAATAATGCCTTCATATCTTGAACGTGAAGACAACTGCTGCCAATTTAAGGTCATGTGTCGGATAGTTCTATTCATACATCTTTAACTACCGTGAAGCATAGGCGATGACTCTTACCTCCTGCATAAGTACGCATCCAAGTCCAATCTTAGACGCATCACAGTAGATATTGAATTTGTCACCTTCAACTAGTAGTGTTAAAATTGGAGCTGTAGTTAATTTTTGTTTCAGTTGTTGAAAACACTTATCACACTCAGTTGACCATACAAACCTCACGTTCTTCCTCGTCAAACGTGATAAAAGAACTGCAATTCTCGAAAATCCTATGAACTTCCGATAATATCCGGCCAATCCTAGAAATCCACGTATTTCTCGTACATTTTTAGGCTGCAGCCAATCTTTAACAACCTGGATCTTGGTTGGATCTACAGAAATTCCTTCTTGAGATATAACATGGCCAAGAAAATTGATCATGTCCAGCCAAAATTCACATTTGGAAAACTTTGGGTACAGTTGATGTTGCTTCAGAATTTTCAAAACAATCCTCAATAGCTCCTCATGTTCCTCCTTCGTTCGAGAATAGACCAAGATATCATCAATGAAAACGACGACAAACTTGTCTAAATATTCCTTGAAAACGCGATTCATCAGATCCATGAAAGCTGTATGAGAATTTGTAAGTCCAAAAGACAAATACTAGAAACTCATAATGCCCATACCTCGTACGAAATGCCGTCTTTTGAATATCTTCCCTTCTGACTCTCAACTGATAATAACCCGAGCGTAAGTCGATCTTTGAAAATACTAGGGCACCCTGCAGTTGATCAAACAAGTCGTCTATCTGTGGCAACAAATATTTGTTCTTTACTGTCAACTTGTTCAACTCCCTGTAGTCGATACACATTCTGAGAGTTCTATATTTCTTTTTGACAAAAAAGAACTGGCGCTCCCCATGGAGAAAAACTAGGTCAGATGAATCCCTTGTCCAACAATTCTTTTAACTGAGATTTCAATTCTTTCAGTTCGGTAGGCGCCAATCTGTACGGATTCTTTGACACAGATTAAGACCCTGGATATACATCAATTACAAATTCTATTTCTCAGTCCGGCGGTAATCCTAGGAGATCATCGAGAAAAATCTCTGTAAATTCTTGAACAATTAGAATGTCACTTGGCTTTACCTCATTGAATAATTGAGTATCAATCACTATTTCCAAATAAACTGAGCATTTATCTTTAAACTGTTGTTGGACCATCATAGAATAGGAAGTAGGTAGTCCACTTGTTCTATTCATGGCCTAAAAAGTAAATTTTTCTTTATTCGGAAGCTGGAAAGTCACTATCCCAGATCTGTAGTCAATAGTGGCAAAATGGTGGGATAGCCAGCCCATACCCAGAATAAGATCATATCGCTTTATGCACATAACTATCAGATGGGCAAAAAGGGTATTATTCCCTACGGAAATAACATTGCCTTCGAATATTCGATCTGACAGCATACATTCTCCCGAAGGTAGCATTACGCTATATGAACAATCCGCCAACTCTGGCACTAATTTCAATCTAGCTACACAAGTAGTCGAAATACAAGAATGTGTACCTCTTGTGTCTATCAATGAAAAGACTGCTATGCTAGTAATCAAGATGGTACCTGTAATAAAAGAAGGTTTGGCATCATCATCAACGTCACCAGGCTCGATGAAAGCAAATATCCTCCTTGGAAAATTTTAAGCATAGTGGTCTGCCTCCTCACATCTAAAACACCTTGAACTTGGACTTGTTTTCCTTTTCCCTGATAACCCTTTCCGTCATATGGCCTCTTTACCCCTCGTTGTTGTTGTCCTCTCGGTTGCCAGCTTTTGTTTTGAGATTGAGGCTAAATCCTCAAAAAAATCCCCTGGTAGGCCCTCTCGGTTTGACACAGGTTTGTTCTGCAGCTTCAAACTCCAGGGTTCTTGATAAGATATCTGCATAAGGAACATTCAAAGTTCCTGATATGATAACACTCTTTCTGTGACGGCCCACGACCCGATCAGGGTCCGAGGAGCCATCACTCCAGGACATTCAAAACGGGGACTAATTTTTTTTGGATAAACAGATTGAACTCTTAAAACAAACCCTTAAAACTTTACAGAGAGAGAAAACATTCTCTGGATTTAAAAGTAAAATAGGAAAATAGTTAAAATTGGACTACAGAATGAATGGCAGAAGAAATCAGAATACTTGGAACGTTTAAATAAAAGGCTGGATGGACGTTAGGCATGCAGAGGACAACGTGATAAGATACATGCAGTGAACATAAATGAAAAATATAAACTGGAAGGCATATTGGAAGAAAGGCTACAATGAATAACGGAATCGGGTGATCTATGGCAGAAGAAGTAAATAAACTGGGGCGGAAGAAGTGGGCAGATGACGTCAGGCGGAAGATGTAGCCAAACTGGGCGAAAGATGTGGGCAGATGACGTCAGGCGAAAGATGTGAATTACAAGCAGAAGTGGACTGTTCACCGGCAGAAGTGAACTACAGGCAAAAGTTTACTGTTCACCGGTAGAAGTGAACTACAGGCAAAATTTTACTGTTCACCATTAGAAGTGACCTTGGCAGAAGATGTGGATGGATGACGTCAAGCAGTAGAAGCGATTTTAAAGGCAGCGGTGGATGTGATTTTAAAGGCAGAATTGGCAACATTTAACAGGAAGACATGTAAACAGGGAGCATAAAACACAAGGCATAAAAGTTTCAGACCCTCCAAACCCGATTCAAAACAAAGTTGTAAAACATGCTTTACAAATGACAGAGACTCAAGAAGACAAATTGCATGGACAACTCTAAAATTCGAGACCATCTATGCACAACCTAAAAAGGGAGAACTCAAGCAGTTCCAGAATGTTTTCAAAACATATATACAACTATCAATTACAGAGGTTTAAAAACTTAGACACCAAACCTCTACGTTATCCAAATTTCTAACAGAATCCCAACAGGGTTTTAAAAACAAAAACACCAGAAACTCAGTAGAGTTTACAGACATGAACTTTACTTTAAAAACTTAAACCTCGGGACAAAAATATGTCTAGCTGCAGAAACCAACCCCCCCGCAAGCTCGTGCCACCAACAACCTACTCCTCGGCCTGAGGCACAAAGTTCTCATCCACTGGATCCGTACCTACAACAAGGAGTTCACCTATGAGTCTAAAACTCAGTAAGAACATGAATAAAATGCAGTGATGCATATGCTATGCATGAACTTTCAGAATACAGTGATAGTACATTATATTACGTTTCACTGGCAGAGGGGTATAAGTGGGGCTTATAAGGGAACTGGCAAGTGCACTATCAGGAACATAACAGATATACAGAACAGAACAAAACAGTAGGCCAGTCCCCGTCCCACACTTAACCGATACTGTAACGACCCGACCCCACGGGCCCGGCCAGTCGTGCAGTCCTCACCCAACAGGCCCAGACACTGCCACATGGCAGCCACACAGGCCCACCACGTGTACTCACGATCTTCTCCCACTACCTGGTTTAATGGAAGTTTTTGACTTCCCTGAGATTAGAACCTTGGCTCCCAGGCTTCATAACCAAGGGTTCACCATCCTAGGTACCACTTGAGCTAAGAATGAAGCCTGGGAGCTAGGGTTCTAATCCCAGTGAAGGCAAAAACTCACATTAAACCAGGTAGTGGGAGAAGATCGTGAGTACACGTGGTGGGCCTGTGTGGCTGCCACGTGGCAGTGCCTGGGCCTGTTGGGTGAGGACTGCACGACTTGCCGGGCCCGCGGGGTCGGGTCGTTACAGATACATTACATTCAGATTTTTATCTTTCTTAACTTCAAAACGTGTACAGAAAACATTTTGCATGAGCTTTCGGAAAATGTGCATGCATGGACGTTTACAAGACTCCAACTTAAAATAACAGACAACAGGAAATCAAACGGCAGAACATGAAGAGAAATACAGAAAACTCAGAACAAAACTCTAACTTATCTACCCGAAACTACCCGACAGAAGTAAAACCTAGTATCTCAATGTTGTAGGGAATTAAGGGCCGATCTACACACATGAACTTACCTGTGTCCGAAAAGTAGCAAGCTTTGCTCGTGAAACCACGGTGATGCACGAACCTATGACGCGCATGAAAAAGGGAAATTAACAAAGCTGCAAATACTAACTAATAACTTGGTAGAATATGCTTCAAACTCCATTCAAACCTTTAGAAAACAAACCAACGTGTTTTCATCCAAGAACAATGAGTTCTCTCCAAAATATTTTAACCCTAAACTCAACAAAACTCACATTTTTAACTTGTCCAAACTCGTTAACTTTAGCAGATGTTTACCTTAGGCAGAGAAATAGAAGAAAACTGAGGAGATCGAAGGAGCTTCGAAGGGCGTTTGCCGTCAGGGAGAGAGAAAACAGAGGGGAGGGGAAGGAAGCAGAGGAGAAATGAGGGTTTCACGTAGGAGGAAAGAGAAGAAGAACATGGCTTCTTCAACAAGTTGCCAAGTGTCAAGCAACCATAGGCTATCCCCCACCAACCTTAATTCCTTCCCAACATACCCCTCCATGCATTTCTAACTATTAGTTTTTAACTAAATTACTATTTAGTCCCTCCAACCGTTTTTACGAATTACCCACATTCAATGAATCCATCAGTAAACTCATAAAACATACATTGTATAAATATTCCCATTAATTTCGTCTAATAATTCAAGGAATATTTACATGGCAAAATTGCCGGGTGTTACATCCCACTCACCTTAAAAGAATTTTGTCCTCAAAATTTGCTTAAGCGAATAGCTCTGGATACTGGGCTCCAACATCTTGTTGTCTTTCCCATGTGGCTTCCTCCACATTATGATTGCGCCATAAAACTTTCACCAATGGGACTACCTTGTTGCACAACACCTTGAGTGAAGTATCCAATATTTGTATGAGCCTTTCTTCATATGTCAGCGTCGGCATGATATTGAAGTCCATATGTTTCACTATCTGAGTTGGATCTCGTACACATTTTCTCAGCATCGAAACATGAAAAACATTGTGAACTTCATCCATTGACGCTGGCAACTGCAGTCTGTAAGCCATGCTTCCCACTCTCTTCACAATGGGAAATGGCCCCACAAACCTTGGACTGAGCTTCCCTTTCTTACCAAATCTCATCACCCCCTTGAAAGGCGACACCTTCAGGAATACTTCATCGCCTTCAGCGAACTCCAAGTCTCTCCGTCTTCGGTCTGCGTAACTTTTCTGCCGACTCTATGCAGTTTGGATTCTTTGTTTGATAGCAGCTACTACCTCAGACATCTGCTGTAATAATTCGGGGCCGACGAGTTTGGATTCTCCGACTTCATCCCAACATAATGGAGACCTGCATTTCCTGCCATAAAGGGCTTCATATGGAGCCATGCCAATTGTAGCCTGGTAGCTATTGTTGTAAAAAAACTCCATGAGTGGCAAATATCTACTCCAAGGAGCATGAAATTCAAGTACGCACGACCTTAACGTATCCTCTAGTATCTGTATCGTTCTCTCAGATTGTCCGTCCGTCTGTGGATGAAATGCTGTGCTGAAATCTAACTTGGTGCCCAAGGAGTTTTGCAAGCTTTTCCAGAACCTCGACGTAAACCTAGGGTCTCGGTCAGACACAATTGATACTGGCACCCCATGCAGCTTGATGATCTCGCTAATGTATAGCTCTGCATACTGTTCCATAGAGAATGTCGTCTTCACAGGTAGAAAATGGGCCGACTTCGTCAATCTGTCTACTATGACCCATATGCTATTATGGCCCTTTTCCGTCCTCGGAAGGCCAACGACAAAGTCCATAGTAATGTTCTCCCACTTCCATTCAGGGATCGGGAGAGGCTGAAGTGCTCCACCTTGTCGTTGATGCTCAGCCTTCACTTGTTGACATATCATGCAAGACTCCACAAATTTGTCCACTTCATTCTTCATATTCGGCCACCAGAAGTGAAGGTTCAAGTCTTGATACATTTTTGTGCTTCCAGGATGCACAGAGAAAGAAGATGAGTGAGCTTCCGACAAGATGTCCTTCCGTAGCTCTTCGTCTCTCGGAACATACCACCTGTCCTTGAACTTCAGAATACCATCTCCTGAATAGCTAAACTCGAAAGAGGCCATAGGTAACTTGCTTACTATATCAGCCATTTCTTTTGAATTGGTCTTCTGGGCTTCTTTAATTTGGTTCAGGATGGTGGGCCGTAGTGTCAAATCTGCTAGCATGGCCGACAACCCAGAAACTATTTCCATATCAAACTTCTGAATCTCTGTCCTTAAAGGCATTGATACGGCCGACATAGCTGATTGCATAGTAGCTAGCATCCTGCTCAATGCATCGGCTACCACGTTAGCTTTCCCCGGGTGGTATTTAATCTCAACATTGTAATCCTTCACGAATTCTAACCACTGCCTTTGTCTCATGTTTAACTCTTTCTGGGTAAATATGTACTTCAAGGTTTTGTGATCCGAAAACACCTCACACGATTTCCCATACAAGTGGTGTCTCCATACCTTCAGTACATAAACAATTTTCGCTAACTCCAGATCGTGAGTAGGGTAGTTTTGCTCGTGATTCTTCAACTGTCTGGATGCGTACGCCACCACTTTTCCTTCTTGCATCAATACGCACCCTAGGCCAATCCCTGACGCGTCGCAATAAACACTGAATTTTCCGTCTTCAACTGGCAATACTAACAAAGGAGCAGTGGTTAATTTCTACTTAGCGTCTAAATACTCACCTCACAAGCTTCAGACCACTTGAACTTGATGTCTTTCCTCGTTAAGCTAGTCATGGGCTTTGCTATCACAGAAAATCCCTTGATAAACTTTCTGTAGTAACCGGCTAACCCGATAAAACTCCACAGCTCACTGGCATTCCTCGGTCTCGGCCAGTCTTTCATGGCCTGAATCTTGGTCGGATCCACTGAAACTTCTTCTGCAGACACTACGTGGCCTAGAAAATTAATTCTGCTCAACCAGAATTCACACTTCGACAGCTTGGCGTACAGTCGATGCTGTTTTAGAGTTGACAGCACAATAGCCAAGTGCTCTTCATGCTCCACCTCATTCCGAGAATAAACCAGGATGTCGTCGATGAAGACGATCACAAATTTATCCAAGAAGTCCTGGAATATTCTGTTCATCAGGTCCATAAATGCCGCCGGGGCATTAGTCAATCTAAAAGACATCACAAGAACTCACAATGTCCGTATAGAGTCCTGAATGCAGTCTTTGGAATATCATCAGCCCTGACCTTCAATTGATAGTAACCGGAGCGCAAGTCAATCTTTGAAAATACCCGAGCCCCTTGCAGCTGGTCAAACAAATCGTT
The DNA here is from genome assembly GCA_022432975.1 of Begonia masoniana. Taxonomy (NCBI): domain Eukaryota; kingdom Viridiplantae; phylum Streptophyta; class Magnoliopsida; order Cucurbitales; family Begoniaceae; genus Begonia; species Begonia masoniana. Next base: position 31,604,352 of record CM039511.1, read on the forward strand.
TATTCTCGACAGCGGGTACTTATTCCTAATGGTTAACATGTTCAGCTCACGGTAGTCAATACACATACGTAGGGACCCATCCTTCTTCTTGACGAACAAGACGGGAGTGCCCCACTAAGAGAAACTAGGGCGCACAAAGCCCTTGTCCACCAATTCCTTTAGCTGAGTCTTCAACTCCTTTAGCTCTATTGGCGCCATACGGTACGGATTCTTCGATACCGGTTCAGCACCTGGACATACATCAATCTCAAACTCGATTTCGTGATCTGGTGGCAATCCTAGTAAGTCATCTAAGAAAACCTCCGAGAAGATTCGAACTACTGGAATATTTTGAAGTTCCACCTCGCCTTGCCTTTCGAACATCTACTATGTGGGCAAGAAATCTGACGCATCCTGACCTCATCAGCTGTTGAGATTTCAAGGAGGATATAACAGGCGTACGGTGTTTCTTTGGTACTGCCTGATAAGAGAACTCTACCTCGTTCGGGCGTTTAAAAGACACGAGCCCGGATCTGCAGTTGATGGTGGCGTGATGTCTAAATAGCCAGTCCATCTCCAGAATAACATCGTATCCTTTCATACCGATGACGATAATATTGGCATACAACTTCTGGTCTCCTACTGACACTATATCACCCCGTACAACTTGCTCGGAGTGCATAAACTCTCCGGACAGTAGCATAATGTTGTAGGGCTGATCTGACGGCATACAACAAAACTTCTCTCTAACCACGAAGTGTGACGACCCCAACCCGTTCAGGGCTGCCACGGACTTGCCATAACATAATGAAACGTACCCAAGTCCTAATCCCTTGCGGCTTCTCTTATATATATATATATATATATATATATATATATATATATATTTTGTTAACTCATAATCTTTGACCTCAAATCCTCCTTATCAAGTTTCTAATGTTTAAAATCATTTGAAATGGTTCAATTAAACAATGTATTAAAGTGATGGAAAATCATAACGCAGAACCGAGGGCAAAATTGACAAAAACCACAAAAAACGAGGGGCGATCGATCGGCCCTTATGAAGCCGATCGATCGCCCTATGGTTCGCCGATCGATCAGCCCCTTTTGGCCGATCGATCGGCTAGCGCTCTGGAAAAACCAGAGCGCTACGCCTTATCACTGCCGATTGATCGCCAACTTGGGCGATCGATCGGCGAACACTCTGGAATATTAATACTAGAGTGTTGCCTTTATTCTTCACCTTCCTCCTTAATTCCTTCCTATCCCATTTTTCCTTATCATCAACTCATACATTTTCCCAATTTCGACCACCACCTAAACCCAACACGAACTTAGCTTACACATAACTAAAATCCAAGAAACCGAACGGCGTGGATTGCTCTAAAACCGAGAGTATCCGTATAAGTTCAAAATACCTAAAATCATCAACTACGATCCACCCTAGTCCACAGCTCAAAGTGTTAAGCATAAAAATGGAATTTCCTAAAACATCACCAGAGAAATACATTTATCAAATCATTCAAAATAGCACAACTTCAAGCCTACATCCACTATAAAATTCCCAAAATAACAAACTTAACTATACAACCTAAAACCCATCACCTTTTTAATCGACGAAACTAACTCAAATCCATTCGACACAAAACAGTTCGGTGCACACCATCGAATCATCAATCCAAGCCAAACACGTCCCGTCGCCACGAGCCCCGCCCATCGACCATCTATACATGACCATCGAGAGAAAGCTCCGTACCTTCGATCTTTTCACCTACATCATACAACATAAACATTAAGCCTAATGCTTAGTAAGAGAATGCACTATAATGACGTATGCATGAATGCATGACTTTTCATAAAACATGTTCATTTACTTGTTCTTATTCTTTTTCTTTTCGTTGACATGAATTAAGTAGGGGATTGTGTGAGGGAGTAGGCCAAGTGCATGTACATAGTCCTTTCGGCCGTATTCATGGTCCATCACGTGGATAGTGACATTAGTTTTGTTGATATGGCCATACTGTCCCAACCCATACTTAATCGTTACTTTTCCTTTACATAAATCATGCATGGAGACATTTCATATATCATTTGAGAAAACATGATGCATGAGGGATTTACACATAATATACCATTAAACAATTTACAAACGTACATGGGCACACTTTACTTATTACGAAACTAACAAACAGTTAACAACTAACATTCTAGGCTACCCGACTCGTTAAACTCCACAATTAGGAAACCATCATCAGAGTACAAAAACCTAGCATCGACATGATTTAAGGCCTTAAGGGCTGGAAACCTAGCACCCACTTACCTAGCTTCCTTAGCAAGCCGAGCACCGTCCAAAAGTCGTCTCCACCTAAGGTATTTCACAAGTAGAGGTATTAAAGTAGATCCTAAATAAACAATTTTCAAACTTAAACTAAGCTCCTAACTAAGACTATTCTCCCTAAAACTTCAATTTTCTCCATTCGGGCATTTCATCGAACATGTTGTGTTCACCATGAACCAAACTCCATTAATGGAGGTTTTACAACTCTCAACAACCAAAAACCTAACCTAAATCCATCAATAACCAAAATTTCACATTACTATCTACAATAATCGTAAATGCATCGTCAAAGGGTATTAACTTGAACATCCTAACAATTTCTAACCAAACTCGGAGATTTCTAATAAAACCCTAAACCAAAATCAACCTAGAAATCACAACTAAACGAGTCTTGAGCATATGGTTTACCTAGAGTGTCGATTGGGGAAGAAAACCCGGAAGAGAAAACGCCGAAGGAGAGGCGTTAATCGGTCGATTGGAGAATCGTGAGAGGGAGGAAGAAATTTCGCCAAGGGGGAGGAGGAATCGGGTCTGGAGAATTCAACAGAGAGAGGGAGGGGTGTTGTGATATTTTTATAAAATTTACTTACCAAATTACTTTTTTACCCTCTCACTTGATTTTCTAACGAATCCGTTATTTAACCTATCGATTTGGTTTCTCCAAAATTTTCTTATTTCACTAAATATTCCTATTTAATCATAGGGTTTTAACAAAACTCTCTGTTCGCAAAACGGACTTAATTTACTATATTTACGAATTAAAACGCTATAGGGCTAAAAATGAAATTTGGCATTACGCTATCAATTTGGATTTCTAGAAATTTACTTATTCTTCTAAAAATTCCCATAAATTCCTAGGATCCTAATAAAACCTCTCGCTCACAAAATAGACCTATATTTCTTATTGAAAAAAATACCCTTGGAGCAGAAACCTGAAGAACTCGGGTGTTAAACGAAGTCCACTGCCACAAACTAATGTATGGCCCCCGTGTCCCACAAGGTATAAGCAGGTGCATCACATATAAAAATTGTACCTGTAATTGCTATATGCTGAGCGGCATCATCATCATCCTCCATCATTGCAAAGACTCTTTGCACGGCCTGATTCGGTCTCGTGTCGGGCATTGGGCAGTCCCGGACGTGATGGCCTTCTTTGCCACATCGAAAGCATTGGCAAGTTATAAGTCTACATTCCCCTCTGTGAATTTTCCGACATCGCGGGCATACGAAAAGCTGAGGAGGCCCCATTGGCCTCTTTCCCTTGTCTTGATAAGTGATGGTCTCATTGGGCCTCTTAATGCCCCAGTTCTGTTGCTGTTGAGGAATATTCTGAATAATCCCTCTCGATTGATCTCTCTGTCTCTGGGACTTCGCTTCTAAGGTGTAACGCCCCGAGTCTTCCAGACTCGGTTTTGCTACCCAAAACATTGAACTGAACTAAGAGAAATTACGGAAAATTTTAAATTTTCTCTCAGTGATGATAATTCTTATCTTTAATCCTCGACTTTACAGCGGAAAACTCAATAAGTAGACAACGCTCATAATTAGACAAAACGTTAAGACATTTGGCCGAAGGGAATTGGAAACTCAAGGACATCTACCGATCGCAAAAAGACAAAGCATGTTGCACGCTCCTACCGATTGACACATGCATCCCACGTGATTCATTAAACTTCATCCGATCACAAAACGACAAGACTTAATATCGGCTTCTACCGATTGACACATGCACATCACGTGACTCATTAAACTTCATCCGATCACAAAACGACAAGACTTAATATCGGCTTCTACCGATTGACACATGTACATCACGTGACTCATTAAACTTCATCCGATCACAAAATGATAAGACTTAATATCGGCTTCTACCGACTGACACATGCACATCACATGACTCATTAAACTTCATCCGATCACAAAACGACAAGACTTAATATCGACTTCTACCGATTGACACATGCACATAACGTGACTCATTATACTCCTTCCGATAGAAGACATCATCCGATAGAGGACATCATCCGATGGAAGACATCATCCGATAGAAGACATCATCCGATGGAAGACATCATCCAATAGAAGACATCATCCGATGGAAAACATCATCCGATGGAAGTCATCATCCGATGGAAGACATCATCCGATAGACAGGAAACTTTCAGACTTTCACAAACTTCAACATGACTGAATAAACTAACACACAGTTGGACCATAACCTCATCAAGAATACGTGTAGCGAGAGACTCTAACAAAACAAATCATTCTATCATTTCACGATCATTCTCAAACTCAGAAGTTAATCAGTCAAGTTCCAGTATCCATTGATTTAAGAAAGCATTATACTTAGACCTCAATATTCATAACCTTACTAATATAATAAAAGTAGTAACCAGAAGTTTAAATCGCCTTTCCAGCCACTCACTGACAGCCTGAACTCCTTCCAGCAACCAACCTTAAACATCCTCATTAGACTTGAAATCCTCACCTGCTAGTTCTTCACCTACATCATAAGGTTTAAACTATAAACCTAATGCTTAGTAAGAAGTGCAATGCTAACATGTATGCATGAATGCACAAATTAAGGAAAACACATGTTCATGATCTTTTCGTGTTCTTGTTTTTGTTCATGTTCATCGTTTTCATCATATGGATTAAGGGAGGATTTAAAAGGGGGTTGACAGTGATAGTGTACATAGTCTCTTGCGGGTCGTATTCATGGTCCTTCTTTTGGACAGTGACATACGCCAAACCGCCCCCAACCCTCTCTTAATCCTTATTGCATAAGTTTCATGTTCATATCTTGTTCATGGGAGAAATCATGCACTTAAAACATTTTCATATGCTTGAGAAATATTCATGATGCATGAGCATGAGTACATCTTAGTTCATCAGACTACTGAACAAGCCATTCATTGATCAAAAGATCATAACATCAAACTTGAGTATCTTACCCAAACAGACAATAGCATAGATAATCTTTAACATCATAGACAACTTCTACCTAGTACCCTTGCGATGTAGGGCCTTAATGGCCGGAAATCTTACTCACTTACTTACCTGGTTTCCTTAGCAACTTGAGCACTTCTCTTCAAACTTCTTCACCTAGAAACATTTCACATTACAGTGTTAAATCAAAATCCTAACTAAAAAACATCCTAGTATCTAACATAAATATTTCTAAATCTTCCTAGTCGAGCGCCTAGTGTGTACAGATTAAACTTCCAGAACCTAAATAACTGGATTAAGTCTAACAACTAAACACGGTTTATTATCTTAATGTCCAGAATCGAATCAGAAATGCCATTTCTAAACACAGATCATGATTGTCACTACCATTACTCTGTTAGTGAAGAATCCGAAACCTCAAGTTCTAGCTGAAGACAGAGCTCTAAGTAACTACCCAGTAACTACATTGTCTAAGTCTCACCTAGAGCGTGGATTGTCGAAGTGGAGGCTGAAGAACTGGTTGCCGGCGAAAGAATAGCTGGCAAAGAGGGAGCTCTGGAAGGAAAGAAATTGTCGAGAGAGGAAATGTCGGCTATAGCGAGGTTTTAATGAGGTTTAAGAATTTTCATAACCTATTTATACCAATTAAAATCCACCTTAATTACAAACTTGCCATCCAATCTAGTTTCACTCAACTTGTAATAAATAAGTCTTGGAATTAAATTTAAAATTATAAAGATCAATAAAAGGGTGACAATTAAAATGGTTAAGAAAATCACCTGGCCGAAATTGTCGGGTGTTATATCAACCCCTCCTTAAACAAAATTTTCGTCCTTGAAAATTGATCAAACAAAGAGCTCTGGATATTTGTCCAACATGTCCTGCTGTCGCTCACAAGTGGCTTCTTCAATGCCATAATTCGTCCACAAAACTTTTACGAAAGGAATTTCTTTATTCCGTAGAGTCTTAACTGTAGATTCCAAAATTCATACAAGTTTCTCTTCATACGATAATGTCAGCTCAAACTCAATTTCCGTTGGCTTAACAACCTGTGACGGATCACGTATGCATTAGCATGGATACATGAAAGACATTATGGACATTTTACAGTGATAGAGAAAATTGCAACCTATAAGCAGTTTTACCAATCCTTGTCAAGACAGGGAAGGGACCAATGAATCGTGGACTAAGTTTTCCTTTCTTGCCAAATCTTAAAACTCCCTTAAACGGTGAAATCTTTAAGAAAACTTCATCTCCAACAGCAAATTCAAGATCTCTCCTTCTTTGGTCTGCATAACTCTTCTGTTGGCTTTGTGCAGTCATCATTCTTTTCCTAATTATGGCAATCTTGCCTGACATCTGCTGTAAAATTTCAGGGCCTAGAAGTTTTGCTTCTCCAACCTCATCCCAATATAAGGGTGATCTACATTTCCTACCATACAGTGCCTCGTAAGGTGTCATACCGATAGTGGACTGGTAACTATTGTTGTAGGAGAATTCCACTAAGGGCAGGTATCGATTCCAAGATGTCTGAAAATCTAGCACACACGCCCTCAACATATCCTCAAGTGTCTGAATTGTTCTCTCTGACTGGCCATTTGTCTGAGGATGAAAAGCAGTGCTGAAAGATAACTTTGTACCAAGCGTGCCTTGAAGACTTTGCCAAAACCTCGAGGTGAACCTGAGATCACGATCGGAGACAATGGATATAGGAATCCCATTCAATCTGATAATTTCCTGAACATACAGATTAGCAAGCTGGTCTATCGTGTACGTTGTCCTTACAGGTAGAAAGTGAGCTGATTTCGTCATTCTGTCAAATATGACCCAAATGCTATCATGACCTTTAGTTGTCTTAGGTAATCCTACAACAAAATCCATGACAATGTTTTCTCACTTCCATTTGGGAATTGGTAAGGGTTGAAGGGTACCTCCTAGACGTTGATGTTCTGCTTTAACTTGTTGGCATATCAGACATGATTCCACATACTTGGCAACATCCCTCTTCAAATTCGGCCACCAATAGAGTAACTTCAAGTCCCGATACATCTTGGTGCTTCTAGGATGTATAGAAAAGGGGGACGAGTGCGCCTCGGCCAAGATCAACTTACGTAGTTCTTCATCACTAAGAACATACCATCGATTCCTAAATTTCAAAATACCATCCTTGGAGAGACTGAACTCAGAAGAGGCATCCTTCAACTTACTCATCATGCTACTATTTTCTTTTGAATCCTTTTGTTGTGCCTCCTTGATCCTATCCATGATAGTTGGTCTAATAGAAACATCAGCAAGTAAGGCTGACAGTGATGCGAACCTCAGATCGAAAGGACCCGGGACCCGACAACAACGCGGAATAATTCTAGGAACGCCTTTTTGATTCAAGAACAAAGTAAGGAACTAAGACCCCAATCGAAGAATTTGATGGAACCCTAGTTATCAAAACAGGAGCTTGACCCGAGCCATACCTGTTGGCTGAACTGAAGCTATCAAAACAGGAGCTTGACCCAGACCAAACTCATTGATAAGAACCAAAGCTATCAAGCGAGATTCTTCAAGCGTGACTTGAAGAAGATCGTTGTTCTTCGCAAAGAATCAAAGAGAAATCCTCTCTAAAAAACTCAATTTTTAATTCAAACTTGTTCTTTTATTAAATCAAATAGTTTTGTCATTAAATATGCTACACATTAAAATTAAATTAAATAATTAAAAAAAACAAAAATTAAGATAAAAATAACTAATAAAATAGTGAGATAATGATCATTTGCATGATAAGATATCATCTAACGTTTAAACTACGTTTGAATATGATTTGAATTGATTTGAGTAGATTATGTCGGATAAAATCTTTCATATGTGATTTGTTTGGATTTGCATGTGCTTCGCATGTGACTTTTTAATTCTTACACATGCATGTGCGTGGCACATGTAAATCTTCATGCATCTTTAGCCTCCCTTGCTTCAAAAGATCTTCCAATAATTTTGGGCTTTTTGCTCTTGTCATTGGGCCCGCCGTATCAATAATTGGATCCTTATTCTTGGGCTTTGACTTGGTCTGAACTTGGATCACATCATAAACCAAGTCATGTGGATCTTTATCTCTTTCCAACCCACGTGAATCTTTATCTCTTTGTAGTTTGTGTGAATCTTTACCCTTCTCTCTCCAATCCATTGGTATTTGTGGAGCCCAACTCTGTGCCTTATAGGTCTCCTTTTGCCAATTTTGTGGAGCCGATTTTCATGTTACAAAGCTCTTTATTTTTGTAGTCTCTTGCTTTTATTGTGATCGCTCTTTTTCTCGGGTTTCCACTACTAAACCATGTGAAGCTTTGTTTGTTGGACCTTCTTTATCTTCTAATAGATCATGGTCCTTGACAATGAAATTTATCGCTCCTCGGTTAACATCATTCCCTCCCCCTTCGAAAAGATTCGTCCTCGAATCTCCTGCATCATATAAGAATAAGTTAGTAAAATTAAAAGATGTGCTTACATTACCGTATTCACTTGGTAGGTCGATCTTGTAATCGATGTCGTTGATACGCTCTAGGACTTGAAAATGTCTATCTCCTTGATGTTGTAACTTGTTGTTCCGTTTGTTCGGAAACCTTTCTTTTTGTAGACGTAGCCAAACCAAATCTCCGGATTCAAAAATAAGTCTCACCATTACATGAAATTTCTTAGCAAATTCATCCTTTTTACTTTCATGCACGAGAACAAACTTATTAGTAAACAAAATTAATAAATTTAATGGATTTAATGGATTAAAATCATCAACAATATCAAACAATAAATAATACCTAATAGAATTAAAATCCATTAAAACATACAAATCATATTTGAAACTCGCAAAATATGTATCTACAATTTTGTCATAAACCCAGTTGTGTGCAAAGTATCAATGACAAATTTTCCAATAAAATAATTTTGCATATTATCTATTAACCTTAAACATATAATAGGTGCAATATAAAAATCATATGGTCTTACCAACCACTCAAACCTATTTGATGTTTCCAGTCGACTTGGAACTAACGTACTCCGTACATGATTTTTATGCTTCTCAATCTCTCTCAAAGGAGAAATTTCTCTTCGAAACTCCTCGGGAATTTCATATTTATTTTTTAGCAAAAGAAAAGAAACAACACTTGGAAGAAAACTTGGTAAGTCGTTAGATGATAAATAAACATCTTTATATAAAAGCAAAATCATCTCACGCTTATCCTCACTTTTGTTCATCAACGCAATTTTTTTTTCATTCGACTTTTGTTCTCTCTCTCCCTCAAATTTTCTCTCTTTTCCTTTGACTTTTCTCTCTTTTCCCTCGGCTTTTCTCTCTTTGTCCCTCGGTTTTCATCCATCTTTGTGCTCTTTTCAACTATTTTTCTTTCTCCACTTTCTTTCTCTATTTTGGCCTCTTTTTCAACTAATTTCTTTTCACCACTTTCTTTTTCTTTTTCAACCCTCATCTTTTAAAATTCCTTTGTGATCCTCTCTTGGTCTTCAATTGCCTCCCATGGCTTTAATGGTGTAAGTATAATAGTTTTTCCATTGTAACCCAACGAATACTCATTCTTCTAACCATTATACTTGACATTTCGGTCAAATTGCCAAGGTCTCCCCAAAAGTATGTGTGTAGCTTGCATCGGCACTACATCACATAAAACTTTATCTTGGTACCTTCCAATTGATAAAGGAACTTCCACCTGTTTAGTCACCTTGACTTCTCCACAATCGCTTAACCATTGCAACTTGTATGGTTTTAGATGTTGTTCGGTTTTTAAATTCAACTTTTGGACTAGTAATGTACTTGCTACATTGGTGTAACTCCCACTATCGATGATCAAACTACAAACTTTGTTTAGCACATGGCATCTTGTATGGAATATATGCTCACGTTGTACTTTGTCTCCATCTTCCTTAGTTTTCACATTTAACACTTGCCTTGTGACTAAAAGAACTCCTTTTACTGGTTCCTCCATAAAGTCTACTTTTCGTTCCCAATCCAAATATCTCTTGGGGTCGTTCTTCCCTCGTAAAAGGTGGAATATTTATCTTGATGTTACTTAGATCATCATCTTATCGGTACGACCTATCATTCCTTTCCCTTTGATAATATCTACTATCATCTTTAAATTTTCTATCAAAATCCTTCCTTTGCCGCATATGACTAGGGGATGAAGATTCCAATTGTATGTAGCGACCCCAGAGAGATCGTCACATAATTCATGACTTTCTTAATCATTTAATTCTTAATACTCACACATTATTCATTATTAGTAATGTATTTTATTTTTTTTTAAACATAATTTAGCTCAAGATGTCATACGCGATTCACTAGGCCTCATTCGGCAAAGGAAAACATTACCACATCTGCCGGCGGGCAGTGCAATGTGTATCGGCTGGTGAAGGGAAAATTAAACCTTTAGAATGCATCACCGATAGAGGAATACAACCACATCTACCGGTCACTAGACGACAAACCATGTTTATTACCATCCGGTGAAAAACTCTCTACATCATCCGGTGAAAACTCTCTACATCATCCGATGAAATAAGGGGAATCATCGGGGAACATGTGCTCCTCACGTGAATAATTTAAACATGACCCCGGTCACTAAACGACAAGATCACACCTCCCATACGACAAACTATACTTACATCTTTCGATAGCTTAAACGCTCTACATCTGCGATACGCTAGACGAAAAAATAGACACTTCATCATCCGCATAGCTGTAACACTTAAACTGCCGAGCGTCTAAATAGCACTTTCATCATCCGATGGCTTAAACACTCTACATCTGCCGATCGCTAGACGACAAAATAGCACTTTCATCATCCGATGGCTTAAACACTCTACATCTGCCGATCGCTAGACGACAAAATAGCACTTTCATCATCCGATGGCTTAAACACTCTACATCTGCCGATCGCTAGACGACAAAATAGCACTTTCATCATCCGATAGCTTAAACACTCTACATCTGCCGATCGCTAGACGACAAAATAGCACTTTCATCATCCGATAGCTTAAACACTCTACATCTGCCGATCGCTAGACGACAAAATAGCACTTTCATCATCCGATAGCTTAAACACTCTACATCTGCCGATCGCTAGACGACAAAATAGCACTTTCATCATCCGATAGCTTAAACACTCTACATCTGCCGATCGCTAGACGACAAAATAGCACTTTCATCATCCGATAGCTTAAACACTCTACATCTGCCGATCGCTAGACGACAAAATAGCACTTTCATCATCCGATAGCTTAAACACTCTACATCTGCCGATCGCTAGACGACAAAATAGCACTTTCATCATCCGATAGCTTAAACACTCTACATCTGCCGATCGCTAGACGACAAAATAGCACTTTCATCATCCGATAGCTTAAACACTCTACATCTGCCGATCGCTAGACGACAAAATAGCACTTTCATCATCCGATAGCTTAAACACTCTACATCTGCCGATCGCTAGACGACAAAATAGCACTTTCATCATCCGATAGCTTAAACACTCTACATCTGCCGATCGCTAGACGACAAAATAGCACTTTCATCATCCGATAGCTTAAACACTCTACATCTGCCGATCGCTAGACGACAAAATAGCACTTTCATCATCCGATAGCTTAAACACTCTACATCTGCCGATCGCTAGACGACAAAATAGCACTTTCATCATCCGATAGCTTAAACACTCTACATCTGCCGATCGCTAGACGACAAAATAGCACTTTCATCATCCGATAGCTTAAACACTCTACATCTGCCGATCGCTAGACGACAAAATAGCACTTTCATCATCCGATAGCTTAAACACTCTACATCTGCCGATCGCTAGACGACAAAATAGCACTTTCATCATCCGATAGCTTAAACACTCTACATCTGCCGATCGCTAGACGACAAAATAGCACTTTCATCATCCGATAGCTTAAACACTCTACATCTGCCGATCGCTAGACGACAAAATAGCACTTTCATCATCCGATAGCTTAAACACTCTACATCTGCCGATCGCTAGACGACAAAATAGCACTTTCATCATCCGATAGCTTAAACACTCTACATCTGCCGATCGCTAGACGACAAAATAGCACTTTCATCATCCGATAGCTTAAACACTCTACATCTGCCGATCGCTAGACGACAAAATAGCACTTTCATCATCCGATAGCTTAAACACTCTACATCTGCCGATCGCTAGACGACAAAATAGCACTTTCATCATCCGATAGCTTAAACACTCTACATCATTCAAATCTAAATCTCATGGTTATAAGAAATTCTATTCTACTTAGACATCTGTTTATCATAAACTTCACTGACATACTATGAGCATAACCAGGGGTCTCATTTGCCATCCAGCCACAGATTTGCTCCCTGAACACCTTCCATCAACCGAGCTTAGACATCATCATTAACTTTGAGATCCTCACCTGAAAATTCGTCACCTACATCATAAGGTTTAAACTATAAGCCTAATGCTTAGTAAGGAATGCAGTACTAATAAGTATGTATGAATGCATAATTCGAAAAACACATGCTCATAAGTCTTTTGTTGTTCATATCTTTGCTCGTAATCATCATTCATAGTCATGGATCATATTCATGATTCATAATCATTGATCATATTCATCATTCATGATCATATTCATCATTCATAATCATTGATCATATTCATCATTCATAATCATTGATCATATTCATCATTCATAATCATTGATCATATTCATCATTCATAATCATTGATCATATTCATCATTCATAATCATTGATCATATTCATCATTCATAATCATTGATCATATTCATCATTCATAATCATTGATCATATTCATCATTCATAATCATTGATCATATTCATCATTCATAATCATTGATCATATTCATCATTCATAATCATTGATCATATTCATCATTCATAATCATTGATCATATTCATCATTCATAATCATTGATCATATTCATCATTCATAATCATTGATCATATTCATCATTCATAATCATTGATCATATTCATCATTCATAATCATTGATCATATTCATCATTCATAATCATTGATCATATTCATCATTCATAATCATTGATCATATTCATCATTCATAATCATTGATCATATTCATCATTCATAATCATTGATCATATTCATCATTCATAATCATTGATCATATTCATCATTCATAATCATTGATCATATTCATCATTCATAATCATTGATCATATTCATCATTCATAATCATTGATCATATTCATCATTCATAATCATTGATCATATTCATCATTCATAATCATTGATCATATTCATCATTCATAATCATTGATCATATTCATCATTCATAATCATTGATCATATTCATCATTCATAATCATTGATCATATTCATCATTCATAATCATTGATCATATTCATCATTCATAATCATTGATCATATTCATCATTCATAATCATTGATCATATTCATCATTCATAATCATTGATCATATTCATCATTCATAATCATTGATCATATTCATCATTCATAATCATTGATCATATTCATCATTCATAATCATTGATCATATTCATCATTCATAATCATTGATCATATTCATCATTCATAATCATTGATCATATTCATCATTCATAATCATTGATCATATTCATCTTTTGGACTGTGACATACGTCGAACCGCCCCCAACCCTCATTTAGTCCACGTTGCATAAGTTTTATCTTCTTACTTTGTTCATGAGAAAACCATACTCTGAAAACATTTTCATATGCATAAAATGGTCATGATGCATGTACATGGAAATTCTTAAATCATCAAGCTACAGAATTGAGCACTATCCAACATGAAACCTTACCATTGAGCTAATCATCAGCATAATGCTAGACAGTAACATAAGGGAACTACTAATCATCGTATGATTTTCTACCTAGCATCCTTTGATGTAGGGTCCTATTGACCGAGAAACCTGTACATTCACTTACTTGGTCTCCTTAGCAATTTGGGCTCCTTTCTCTTCAAACTTCTTCACCTAAAACATTATATTGCAGTAGTTAAAAAAAAATCATATTAGTTCTAATCACAAGTCATCCTAGGATCTAATAGCTATAGTCACTCCCGAATCCTTAGTATAGTTTTCTGTGCAGTTTGAAATCCAAAACCCAAAACAGACAGATTCGATTAGCGATAACTCAGGGTTGGTTGCTTAATGTCCAAAATCAATTCGGAATGACATTACCACTTTCAGATTTTAAAATACCCTTACCTAATACTCGGCCATTGAAGAACCCAGAACTTCAACACATAGCAGAAAACAGAGCTTAACGACTAAAAGATAGCTACATTGCCAAACTCGTACCTCGAGTACAAAGTAGCCGAGAAGCAGCAAGGAAATCGATCGTCGAAAGAGAGATTTCCAGCAGACAGAGAGCGAGAGCTCGGGAGGAGAAATCACCGAGAGTAGGAGATGACGGCTACAGTGGTTTAAATGAGGTTTGAATCCTTTCCTTTTTCTTTAAATACTGGTCTTAATCTTCCGTTATTACAACTTTGCCACTCAACCTAGTTTAAATCCACATGTAATTAATTAAGCTTGGCATAAATTTCTAAACCGTGAAGATTGAATAATCATGGCCGTTAATTCAGTTAGGAAGTCACCTGATTGAAGTTGTCGGGTGTTACATCCACCCCTCCTTAAACAAAATTTTCGTCCCCGAAAATTGATCAAGCGAAGAGTTCTGGATATTCGTCCATCATGTCCTGCCGTCTTTCCCATGTGGCTTCCTCAATACCATGATTCATCCATAAAACTTTCACAAGGGGGATTTCCTTATTCCTCAGAGTTTTCACTGCAGATTCCAAAATTCGCACTGGCTTCTCTTCATACATTAGTGTCAGCTCAATCTCAAAATCCACTGGTTTAACAACTTGAGTAGGGTCCCGTATGCATTTTCTTAACATTGACCCATGGAAGACATTATGAATCCTTTCCAATGATGGAGGCAATTGCAATCTATAAGCCGTACTGCCAATCCTTTCTAAGATGGGGAATGGTCCAATAAACCGTGGGTTTAGCTTTCCTTTCTTACCAAATCTTAAAACTCCTTTAAATGGTGAAATCCTCAGGAAAATTTCATCACCAACAGAAAACTCAAGGTCTCTTCTTCTCTGGTCTACGTAACTCTTCTGCCGACTCTGTGCAGTTATCATTCTTTTCCTAATAGTGGCAATCTTGTCCGACATCTGTTGCAAAATCTCGGGACCTAGGAGTTTTGCTTCACCAACCTCATCCCAATACAGAGGTGACCTACATTTCCTGCCATACAGTGCTTCATAAGGTGTCATACCAATGGTGGACTGATAACTGTTATTGTAGGAGAACTCAACCAAAGGTAAGTATTGGCTCCAAGATGACTGGAAATCTAGTACACACGCCCTCAACATATCTTCGAGTATCTGAATAGTCCTCTCAGATTGACCATCTGTCTGCGGGTGAAAGGCAGTGCTGAAGGATAACCTCGTACCAAGTGTGCCTTGTAGACCTTTCCAAAACTGTGAGGTGAACCTAGGGTCACGATTAGAGACAATAGATACAGGAATTCCATGCAGTCTAATAATTTCTTGTACATAAAGGTCAGCAAGCTGGTTCATCGTGTAGGTTGTCTTTACAGGTAAGAAATGGGCTGATTTCGTCAGTCTATCATTCACAACCCAAATACTATCATGTCCCTTAGTTGTCTTAGGTAATCCTACTACGAAATCCATAGCTATGTGTTCCCACTTCCATTCTGGAATAGGTAAAGGCTGAAGGGTACCTCCTGGATGCTAGTGCTCGGCTTTAACTCGTTGGCATACTAGGCAAGACTCCACATACATAGCAACATCCCTTTTTAAGTTTGGCCACCAGTAGAGTAACCTTAGGTCTTGATACATCTTGGTGCTGCCAGGATGTACAGAAAAGGGAGACAAATGTGCCTCGGCCAAGATTAACTTACGTAATCCCTCATCATTAGGGACATACCATCGATTCCTAAACCTCAAAATTCCATCTTTGGAAAGACTAAACTCGGAGGTGGTGTCCTTCAATCTGCTCATTATACTGATATTCTCCTCTGAATTCCTCTGTTGTGCCTCTTTGATCTTTTCCAAAACCGTTGGTTGAATTGTCAAATCGGCAAATAAGGCTGATAACTTTGGTACTATATCCAATTCAAATATCTGTACTTCTGTCCTCAATGGTATAGACATAGTTGACATTACGGGTTGCATTGTTGTTGACATCCTGCTCAAAGCGTCAGCCACAGAGTTAGCCTTACTCGGGTGGTACCTGATCTCAAAGTCATAATCCTTAACAAATTCCAACCAACGTCTCTGTCTCATGTTCAATTCCTTTTGTGTAAAGAGGTACTTCAGACTTTTATGGTCAGAAAATACCTCACACTGTTGTCCATACAAATAGTGTCTCCACATCTTCAAGGCAAAAACAACAGCAGCTAATTCTAAATCATGGGTGGAATAGTTCTGTTCATAACTCTTTAGCTGCCTAGAGGCATACGCTACAACTTTACCCTCTTGCATCAAAACACAGCACAAACCAACTTTAGATGCATCACAGTATATGCTAAACTTTCCTTCTTCGGTTGGAAGAGTCAAAACAGGGGCTATTGTTAACTTCAATTTTAATGTTTGGAAGCTATCCTCACAAGCTTCGGTCCAAAAATACTTATTGTCCTTCCTTGTCAGATTCCTCAAAGGCTTAGCTATCATGGAGAATCCTTTAATAAACTTCCTGTAATACCCTGCCAAACCAAGAAAACTACGGACTTCACTGGCATTCCTTGACTGTGGCCAATCCTTAACAGCCTGAATTTTAGTTGGATCTACTGATATGCCATCGGCAGAAACAACATGGCCAAGAAAATTAACCTTGTTCAACCAAAACTCACACTTGGACAACTTGGCATAAAGTTGGTGCTCCTTTAATGTCGTCAAAACTACACTTAAATGCTCTGCATGGTCAGCTTCAGTCTGCGAGTATATCAAGATATCATCTATGAATACAATTACAAACTTGTCCAAATACTCACGAAAAACTTGATTCATTAAGTCCATAAAGGCTGCAGGTGCATTTGTCAGCCCAAACGACATTACAAGGAATTCATAATGTCCATAACGGGTCCTGAAGGCAGTCTTTGGTATGTCACTCTCCTTAACTTTCAGTTGATAGTACCCCGAATGCAAATCAATCTTTGAAAACACTTTAGCTCCTTGCAATTGGTCAAACAAGTCATCAATACGGGGCAAGGGGTATTTATTCTTAATGGTTAACTTATTTAGCTCCCTATAGTCTATGCACATTCTAAGGGAACCATCTTTCTTTTTAACGAATAAGACAGGTGCACCCCAAGGAGAGCTGCTAGGGCAAATAAATCCTTTGTCTACTAATTCCTGCAGTTGGATTTTTAACTCCTTCAACTCAACAGGTGCCATGCGATATGGGTTCTTAGACACCGATAAGGCCTCAGGGTACGTATCTATTACAAACTCTATTTCTCTATCAGGTGGTAAACTTGGCAAATCATCCAAACATGCCTCAGGGAACTCTCGGACTATGGGGATATCATGAAATTCCATTCTATCCTTCATCCGAACATCCATTACACTAGCCAAGTAACTCTCACATCCATTTTTCAATAATCGATGGACCTCTAAGGAGGATATAATCGGCATTTTACTTATCTTAGGGATAGCTTGGAAGGAATAATGATCACCATTTGGGGGTCGAAAATCAATCAACCCAGATCTACAACTTATTGTGGCATAATGCCTGAATAACCAATCCATTCCTAATATCACCTCATACCCTTTCATGTCAATTACAATCAGTTCTACATATAGTTTCCTACCTCCTAAGGACATAACATCACCTTTAACAATCTGTTCTGAATGTAGGGACTTCCCTGATGGTAACATAACATTATATGGCCTTTCGGCTGGTAAAAGTTCTAAGTTGTGATTGCATACAAACAAGGTTGATATAAACAAGTGCGTGGCTCCGGTATCTATAAGTGTGTAAGCAGTAAAACCACAGATCCTAATGGTACCTATTATAACTGTATGCGGCACTGTGTCCTCATCCTCCATCATAGCATAAACTCTAGGTGCTATCCTTGCACGGTTCGGATTTGGCGGCATGGGGCAGTCTCTGACTATATGTCCAACCTTATCACATCTGAAACAGCGGCCAAAACACAACTTGCATTCGCCGGGGTGATTCTTCTGACAGGTGGGGCATAAGGGTGCCAGAGGCCTCTTTCCTTTTCCCTGATCATCATTTGGATTGAAGGGTCTCTTTATACCTTGTTGTTGTTGTGGTGGTCCCCTGTTCTGTTGCGGCTGCCATCCTTTGTTCTGACGTGGTGGCGGCTGAGTTTCCTTCGTGAATTTTCTTGGCTGCTCACGCTGTGCATATGCTGTCATTTCTGCCTCTTCCAGCTCCAAGGCCTTAGCCGTCACTTCACCATAAGGTACATTGTGTATTCTAGCAGTCTTTACTTTTATGTACAAACTCGGCTTCAGTCCTTGAACAAATTGGTAAATCCGGTCCTCATCATCTTCAATCATTCGGGGAGCAAACCATGATAAAGCATCAAATTTGCATATGTAATCCGTCACAGAGCCAGTTTGTCGCAGATTCATGAACTCCTTATTCTTGTTGGCCCGAATAGTCCTATTGAAGTACTTGTCAAAGAAGGCAGTCTTAAACATTTCCCAGGTCATAGCTCCTGCATTAGCGGTGTTCTGGATTGAATCCCACCAACGCCTTGCACCCAATTCCAAATGAAAGACAGCATACGTGACCTTATCTCCTTCGTCAACCTTTGTATACTTAAACATGTCCTCTATCTTTCGAACCCATTCCTCAGCATAAATAGGATCTGAAACATGTCCATTAAATACCGGGGGTCGAAGCCGGTGGAAACGCTCACCCCCATGATCATGAGTTGCATTAGTACTGGAGTTGCCTTGTTTCTCTCTAGCAGTCATCAGCTGTTCGATCTGGCGAGATTGGCGCATGACCAACTCTGTCAACTGAGCAATGGCATTGTTATCCTCATTGGTCTCTCTCTGCTGACCTCTAACCATTTTGGGATTCCTAGACAAATAATTATAGATACATCTTAACTTATTGACATTTACTGAAATCATAAATACTTACAGTTGCTGGAGTGTGCTCAGATGACAATCTATGCTGGGTGGCAGTCTGCAGAATCGATTTTAGAACCTGGTTTTGCTTTGATACCACAATTGTAGCGACCCTAGAGAGATTGTCACATAATTCATGACTTTCTTAATCATTTAATTCTTAATACTCACACATTATTCATTATTAGTAATGTATTTTTTTTTTTTTTGAAACATAATTTAGCTCAAGATGTCATACGCGATTCACTAGGCCTCATTCGGCAAAGGAAAACATTACACATCTGCCGGCGGGTAGTGCAATGTGTATCGGCTGGTGAAGGGAAACTTAAACCTTTAGACTGCATCTACCGATAGAGGAATAAACCACATTTACCGGTCACTAGACGACAAAACCATGTTTATACCATCCGGTGAAGAAACTCTCTACATCATCCGATGAATAAGGGGACATCATCCTGGTGAAACATGTGCTCCTCACGTGAATAATTAAAACATGACCCGGTCACTAAACACAAGATACCCTCACATCATCCGGTAACTAGACGACAAACTATACTTACATCTTCTGATAGCTTAAACGCTCTACATCTGCCGATCGCTAGACGACAAAATAGCACTTTCATCATCCGATAGCTTAAACACTCTAAATCTGCCGATCGCTAGACGACAAAATAGCACTTTCATCACCCGATGGATTAAACACTCTAATCTGCCGATCGCTAGACGACAAATAGCACTTTATGGACCTTATGCCGATGACGTCAGGGATGCCTTATCCAGCTTCTATCACACGGCAGAAAAAGGAAAACACTATAATCATCAAACAACTTCATCAAATAGAAAATACCACAACTCACCCAAATCTTAACTTAGTAACTATAAACCTCAATGAGTAAGAATCATAAGCTCATCCAAAATACGCATAGCGGAAGGCTTAAGCAAAACAAACCATTCAATAATCTTTAAAATCACCATCAAACTCTTAAGTCTAATCATTCAAATCTAAATCTCATGGTTATAAGAAATTTTATTCTACTTAGACATCTGTTTATCATAAACTTCACTGACACACTATGAGTATAACCAGGGGTCTCATTTGCCATCCAGCCACAGATTTGCTCCCTAAACACCTTCCATCAACCGAGCTTAGACATCCTCATTAACTTTGAGATCCTCACCTTAAAACTCGTCACCTATATCATAAGGTTTAAACTATAAGCCTAATGCTTAGTAAGGAATGCAGTACTAATAAGTATGCATGAATGCATAATTCGAAAAACACATGCTCATAAGTCTTTTGTTGTTCATATCTTTGCTCGTAATCATCATTCATAGTCATTGGTCATATTCATCATTCATAATCATTGATCATATTCATCATTCATAATCATTGATCATATTCATCATTCATAATCTGATCATATTCATCATTCATAATCATTGATCATATTCATCATTCATAATCATTGATCATATTCATCATTCATAATCATTGATCATATTCATCATTCATAATCATTGATCATATTCATCATTCATAATCATTGATCATATTCATCATTCATAATCATTGATCATATTCATCATTCATAATCATTGATCATATTCATCATTCATAATCATTGATCATATTCATCATTCATAATCATTGATCATATTCATCATTCATAATCATTGATCATATTCATCATTCATAATCATTGATCATATTCATCATTCATAATCATTGATCATATTCATCATTCATAATCATTGATCATATTCATCATTCATAATCATTGATCATATTCATCATTCATAATCATTGATCATATTCATCATTCATAATCATTGATCATATTCATCATTCATAATCATTGATCATATTCATCATTCATAATCATTGATCATATTCATCATTCATAATCATTGATCATATTCATCATTCATAATCATTGATCATATTCATCATTCATAATCATTGATCATATTCATCATTCATAATCATTGATCATATTCATCATTCATAATCATTGATCATATTCATCATTCATAATCATTGATCATATTCATCATTCATAATCATTGATCATATTCATCATTCATAATCATTGATCATATTCATCATTCATAATCATTGATCATATTCATCATTCATAATCATTGATCATATTCATCATTCATAATCATTGATCATATTCATCATTCATAATCATTGATCATATTCATCATTCATAATCATTGATCATATTCATCATTCATAATCATTGATCATATTCATCATTCATAATCATTGATCATATTCATCATTCATAATCATTGATCATATTCATCATTCATAATCATTGATCATATTCATCATTCATAATCATTGATCATATTCATCATTCATAATCATTGATCATATTCATCATTCATAATCATTGATCATATTCATACAGAATTGAGGCACTATCCAACATGAAACATTACCACTGAGCTAATCATCAGCATAATGCTAGACAGTAACATAAGGAAACTACTAATCATCGTATGAGTTTCTACCTAGCATCCTTTGATGTAGGGTCCTATTGACCGAGAATCCTGTACATTCATTTACTTGGTCTCCTTAGCAATTTAGGCTCCTTTCTCTTCAAACTTCTTCACCTAAAACATTACATTGCAGTAGTTAAA
Organism: Begonia masoniana; assembly: GCA_022432975.1. NCBI lineage: Eukaryota > Viridiplantae > Streptophyta > Magnoliopsida > Cucurbitales > Begoniaceae > Begonia > Begonia masoniana. The sequence continues at coordinate 31,626,475 of CM039511.1, forward strand.
ACAAAATCCTATTAGTTCTAATCACAAGTCATCCTAGGATCTAATAGCTATAGTCACTCCCGAATCCTTAGTATAGTTTTCTGTGCAGTTTGAAATTCAAAACCCAAAACAGACAGATTCGATTAGCGATAACTCAGGGTTGGTTGCTTAATGTCCAAAATTGATTCGGAATGACATTACCACTTTCAGATTTTAAAATACCCTTACCTAATACTCGGCCATTGAAGAACCCAGAACTTCAGCACATAGCAGAAAACAGAGCTTAACGACTAAAAGATAGCTACATTGCCTAACTCGTACCTCGAGTACAAAGTAGCCGAGAAGCAGCAAGGAAACCGATCGTCGAAAGAGAGATTTCCAGCTGACAGAGAGCGAGAGCTCGGGAGGAGAAATCGCCGAGAGTAGGAGATGACGGCTACAGTGGTTTAAATGAGGTTTGAATCCTTTCCTTTTTCTTTAAATACTGGTCTCAATCTTCCATTATTACAACTTTGCCACTCAACCTAGTTTAAATCCACATGTAATTAATTAAGCTTGGCATAAACTTCTAAACCGTGAAGATTGAATAATCATGGCCGTTAATTCAGTTAGGAAGTCACCTGGTTGAGGTTGTCGGGTGTTACATTGTGTCATTCTCCGATTTAAAGCCGTGTATTGATCTTGCATGGCTTTCATGAGCAATTTTAAATCAACGTCGATGTGTTCTCCACTCATGATATTCTTTTTCAACCACAATAAGAAAATTGTTAGAAGTAAAAGAAAATAATCAAGTAATGGACCTTACCTCTCCCTCACGTGTTTGCTCTCGATAGATGTTACTCCACTCGTGTTTCACTCAAAAATTAAGGCTTTTTCTTTAATAGTCTCACCCTCTTGCCTTTTACCTCTAGATCTCCCTTTTAGTTCTTTACGTAAGAACTTGATCGATGATAAATATTCAACAAACCAAACTATAAAAAATCAAACTTTAAAGCTTAAAAGTTCAAACTTGTAAGGATGACTAAATCAAGTGTATAAGTGAAATAAGACAAAAGTTTGGATGATGACAATATTTCAAATGAAGATTCCACAATTTGCACCTTTAAAGAATAAATTTGGATAAAGACAATATTTCGAATGAAGATTCAATAATTTGAATTTTCAAAGAACAATTATCTACGAATTTAAGAACGAATTTTTGAATTTAAAAGGCTAGAAATTTCAAAATCTCTAGAACAAAATTTCGATTTTTTTTTTTTGACTTCTCACAACTCTTTTTTTTTTTTTTTTTACTTTTGACAACTTTTTTTTTGACTTTTGACAACTCTTTATTTTTTTTGACTTTTGACAATTTTTTTTTTTGTACTTTTCGAATTTCAAGAGGAGAAATTCACAAGAAGAAAAAAATTGATGATAAAAATCGAGACTTGATAATAAGGATGGAAAAAAATGATTTTTTTTTTTGACTAATAGGACGAATAGAATAGGATGAAGAAAAGATTGACAATAAAAATTAAAGATAGCTTCTTGAACCAAGGAGCCAAAGCTCTGATACCAACTGATGCGAACCTCGGATCGAAAGAACCCTGGACCCGACAACAACGGGGAATAATTCTAGGAACGCCTTTTTGATTCAAGAACAAAGTAAGGAATTAAGACCCCAATCGAAGAATTCGATGGAACCCTAGTTATCAAAACAGGAGCTTGACTCGAGCCATACCTGTTGGCTAAACCAAAGCTATCAAAACAGGAGCTTGACCCAGACCAAACTCGTTGGTAAGAACCAAAGCTATCAAGCAAGATTCTTCAAGCGTGACTTGAAGAAGATCATTGTTCTTCGCAAAGAACCAAAGAGAAATCCTCTCTAAAAAACTCAATTTTTAATTCAAACTTGTTCTTTTATTAAATCAAATAGTTTTGCCATTAAATAGGCTACACATTAAAATTAAATTAAATAATTAAAAAAAGAAAATTAAGATAAAAATAACTAATAAAATCATGAAATAATGATCATTTGCATGATAAGATATCATCTCACGTTTAAACTACGTTTGAATATGATTTGAATTGATTTGAGTAGATTCTGTCGGATAAAATCTCTCATATGTGATTTGTTTGGATTTGCATGTGCTTCGCATGTGACTTTTTAATTCTTACACGTGCATGTGTATGGCACATGTAAATCTTCATGCATCTTTAGCCTCCCTTGCTTCAAAAGATCTTCCAATAATTTTAGGCTTTTTGCTCTTGTCATTGGGCCCGCCGTATCAATAATTGGATCCTTATTCTTGGGCTTTGACTTGGTCTGAACTTGGATCACATCATAAACCAAGTCATGTGGATCTTTATCTCTTTCCAACCCACGTGAATCTTTATCTCTTTGTAGTTTGTGTGAATCTTTACCCTTCTCTCTCCAATCCGTTGGTATTTGTGGAGCCCAACTCCGTGCCTTATAGGTCTCCTTTTGCCAATTTTGTGGAGCCCACTTCCATGTTACAAAGCTCTTTATTTTTGTAGTCTCTTGCTTTTGTTGTGATCGCTCTTTTTCTCGGGTTTCCACGACTAAACCATGTGAAGCTTTGTTCGTTGGACCTTCTTTATCTTCTAATAGATCATGGTCCTTGACAATGAAATTTATCGCTCCTCGGTTCACATCAGACAATTCAGAAACCATCTCCAACTCGAACTTCTGTACTTCTGTCCTCAAAGGTATAGACATGGTTGACACCGCGGGCGTCATTGTCGTCGACATCCTGCTTAATGCATCGACTACCGCATTAGCCTTACCCGGGTGGTACTTAATTTCAAAGTCATAATCCTTAACAAACTCTAACCAACGTCTTTGTCTCATGTTCAACTCCTTTTGGGTAAAAAGGTACTTCAGGCTTTTATGGTCAGAAAACACTTCACACTGCTGACCATACAAATAGTGTCTCCAAATCTTTAATGCAAAAACAACTGCGGCTAATTCCAAATCGTTAGTGGGGTAATTCTGTTCATAACTCTTCAGTTGCCTGGAGGCATACGCTACAACCTTGCCTTCTTGCATCAAGACACACCCCAGACCGACTTTGGATGGATCACAATAAACACTGAACTTCCATTCTTCAATTGGGAGTGCCAAAAGAGAAGCTGTAGTCAACTTCAGTTTTAGTGTTTGGAAGCTATCTTCACAAGCTTCAGACCAAGAGTATTTGGTGTTTTTCTTTGTCAAACTAGTTAAAGGCTTAGCTATCATAGAGAATCCCTTAATGAACTTCCTATAATAACCTGCCAGACCAAGGAAACCACGGACCTCGCTGGCATTCCTCGGCTGGGGCCAATATTTTACTGCCTGAATTTTTGTTGGATCCACAGATATGCCCTCAGCAGAGATGACATGACCTAAAAAGTTGACCTTATCTAACCAGAACTCACATTTGGACAACTTGGCATAGAGCTGCTGCTGATTTAAAGTCGCCAAAACCACTCTTCGGTGTTCTTCATGGTCAGCTTTAGTCCGTGAATATATTAAGATATCATCAATAAACACAATCACAAACTTATCCAAGTACTCACGAAACACTCGATTCATCAAGTCCAAAAAGGCTGCAGGTGCATTTGTCAATCCAAACGGCATCACAAGAAATTCATAGTGTCCATAGCGGGTTCTGAAGGCTGTCTTTGGTATATCTCCCTCCTTAACCTTCAGTTGGTAGTATTCTAAACGTAAGTTGACCTTTGAAAACACTTTGGCTCCTTGAAGTTGGTCAAACAAATCGTCGATACGGGGCAAGGGATATCTATTCTTGATTGTCAACTTGTTTAACTCTCTGTAATCTATGCACATTCTAAGAGAACCATCTTTCTTCTTAACGAATAGGACAGGTGCACCACAGGGAGAACAGCTGGGGCGTATAAATCCCTTGTCTACTAATTCCTGTAGTTGGACCTTCAATTCCTTTAACTCAACAGGTGCCATGCGGTAGGGATTCTTAGACACAGGTAAAGCCTCCGGATATGTATCTATTACAAACTCGATTTCCCTATCAGATGGTAGCCCAGGCAAGTCGTCCAAAAATGCATTTGGGAACTCTCGGACTATGGGAATATCCTGAAGTTCTACCTTACTCTTTACTCGGACATCAATTATACTAGCTAGATAACTCTCACAACCACCTTTCAGTAATCGTTGAGTCTCTAGCGAGGATATAACCGGTATTTTATTTATTTTTGGAATAGCTTGGAAGGAATACCGATCTCCATTTGGGGTTCGGAACTCAACCAATCCAAACCTACAACTTATCGTGGCATAATGTCTGAATAACCAATCCATCCCTAGTATAACTTCATATCCCTTCATGTCAATTACGATCAGTTCTACGTATAACTTCTTATTTCCTAATGACACAACATCACCTTTTATTAACCGTTCGGAATGTAAAGACTTCCCCGATGGTAACATGACACTAAATGACCTCTCGGCTGGGAAGAGTTCTAATTTATGCTTATATACAAACAGGGTTGATATAAACGAGTGAGTGGCTCCCATATCTATAAGTGTATAAGCAGAAATACCACAGATCATAATTGTACCTGTTATGACCGTATGCTGCACTGCATCCTCATCCTCCATCAAAGCATAGACCCTAGGCGCTACTGTTGCTCAGTTCGGGTCTGGCGGCATGGGGCAATCTCTGACTATGTGTCCAACCTTGTCACATCTATAGCAACGGCCAGAATATAGTTTACATTTGCCATGGTGATTCTTCGGGCAGGTGGAACATAGGGGTGCTAGAGGTCGCTTTCCTTTTCCTTGATCATCATTTGGATTGAAGGGTCTCTTCACACCTTTTTGCTGTTGCTGCGGTCCTCTATTCGGTTGTGGTTACCAACCTCTGCCCTGGCGCGGTGGTGGCTGAGTGTCTTTGATGAACTTCCTTGGTGGTTCACGTTGTCCTTGTACTGTTAACTCAACTTCCTCCAATTCCAAAGCCTTAGCAGCCACTTCGGAATAAGGTATGTTATGGATCCCTGCAGTCTTTACTCTTTGGAAGAGGCTCGGCTTCAGTCCATGGACAAACTGGTGAATCTTGTCTTCCTCATCATCCACCAGACGGGGTGCAAACCTGGACAAGGCCTCAAACTTACAGACGTAGTCAGCCACAGAACCGGTTTGGCGCAGCTGCATAAATTCCATCTTTTTGCTGGCTAGAACCGCTCGTCTGAAATACTTATTATAAAAGGCCATCTTGAACCACACCCAAGTCATAGTTTCCGCATTCGTAGTGCTCTGAATTGAATCCCACCAATACCTTGCACCCAATGCAAGATGAAAAGCGGCACATGTGACCTTGTCCGCATCATCGACCTTGGCATACTTGAACATGTCCTCAATTGTCCGAATCCACTCCTCAGCATAAATAGGATCCGAAACTTGACCATTGAATACAGGAGGTCGAAGGCGGTGGAAACGCTCGCTCCCATTGTCGTGAGTCGTATTTGAGCTAGAATTCCCTTGCTCATCCCTAGCAGTCACCCACTGCTCAATTTGGCGGGACTGGCGAATAACCAACTCGGTTAACTGAGCGATGGTGATACTATCCTCATTGCTCTCCCTTTGTTGACCCCTTACAATTTTGAGATTCCTAGACAAGTAATCAAAAACACATCTTAACGTAATGACATTACTAAAATTGTAAATACTTACAGTTGCTGGAGTGTACTCAGGTGGCAGTCAGTGCTGGAAGGCAGTCTACAGAATCGATTTTAGAACCCGGTTTTGCTTTGATACCATAATTGTAATGCCCCGAGTCTTCCAGACCCAGTTTTGCTACCCAAAACATTGAACTGAACTAAGAGAAAATCCGGAAAATTTTAAATTTTCTCTCAGTGATGATAATTCTTATCTTTAATCCTCGACTTTACAGCGGAAAACTCAATAAGTAGACAACGCTCATAATTAGACAAAACGTTAAGACATTTGGCCGAAGGGAATTGGAAACTCAAGGACATCTACCGATCGTAAAACGACAAAGCATGTTGCACGCTCCTACCGATTGACACATGCATCCCACGTGATTCATTAAACTTCATCCGATCACAAAACTACAAGACTTAATATCGGCTTCTACCGATTGACACATGCACATCACGTGACTCATTAAACTTCATCCGATCACAAAATGACAAGACTTAATATCGGCTTCTACCGATTGACACATGCAAATCACGTGACTCATTAAACTTCATCCAATCACAAAACGACAAGACTTAATATCGGCTTCTACCGACTGACACATGCACATCACATGACTCATTAAACTTCATCCGATCACAAAATGACAAGACTTAATATCGACTTCTACCGATTGACACATGCACATAACGTGACTCATTAAACTTCATCCGATCACAAAACGACAAGACTTAATATCGACTTCGATCGATTGACACATGCACATAATGTGACTCATTATACTCCTGCCGATAGAAGACATCATCCGATAGAAGACATCATCCGATGGAGGACATCATCCGATGGAAGACATTATCCAATAGAAGACATCATCCGATGGAAGACATCATCCGATAGAAGACATCATCCGATAGAAAACATCATCCAATGGAAGACATCATCCGATGGAAGACATCATCCGATGGAAGACATCATCCGATGGAAGACATCATCCGATGGAAGACATCATCCGATGGAAGACATCATCCGATGGAAGACATCATCCGATGGAAGACATCATCCGATGGAAGACATCATCCGATGGAAGACATCATCCGATGGAAGACATCATCCGATAGAAGACATCATCCGATGGAAGACATCATCCGATGGAAGACATCATCCGATGGAAGACATCATCCGATGGAAGACATCATCCGATGGAAGACATCATCCGATGGAAGACATCATCCGATGGAAGACATCATCCGATGGAAGACATCATCCGATGGAAGACATCATCCGATGGAAGACATCATCCGATAGAAGACATCATCCGATGGAAGACATCATCCGATGGAAGACATCATCCGATAGAAGACATCATCCGATGGAAGACATCATCCGATGGAAGACATCATCCGATGGAAGACATCATCCGATGGAAGACATCATCCGATGGAAGACATCATCCGATGGAAGACATCATCCGATGGAAGACATCATCCGATGGAAGACATCATCCGATGGAAGACATCATCCGATGGAAGACATCATCCGATGGAAGACATCATCCGATGGAAGACATCATCCGATGGAAGACATCATCCGATGGAAGACATCATCCGATAGAAGACATCATCCGATGGAAGACATCATCCGATGGAAGACATCATCCGATGGAAGACATCATCCGATGGAAGACATCATCCGATGGAAGACATCATCCGATGGAAGACATCATCCGATGGAAGACATCATCCGATGGAAGACATCATCCGATGGAAGACATCATCCGATGGAAGACATCATCCGATGGAAGACATCATCCGATAGAAGACATCATCCGATGGAAGACATCATCCGATGGAAGACATCATCCGATGGAAGACATCATCCGATGGAAGACATCATCCGATGGAAGACATCATCCGATGGAAGACATCATCCGATGGAAGACATCATCCGATGGAAGACATCATCCGATGGAAGACATCATCCGATGGAAGACATCATCCGATGGAAGACATCATCCGATGGAAGACATCATCCGATGGAAGACATCATCCGATGGAAGACATCATCCGATGGAAGACATCATCCGATGGAAGACATCATCCGATGGAAGACATCATCCGATGGAAGACATCATCCGATGGAAGACATCATCCGATGGAAGACATCATCCGATGGAAGACATCATCCGATGGAAGACATCATCCGATGGAAGACATCATCCGATGGAAGACATCATCCGATGGAAGACATCATCCGATGGAAGACATCATCCGATGGAAGACATCATCCGATGGAAGACATCATCCGATGGAAGACATCATCCGATGGAAGACATCATCCGATGGAAGACATCATCCGATGGAAGACATCATCCGATGGAAGACATCATCCGATAGAAGACATCATCCGATAGAAGACATCATCCGATGGAAGACATCATCCGATGGAAGACATCATCCGATGGAAGACATCATCCGATGGAAGACATCATCCGATGGAAGACATCATCCGATGGAAGACATCATCCGATGGAAGACATCATCCGATGGAAGACATCATCCGATGGAAGACATCATCCGATGGAAGACATCATCCGATGGAAGACATCATCCGATGGAAGACATCATCCGATGGAAGACATCATCCGATGGAAGACATCATCCGATGGAAGACATCATCCGATGGAAGACATCATCCGATGGAAGACATCATCCGATAGAAGACATCATCCGATGGAAGACATCATCCGATGGAAGACATCATCCGATGGAAGACATCATCCGATGGAAGACATCATCCGATGGAAGACATCATCCGATGGAAGACATCATCCGATGGAAGACATCATCCGATGGAAGACATCATCCGATGGAAGACATCATCCGATGGAAGACATCATCCGATGGAAGACATCATCCGATGGAAGACATCATCCGATGGAAGACATCATCCGATGGAAGACATCATCCGATGGAAGACATCATCCGATGGAAGACATCATCCGATGGAAGACATCATCCGATGGAAGACATCATCCGATGGAAGACATCATCCGATGGAAGACATCATCCGATGGAAGACATCATCCGATGGAAGACATCATCCGATGGAAGACATCATCCGAGGAGTGAATCGCCTTTCCAACCACACACTGACAGCTGAACTCCTTCCAGCAACCACCCTTAAACATCCTCATTAGACTTGAAATCCTCACCTTGTAGTTCTTCACCTACATCATAAGGTTTAAACTATAAGCCTAATGCTTAGTAAGAAGTGCAATGCTAACATGTATGCATGAATGTAGCACCCGGTTCTATTAAATCAAACTTAAATACCAATTTTAATGTGTCAAATTGGGAGAAAAGTGATTAGGTTAGTTAATGGCTTCTCAAGGGCAAAAGAGTAATTAGCAATTTGAGAAGTGGATAACGTATTTAAGGAAAGGGGTTTTGGGTTTAATGCACTGTAGCCGCCACCAATTTCATACTTTTCCTCTTCGGGTTTTCAGCTCAAGCAGCCAAGCTCTCTAGGCGATTTTCCTCGCCCGATTCTTCTTCAACTTAAGTAAGTTTTCCTCATTTCTCTTAAGATATAGTGGTTAGTTACCGGAGGAAGTACAATGTGAGGATTTTGAAGGTGCTGGGATTGAGCGTAGGTTCGGTTTCTTAGAGATAAAAGGGATTATACGGGTAGCAGAGTTTCAAATCGATTTCCTCAATCTTAATATTGATTTTTCGGTAAGGTCTAGTGAGAGTTGGATTAATGTATTGCCATAAACTTAGGTAAGCGAGCTCTTGGAGTAGTTGAAACCGAGCATCACCAGGAGAGCCAGGTAAGTAAAGTTTGCTTGTGCCTTCGGGCCTACATCACAAAACATTAGAAATTGTTTGCTGAAATGTGTTGGTATTTCATGCATCATGTTTTAAAAGTATACGAAAATGAATTTGAATGCATGTTGGCATGGTGGGGATTGAACATATTAAAACAGCTATGTGAATCAGTTTTACTGTTAAGGGAAGTAATCTGCCCCTTAATGAGTCAGTGGATATTTATACTTTGGAAGAGTTGATCCAACTTCAAATTTCACAGGGGGATCTGAACATGTGAATTAGATTTACTGTTAAGGGAATTTATCCGCCCCTTAATGAGTCAGTGGATGCTTATACTTTGGGAGAGTTGATCCAGCTCCCAATTTCACAGGGGGATCTTAACAGAAATGATGAATGAACAACTGAAATGAGAAAGTAGAAATTGCATGTTTAGGAATTCATAATTCAGTATTTCATTCCATTACTGCTTTACTTACTTAGCATTAGGCTAATAGATGAGTTTTGTGATGTAGGTGAAGAGGTGACAACAGGTGAATTCTCTGAGTTTGCTAAGGAATAGGCTGGTTGGAGGAGCACATTCATGCCTCGACTTAGTGGATTGGTGGGGCGGTTTAGCTTGTGTCTGTAGATGTGAAGTTTTAGTGAGCCATGATCTAGTTTAAGTATGTCGAGCTTTCAAATAACAGAAATGATTTTAAGGTTTGAATGCATTTCTGAGACTTCTCTGATAACAGTACCCTGTTGGTTTTAATGTTTGTTCATACTGGATTTTGAGTAATGTGAAGATTTGAATTGTTTTCTGAATGGTCTTAATAATATAGATAGGTTTTACTTCAGTGGAGTTGTTCTGATATAGGATATGAGGAGTTGATTTGTTGCCCTATTTTCTACTGATTGAAATCGTGAGTTTAAGTCTATCGCTAGAAGATGTTAATTTTCTACCGGTAGAAACAGTTTTAAGTCTATCGGTAGAAGATGTTAATTTTCTACCGGTAGAAACAGTTTTAAGTCTATCGGTAGAAGATGTTAATTTTCTACCGGTAGAAACAGTTTTAAGTCTATCGGTAGAAGATGCTAATTTTCCACCGGTAGAAGCAGTTTTGAGTCTATCGGTAGAAGATGTTAATTTTCTACCGGTAGAAACAGTTTTAAGTCTATCGGTAGAAGATGTTAATTTTCTACCGGTAGAAACAGTTTTAAGTCTATCGGTAGAAGATGTTAATTTTCTACCGGTAGAAACAGTTTTAAGTCTATCGGTAGAAGATGTTAATTTTCTACCGGTAGAAACAGTTTTAAGTCTATCGGTAGAAGATGTTAATTTTCTACCGGTAGAAACAGTTTTAAGTCTATCGGTAGAAGATGTTAATTTTCTACCGGTAGAAACAGTTTTAAGTCTATCGGTAGAAGATGTTAATTTTCTACCGGTAGAAACAGTTTTAAGTCTATCGGTAGAAGATGTTAATTTTCTACCGGTAGAAACAGTTTTAAGTCTATCGGTAGAAGATGTTAATTTTCTACCGGTAGAAACAGTTTTAAGTCTATCGGTAGAAGATGTTAATTTTCTACCGGTAGAAACAGTTTTAAGTCTATCGGTAGAAGATGTTAATTTTCTACCGGTAGAAACAGTTTTAAGTCTATCGGTAGAAGATGTTAATTTTCTACCGGTAGAAACAGTTTTAAGTCTATCGGTAGAAGATGTTAATTTTCTACCGGTAGAAACAGTTTTAAGTCTATCGGTAGAAGATGTTAATTTTCTACCGGTAGAAACAGTTTTAAGTCTATCGGTAGAAGATGTTAATTTTCTACCGGTAGAAACAGTTTTAAGTCTATCGGTAGAAGATGTTAATTTTCTACCGGTAGAAACAGTTTTAAGTCTATCGGTAGAAGATGTTAATTTTCTACCGGTAGAAACAGTTTTAAGTCTATCGGTAGAAGATGTTAATTTTCTACCGGTAGAAACAGTTTTAAGTCTATCGGTAGAAGATGTTAATTTTCTACCGGTAGAAACAGTTTTAAGTCTATCGGTAGAAGATGTTAATTTTCTACCGGTAGAAACAGTTTTAAGTCTATCGGTAGAAGATGTTAATTTTCTACCGGTAGAAACAGTTTTAAGTCTATCGGTAGAAGATGTTAATTTTCTACCGGTAGAAACAGTTTTAAGTCTATCGGTAGAAGATGTTAATTTTCTACCGGTAGAAACAGTTTTAAGTCTATCGGTAGAAGATGTTAATTTTCTACCGGTAGAAACAGTTTTAAGTCTATCGGTAGAAGATGTTAATTTTCTACCGGTAGAAACAGTTTTAAGTCTATCGGTAGAAGATGTTAATTTTCTACCGGTAGAAACAGTTTTAAGTCTATCGGTAGAAGATGTTAATTTTCTACCGGTAGAAACAGTTTTAAGTCTATCGGTAGAAGATGTTAATTTTCTACCGGTAGAAACAGTTTTAAGTCTATCGGTAGAAGATGTTAATTTTCTACCGGTAGAAACAGTTTTAAGTCTATCGGTAGAAGATGTTAATTTTCTACCGGTAGAAACAGTTTTAAGTCTATCGGTAGAAGATGTTAATTTTCTACCGGTAGAAACAGTTTTAAGTCTATCGGTAGAAGATGTTAATTTTCTACCGGTAGAAACAGTTTTAAGTCTATCGGTAGAAGATGTTAATTTTCTACCGGTAGAAACAGTTTTAAGTCTATCGGTAGAAGATGTTAATTTTCTACCGGTAGAAACAGTTTTAAGTCTATCGGTAGAAGATGTTAATTTTCTACCGGTAGAAACAGTTTTAAGTCTATCGGTAGAAGATGTAAATTATTCTTTCCTTTGGCCAATTATTTCTTAACATTTCAAACGATTATTTTAGCAATGTATCACAGTTTTGTTTAACTCTATGGTTGTTCAAATGATTTCCGCTGCAAGTTTTAAATGTTTTGAGGTTTTAGAAAATATCAAATTTTGACTTTCGAGTGAAGTTTAAATTTGGTCCAAAGTTCTTAGTTATGTTCGGGTTTATGAGTAACAAACCGAGTTCAGAAAACTCGGGGCGTTACAGTATGGTATCAGAGACATTCAGTTAAACCGTTCAAAAGATTACTCACCAGTGCCAACCGTCGCATGGAAGTACTCCAACAACTGTAAGTGTTTATGTTAACCTTAGTTATTAGGTATTTATGAGAATATTTAACTTTATACAGGAATTTAGTACAATGGCCAGACGCCCAGGAAGACCTAGAATGCCAAGAGAAATGTCAAATGTGAGGGGTGAAGAGGAGCCTAGTGTGATTAGGCAGCTGACAGATTTAGTGCGTCAGCAAACTGATTTAGTGCGCTAACAGTCTGACCAACTAGGAGTACTGTTGAACCGAGAGGTGCAAGGAAGTGCCAACTCAGGTTCTAGCAATGAACATTCTGGAGATAGATTCCGGAGACTAAGACCACCCACATTCGATGGACAGTCATCTGATCCAGTAATTGCTGATGGATGGCTTAGGAAGATTGAAAGTATGTTTAGGTGTGCCAACATCGGAGAATGAGACAAGGTCACATTGGCAACCTTTAATTTAGCTGGTGAAGCCCAACTCTGGTGGGAAACAATGGAGACCATCACTGATGTTTTGGCAATGTCCTGGTCACAATTCAAGGACATTTTCTATGATAAGTATTTCAGCAGCACAGTCCAGACTGCGAAGAAGTTGGAGTTTCTGAACTTGAAGCAGATAGGGTCTGTGGCCGAATACAGTAGACAATTTGAGTCCTTGTCCAGGTTTGCTGGGCATTTTGCTCACAAGGAAGATGATAAAGTGTTTAAATTTGTGCATGGACTGAAGCCAGAAATCTACCGTGGAGTTAAATTCTGTGGTATTAAAGGTTTAACATTCAGTGAAGTTGTGTCCACTGCTCTGGAAGTGGAAGAAGCCGAAGGGAAGTATGCTAGACCAAGGGAGGTTACACAAAGGTTTAATCAGCCACACCAGCATAGGGGAAAGAAGAGGCCAAGTGAAGGCCATAATAGCCAAGGAGCGGATGGGAAAATACAAAATGTCAGGAAATTTCCCTAGTGTCCCAAGTGTTTGAAGAACCACCCGGGGGAGTGCAGACTGGGCTTTGGGAAGTGTTTCAACTGTGAGGAAGTTGGACACACATACAAAGAGTGCTCGAAGCCTAGAGTCACCAGATGCTACAACTGTAACAAGGTCGGTCACATTAGTAGAGACTGTCCAGTCCCTAAGAGCGGCCTTGCTATGATTAAACCAAGAATTTTCTCCATGATGGAGTCCAGAAACGAAGAACAGCCTGCTGTGGTGTCAGGTACTATATTGATCAACTCTGTGCCAGCTTTTACTTTGATAGATTCTGGCGCAACACATTCATTTATAGCATCTGCTTTTGCGGTTAAGTTAGATGTACAGTTTACTCCTTCCATGCATGAGTTTAACGTTGCATTGCCTTCTGGTGAACGCATGCACTCTAACCAAGTGATGCTTGACAGCGAAGTGTTAGTAGGGAATGTGAGACTACCTGCTGATCTTATAATTATGGATCTAATAGGGTTTGATGTAATCCTAGGAATGGACTGGTTGTTTAAACATCATGCCACAATAGATTGTAGGACTGGAATAGTTAGCTTCCAACCCCCTGGTAAGTTGAAACATACCTTTCAAGCTTCAAAGAAGAGTAAGAAAATGTCTGTGATGACTTCTATTAACACTAGACCTTCCCTGTGTGGGGAGTATTTGTGCTTTTTAGCTAGCGTTCTAGACACACAGCTTGTAGGAAAAGCAAATCCTCAGAATGTCCTAATTGTCCAAGACTTCCCCAAAGTGTTTTTAGATGACCTTCCCGGTTTACCGCCAGATAGAGAAATTGAATTTGTTGTAGATATTTACCCTGGAGCTGAGCCTGTGTCTAAAAATCCATATAGATTAGCTCCAACTGAACTTAAGGAATTAAAGAAACAATTGGAGGATCTATTGGAGAAAGGGTTCATACGCCCAAGCTTTTCACCGTGGGGCGCACCTGTCCTTTTTGTCAAGAAGAAAGATGGATCAATGCGTATGTGCATTGATTATAGAGAATTGAATAAGTTAACTGTCAAAAACAAATACCCTTTGCCGAGAATTGATGACTTATTTGACCAGCTTAGGGGTGCAAGAGTTTTCTGACCTTAGGTCCGGTTATTACCAGCTGAAGGTAAAATCTGAAGATATCCCAAAAACTGCCTTTCGCACAAGGTATGGACATTATGAGTTTTTGGTTATGTCTTTTGGTTTGACAAATGCACCAGCAGCCTTCATGAATCTCATGAATAGGGTGTTTCACGAGTATTTGGACAAGTTTGTCATAGTGTTCATAGACGACATTCTGATCTATTCTAGAACTAAGGATGAGCATGCAGGGCATTTGAGTTTGGTGTTAGGAGTACTTAGACAGCACCAGCTTTATGCTAAGTTTTCCAAGTGTGAGTTTTGGTTGGACAGAGTTCACTTTCTTGGTCACGTGATCTCTGGAGATGGAATATCTGTCGATCCAGCCAAAGTTCGAGCGGTTAAGGAATGGCCTCAACCGAAGAATGCTACAGATATCAGGAGTTTTCTTGGTCTAGCAGGATATTATAGAAAGTTCATCGAAGGATTTTCAAAGATCGCTACACCCCTTACTAAGTTAACCAGGAAAAATGTGAAGTATATATGGACTGATGAATGTGAACATAGTTTCATGACCTTGAAACAGAAACTAACCAATGCTCCAATTTTAACCCTTCCAGTTGAAGATGGTGAATTTAGTATTCATTGTGATGCTTCTAAAATTGGTCTTGGTTGTGTGTTAATGCAGAATGGTAAAGTAATAGCTTATGCCTCTAGACAGTTGAAGACACATGAGAAGAACTACCCTACCCATGACTTAGAACTAGCTGCTGTTGTTTTTGCACTTAAGATTTGGAGGCATTACTTGTATGGACAATCTTGTGAGATATTTTCAGATCATAAGAGCCTGAAGTATATCTTCACACAGAAGGAACTAAACATGAGGCAACGTCGATGGTTGGAATTTGTAAAAGACTATGATTTTGAGATTAAATACCATCCCGGCAAAGCAAATGTCGTGGCTGATGCTTTGAGTAGAGTAACAACATCAACCCCATCTATGATTTTCAGTATGCCATTAGCTTTAGAGTCAGAATTTCAAAAATTTAACCTAGAAGCAATAACCAGTGTATCAGCTATACTATCAGCCATAACCTTAAAGCCTACCATTCTGGAGAAAATAAAGGAAGCTCAGACGAATGATGATGAGTGTAACAAGTATAAGTCAAGCATGAATTCTACGGACCAATCGGATTTTAACTATTCTGCTAATGGGATCCTCAAGTTTAGAAATAGGTGGTTTGTTCCAGCCATTAAGGAACTCCGTGAGGAGATTCTTTCTGAAGCACACTCTTCCAGGTTCTCTGTTTACCCTGGAAGTACAAAGATGTACAGAGACCTTAAGCAACACTACTGGTGGCCTAGTATGAAACGAAGCGTGGCAGAATATGTAGGATCATGTTTGTGTTGTCAACAGATTAAAGCCGAGCATCAGAGACCCTCAGGAACATTGCAACCCTTACCAGTTCCTGAATGGAAATGGGAACAAATAACTATGGATTTTGTTATAGGATTACCTAGAACAGTAAAGGGACATGATGCAATCTGGGTAATAGTAGATCGTTTAACCAAATCTGCTCACTTTCTGCCAATGAAGATAACATATACGATGGATCAACTGGCCGAGTTGTATGTGCACGAAGTTGTTAGACTGCATGGAGTTCCAAGCACCATAGTTTCAGACCGAGACTCCAGATTTACATCTAAGTTTTGGAAAAGTTTGCACAAGGCTATGGGAACACAGCTTAATTTTAGCACAGATTTCCACCCTCAAACAGATGGACAATCCGAGAGAACCATTCAGACCTTAGAAGATATGCTCCGAGCATGCATATTGGATTTTCAAGGATCTTGGAGTAAATATTTACCATTGGTTGAGTTCTCATACAATAACAGTTTTCAAGCAACAATAGGCATGGCTCCATACAAAGCATTATATGGACGAAAATGCAGATCTCCTTTGTACTGGGATGAAGTTGGTGAAGCACAGTTGCTTGGTCCTGACATTGTGCAGCAGACTGTGGAGAAGGTTGCCCTCATCCGTCAGAGAATTCTGACAGCTCAAAGTCGCCAGAAGAATTATGCTGACAAAAGACGAAGAGAATTAGAGTTTGAAGTAGGTGATGAAGTTTTTCTTAAGGTGTCACCATTCAAAGGAGTTGTGAGATTCGGGAAGAGAGGAAAGTTGAACCCCAGACTTATTGGACCATTCATAATTTTGAAAAGGGTTGGGAGTGCAGCCTACATGTTGCAGTTACCGGCTTCTATGGAAGGAATCCACAATGTGTTCCATGTTTCTATGTTAAAGAAGTGTGTAAGAGATCCATATCAGATTGTGGAACAGCAGGACATTGAGGTTCACCCTACTCTTACATATGAGGAGAAACTTATAAGAATCTTAGACTATGCGGTGAAGGTTTTGCGCAACAAAGAGGTTCCAGTAGTAAAAGTCTTATGGCACAAGCAGAACGTGGAGGAGACAACTTGGGAGCGCCAGCAGGACATGATGGACCAATATCCAGAATTATTCAGGTACTAAATTTTGAGGACAAAATTCTTTTAAAGAGGGTAGATTGTAGCACCCGGTTCTATTAAATCAAACTTAATTACCAATTTTAACGTGTCGAATTGGGAGAAAAGTGATTAGGTTAGTTAATGGCTTCTCAAGGGCAAAAGAGTAATTAACAATTTGAGAAGTGGATAACGTATTTAAGGAAAGGGGTTTTGGGTTTAATGCACTGTAGCCGCCACCAATTTCATACTTTTCCTCTTCGGGTTTTCAGCTCAAGCAGCCGAGCTCACTAGGCGATTTTCCTCGCCCGATTCTTCTTCAACTTAAGTAAGTTTTCCTCATTTCTCTTAAGATATAGTGGTTAGTTACCGAAGGAAGTACAATGTGAGGATTTTGAAGGTGCTGAGATTGAGCGTAGGTTCGGTTTCTTAGAGATAAAAGGGATTATACGGGTAGCAGAGTTTCAAATCGATTTCCTCAATCTTAATATTGATTTTTTGGTAAGGTCTAATGAGAGTTGGATTAATGTATTGCCATAAACTTAGGTAAGCGAGCTCTTGGAGTAGTTGAAACCGAGCATCACCAGGAGAGCCAGGTAAGTAAAGTTTGCTTGTGCCTTCGGGCCTACATCACAAAACATTAGGAATTGTTTGCTGAAATGTGTTGGTATGTCATGCATCATGTTTTTAAAGTATACGAAAATGAATTTGAATGCATGTTGGCATGGTAAGGATTGAACATATTAAAACAGCTATGTGAATCAGTTTTACTGTTAAGGGAAGTAATCCGCCCCTTAATGAGTCAGTGGATATTTATACTTTGGGAGAGTTGATCCAACTTCCAATTTCACAGGGGGATCTGAACATTTGAATCAGATTTACTGTTAAGGGAATTTATCCGCCCCTTAATGAGTCAGTTGATGCTTATACTTTGGGAGAGTTGATCCAGCTCCCAATTTCACAGGGGGATCTGAACAGAAACGATGAATGAACAACTGAGATGAGAAAGTAGAAATTGCATGTTTAGGAATTCATAATTCAGTATTTCATTCCATTACTGCTTTACTTACTTAGCATTAGGCTAATAGATGAGTTTTGTGATGTAGGTGAAGAGGTGACAACAGGTGAATTCTCTGAGTTTGCTAAGGAATAGGCTGGTTGGAGGAGCACATTCATGCCTCGACTTGGTGGATTGGTGGGGCGGTTTAGCTGGTGTTTGTAGATGTGAAGTTTTAGTGAGCCATGATCTAGTTTAAGTATGTCGAGATTTCAAATGACAGAAATGATTTTAAGGTTTGAATGCATTTCTGAGACTTCTCTGATAACAGTACCCTGTTGGTTTTAATGTTTGCTCATACTGGATTTTGAGTAATGTGAAGATTTGAATTGTTTTCTGAATGGTCTTAATAATATAGATAGGTTTTACTTCAGTGGAGTTGTTCTGATATAGGAAATGAGGAGTTGATTTGTTGCCCTGTTTTCTACTGATTGAAATCGTGAGTTTAAGTCTATCGGTAGAAGTTGTTAATTTTCTACCGGTAGAAACAGTTTTAAGTCTATCTGTAGAAGATGTTAATTTTCTACCGGTCAAAACAGTTTTAAGTCTATCGGTAGAAGATGCTAATTTTCCACCAGTAGAAGCAGTTTTGAGTCTATCGGTAGAAGATGCTAATTTTCTACCGGTAGAAACAGTTTTAAATCTATCGGAAGAAGGAGTTAACTTTCTACCGGTAGAAGCAGCTTTAAGTCTACCGGTAGATGCAGTATGTTTATCTATCGGTAGATGTGTGTAGAAGTCTTGTCGTTTAGCGATCGGTAGATGTGTGTAGAAGTCTTGTCGTTTAGCGATCGGTAGATGTGTGTAGAAGTCTTGTCGTTTAGCGATCGGTAGATGTGTGTAGAAGTCTTGTCGTTTAGCGATCGGTAGATGTGTGTAGAAGTCTTGTCGTTTAGCGATCGGTAGATGTGTGTAGAAGTCTTGTCGTTTAGCGATCGGTAGATGTGTGTAGAAGTCTTGTCGTTTAGCGATCGGTAGATGTGTGTAGAAGTCTTGTCGTTTAGCGATCGGTAGATGTGTGTAGAAGTCTTGTCGTTTAGCGATCGGTAGATGTGTGTAGAAGTCTTGTCGTTTAGCGATCGGTAGATGTGTGTAGAAGTCTTGTCGTTTAGCGATCGGTAGATGTGTGTAGAAGTCTTGTCGTTTAGCGATCGGTAGATGTGTGTAGAAGTCTTGTCGTTTAGCGATCGGTAGATGTGTGTAGAAGTCTTGTCGTTTAGCGATCGGTAGATGTGTGTAGAAGTCTTGTCGTTTAGCGATCGGTAGATGTGTGTAGAAGTCTTGTCGTTTAGCGATCGGTAGATGTGTGTAGAAGTCTTGTCGTTTAGCGATCGGTAGATGTGTGTAGAAGTCTTGTCGTTTAGCGATCGGTAGATGTGTGTAGAAGTCTTGTCGTTTAGCGATCGGTAGATGTGTGTAGAAGTCTTGTCGTTTAGCGATCGGTAGATGTGTGTAGAAGTCTTGTCGTTTAGCGATCGGTAGATGTGTGTAGAAGTCTTGTCGTTTAGCGATCGGTAGATGTGTGTAGAAGTCTTGTCGTTTAGCGATCGGTAGATGTGTGTAGAAGTCTTGTCGTTTAGCGATCGGTAGATGTGTGTAGAAGTCTTGTCGTTTAGCGATCGGTAGATGTGTGTAGAAGTCTTGTCGTTTAGCGATCGGTAGATGTGTGTAGAAGTCTTGTCGTTTAGCGATCGGTAGATGTGTGTAGAAGTCTTGTCGTTTAGCGATCGGTAGATGTGTGTAGAAGTCTTGTCGTTTAGCGATCGGTAGATGTGTGTAGAAGTCTTGTCGTTTAGCGATCGGTAGATGTGTGTAGAAGTCTTGTCGTTTAGCGATCGGTAGATGTGTGTAGAAGTCTTGTCGTTTAGCGATCGGTAGATGTGTGTAGAAGTCTTGTCGTTTAGCGATCGGTAGATGTGTGTAGAAGTCTTGTCGTTTAGCGATCGGTAGATGTGTGTAGAAGTCTTGTCGTTTAGCGATCGGTAGATGTGTGTAGAAGTCTTGTCGTTTAGCGATCGGTAGATGTGTGTAGAAGTCTTGTCGTTTAGCGATCGGTAGATGTGTGTAGAAGTCTTGTCGTTTAGCGATCGGTAGATGTGTGTAGAAGTCTTGTCGTTTAGCGATCGGTAGATGTGTGTAGAAGTCTTGTCGTTTAGCGATCGGTAGATGTGTGTAGAAGTCTTGTCGTTTAGCGATCGGTAGATGTGTGTAGAAGTCTTGTCGTTTAGCGATCGGTAGATGTGTGTAGAAGTCTTGTCGTTTAGCGATCGGTAGATGTGTGTAGAAGTCTTGTCGTTTAGCGATCGGTAGATGTGTGTAGAAGTCTTGTCGTTTAGCGATCGGTAGATGTGTGTAGAAGTCTTGTCGTTTAGCGATCGGTAGATGTGTGTAGAAGTCTTGTCGTTTAGCGATCGGTAGATGTGTGTAGAAGTCTTGTCGTTTAGCGATCGGTAGATGTGTGTAGAAGTCTTGTCGTTTAGCGATCGGTAGATGGTTGTTCAAATGATTTCCGCTGCAAGTTTTAAATGTTTTGAGGTTTTAGAAAATGTCAAATTTTGACTTTCGAGTGAAGTTTAAATTTGGTCCAAAGTTCTTAGTTATGTTCGGGTTTATGAGTAACAAACCGAGTTCAGAAAACTCGGGGTGTTACAATGAATGCACAAATTAAGGGAAACACATGTTCGTGATCTTTTCGTGTTCTTGTTTTTGCTCATGTTCATCGTTTTCATCATATGGATTAAGGGAGGATTTGTGCCGAAAAGGGGGTTGACAGTGAGAGTGTACATAGTCCCTTGCAGGTCGTATTCATGGTCATTCTTTTGGACAGTGACATACGCCAAACCGTCCCCAACCCTCTCTTAATCCTTGTTGCATAAGTTTCATCTTCATATCTTGTTCATGGGAGAAATCATGCACTTAAAACATTTTCATATGCTTGAGAAATATTCATGAGGCATGAGCATGAGTACATCTTAGTTCATCAGACTACTGAACAAGCCATTCATTCATCAAATGATCATAACATCAACTTGAGTATCTTACCCAAACAGACAATAGCACAAATAACCTTTAAACATCATAGACAACTTCTACCTAGTACCCTTGCGATGTAGGGCCTTAATGGCCAGAAATCTTACTCACTCACTTACCTAGTTTCTTTAGCAACTTGAGCACTTCTCTTCAAACTTCTTCACCTAGACATTTCACATTACAGTGTTAAATCAAAATCTTAACTAAAAGTCATCCTAGTATCTAACATAAATATTTCTAAATCTTCCTAGTCGAGCGCCTAGTGTGTACAGATTAAAATTCCAGAACCTAAATAACAGGATTAAGTCTAACAACTAAACACGGTCTGTTATCTTAATGTCCAGAATCGAATCAGAAATGTCATTACTAAACACAGATCATGATTGTCACTACCATTACTCTGTTAGTTAAGAATCCGAAACCTTAAGTTCTAGCTGAAGACAAAACTCTAAGTAACTACCCAGTAACTACATCTTCTAAGTCTTACCTAGAGCGTGGATTGTCGAAGTGGAGGCTGAAGATCTGGTCACCGGTGAAAGAATAGCTAGCAGAGTGGGAGCTCTGGAAGGAAGGGAATCACCGAGAGAGGAAATGTCGGCTACAGCGAGGTTTTAATGAGATTTAAGAATTCTCATAACCTATTTATACCAATTAAAATCCACCTTAATTACAAACTTTCCACCCAACCTAGTTTCACTCAACTTGTAATAAATAAGTCTTGGCATTAAATTTAAAATCATAAAGATCAATAAAAGGGTGACAATTAAAATGGTTAAGAAAATCACCTGGCCGAAATTGTCGGGTGTTACATAAGGCCTCCAACTGATAGGTCTTGGCCACCACTTTTGTGTACGGTGCCTCATCAAAACCCCCGGTTGTGATCCCACGTAAAAGGTCCAGTTTTAGCCCTTGAATGAACTGGTGTACCTTATTCTCATCGGTGTCCACCAGATGTGGTGCATAGCGGGACAATGATTCAAACTTCTGAACATATTCGGCCATTGATTCATACTGTCGTAGCCGAGAGAATTCTATCATCTTTTCCTTCTTCGCACTTCGGTCAAAATACTTCTCGTAGAAAATTTGTTTAAATCCCTCCCAGCTTAATGCTACCGTTGATGCCTGGACGGTGTCCCACCAAAATCCCGCATTCCTAGTGAGATGAAACATGGCACACAGAACCTTCTTATTTTCTTCCACCTCTGCGCATCTAAACATTCTCTCTATCAGCCGGACCCATTCCTCAGCGTGAGTTGAGTCAATAGATAGCCCATCAAACGAAGGCAGTTGAAGTCGCCTGAATCTATCTCCACTTGTGTCACGTGGAGTATTTGCATGGTTGTTATTATTATTCCCGTTGTCTTCTCTTGCCATCATACGTTCTACCATGCGGGACTGTACCCCCACTAGCTCAGTTAATTGGTCTACGGCCCTGGCACTATCACTTGCTTCATCCTGGTGTCCTCTCACCATTTCTAAGAAAACCTATAAACATAATAATAAATTTAATTAACAGAAATTTTACGGGAACTTAAACACTTACAGTTGGTGGAGCGATCTCACGTGGCGGGTTGCAAAATCAGACATTTCTCCAGAACAGCTTTTAAAACCTGGCGGCTCTGATACCATAACTGTGACGGCCCCCAACCCGATCGGGGTCTGAGGAGCCATCTCTCCGGGACATTCAAAACGGGGATTATTTTTTTAGGGAGTTCACCTATGAGTCTAAAACTCAATAAGAACATGAATAAAATGCAGTGATGCATATGCTATGCATGAACTTTCAGAATACAGTAACAGTACATTACATTACGTTTCACTAGCAGAGGGGTATAAGTGGGGCTTATAGGGGAACTGACAAGTGCACTATCAGGCACATAACAGATATATAGAACGGAATAGAACAGTAGACCAGTCCCCATCCCACACTTAACCGATACATTACATTCAGATTTTTATCTTTCTTAACTTCAAAACGTGTACAGAAAACATTTTTCATGAGCTTTCAGAAAACGTGTATGCATGGACGTTTACAGGACTCCAACTTGAAATAACAGACAACAGGAAATAAAACGGCAGAACATGAAGAGAAATACAGAAAACTCAAAACAAAACTCTAACTTATCTACCCAAAACAACCCGACAGAAGTAAAACCTAGTATCTCCGTGTTGTAGGGCCTTAAGGGCCGATCTACACACATGAACTTACCTGTGTCTGAAAAGCAGCAAGATTTGCTCGTGAAACCACAGTGATGCACGAACCTATGATGCGCACGAAAAGGGAAATTAACAAAGCTGCAAATGCTAACTAATAACTTGGTAGACTATGCTTCAAACTCCATTCAAACCTTTAGAAAACAAACCAACGTGTTTTCATCCAAAAACAGTGAGTTCTCTCCAAAATATTTTAACCCTAAACTCAACAAAACTCACATTTTTAACTTGTCCAAACTCGTTAACTTTAGCAGATGTTTACCTTAGGCAGAGAAACAGAAGAAAACTGTGGAGATCGAAGGAGCTTCGAAGGGCGTTTGTCGTCAAGGAGAGAGAAAACAGAGGGGAGTGGAAGGAAGCAGAGGAGAAATAAGGGTTTCACGTAGGAGGAAAGAGAAGAAGAACATGGCTTCTTCAATAAGTTGCCAAGTTTCAAGCAACCATAGGCTATCCCCCACCAACCTTAATTCCTTCCCAACATACCCCTCCATGCATTTCTAACTATTGGTTTTTAACTAAATTACTATTTAGTCCCTCCAACCGGTTTTACGAATTACCCACATTCAATGAATCCATCGGTAAACTCATAAAACATACATTGTATAAATATTCCCATTAATTCTGTCTAATAATTCAAGGAATATTTACATGAAAAAATTGTCGGGTGTTACACTTTCGAATTTCCAACTTCAACCCTTGCATAAATTGGTGCACTTTGTCCTCATTCTCGCTCACCAAGCGTAGTGTAAATTGAGACAAGACTTCAAACTTTCGAATATACTTGGCAACCAAACCTTCTTGTCGTAGTTGTGTAAACTCCATGAATTTAGCCGCTCGTACTGTACGACCGAAATACTTGTCATAGAACACGGTTTTGAACCGTTCCCAAATCATGGCTGGTACATTGGTAGTTACTTTGATGGAGTCCCACCAAAATCGAGCATCCAATGCGAAGTGAAATGCAGCACATGTGACTTTTTCTCCGCTCTCCGAAGATTGACCATTAAATAGTGGAGGTCGTAGTTTTTGAAACCTCTCCACGTTTTGATTATTTGGAACAATCAATTCTTGGTTTCTATGCCCCTCCTGGTTTATCAATGTTTCGAGCTGATGAGATTGCCTATCCATATGTTGAGCTTGTCGATCAAGATGTTGAGCTTGTTGGGAAATGAAATCTCTCAATTGGTCTATGGTATTGTCCCTTCCATTCCTCTCGTTTCTTCCCCGGACCATTTTGTTAATCCTATAAAATTTACAAATAATTAGATCTAAGAAATTGAAGAAAGCTCGTAAATGTACTTACAGTTGAGGAAGTTTGTCCGTGTAGTTGCTTGTGTTGTCGAGCAGTCTACAGAACCGATTTAAAAACCCGAGGGCTCTGATACCATACTGTAACGTCCCCTTTTTCAATACCTTAAAATTTTCATAAAATTTTTCATTTTTATTTTTATTAAAACTAAGATTTATTAAAAAAAAAAAAACCGAGCATCAAGTTAATACTCGTTAAAATACTTTGGATAAGGTCTTGGTAAATTTTAAAATTCATTTTGGGGTTAAAACAAATAAATTGGCACATAGCCAATGTTGGGCGCGCGCCAGGTGCCTGCCTCTGCGTGACTAGGCAGGGGCAGCGTCGAGCCATCGGCGCCCAGCGCCGAGGAATCGGCCTCCTTGCTGCCCTACCACTGTTTTTTTCTTCAAAAATTAAACTTAAACTTCCTCAAACATCCAATACCTATAATTTATCCATTCATACTCTTCTAACCCTTCTAATATACATCCATACACCCTAAAATCATCAAAACATGTTTGAACTTCCTCAACAAGAGTCGACATGCAAATAAGAAAATCTTGAAACCAAACTGCATGGATTCGTTTAAAAACAGAATCTATCCATACTGACGAAATGGAAAGCCCAAACAGTTGCCGAATATTTACGTAAAGTAAAATTCTCCTATCTCAGGTTTAAAACATTTTGACAAACTGTTTTTTTTTTTTTAAAAACTATCAACCTATTATATCCTCAAAACATCAAACATTTAGTTTCACTCCAAAAATACCTATACATTCATTTCACGGGTCAAAATCGCTCAGACTGCACAACACACTCCAATACATAAATAACATAAGTACCATCAAAGACAATACACAACCTACAAAACAACTAACCCTATGCTACCCATCCAAAAGCATATAAAAGTACAATAGTCCAAGTTCCTCAACAAACATGACCAACATATGGTGTAGGCCTTTCGGCCACAGTAAGTCACGAAAACTTACCTCGCATCCTAAGCACATCAAAATCTTGAGTCCAACCACTAGTTCTTGTCAATTACACAATCCTAACACAATACACAATATCAACTTCAAACATAAATTCAAAAACTCGGAATTGCACCACTTTCTACTCAACTTCATCTATACATAACTTTTGTATTTCTTAACCATTTTTAATGATCCAATATGTTCCACAAACCTTATAACATCTAGTTCAATGTTACATTATCCATTTAATTCATTAAAATCAGAATAAAAACAGAATTGAAAAAAACCGAACTGCCAGCATATAAACTCTCCTCGGATTTCAAACAGAATTTTCATCCAACTTCAAATGGCCATAACTTTCTCAATTCTCAATGAAATTGAGTGATTCAAGTTGTTATGAACTCCTTTAAGAGTCCTCTATCCAATGGAACAATCTATTTAACTAATAAAAATCATGAGCTAGGTCAGTTTATTTATAAACCGAATGTGCTCTGTTTTGTGCGTTTTTCAAAACTAGTTTTCTAAACTTGTAAATCCAAGCACTAATAATCTATTCCATCCAATCCTAATCCTTTAAATGTTCATTTAACAACTTAAAATCACTAAACATTCAAGAACTTGGATTAAAATTTGGAGGTCTAGGGTTTTTAAACCCATGCATAAAACTCTATAATTTTGTTGCTAACTAGCATTAAAAATGCCTAAAAATGCAAAACCATTCCATCTCTTACCTTCAATCTCTCTTCAAGGGAGCTTGAAGCTTGGAGCTTGGAGCTTGGAGCTTAGGCTTCAATGGCTGATGGCTGCTGTGAGGAAGAAATGAAGAAGGAGAAGACTTAGGTTTAGATTTTTATAAACTTTAATTTATGCCTAATTACCTAATTAGGCATATATCTTTTTTTTCTTCAAAACGACCCTTATCTTTAATCCCAACGTGAATCATCTTATTTTATTATTTTTTTTTTCTTTTCACTTAACTAATCGTTCCTCCTCTTTGTTCTTTACTTATTCATTTCCCTAATAAATCTTACATATAGTTTTTGTTGAAAACTACTTGTATTTTCTTTATTAATTCACTTCCTTCTCCCTTCAATTTAATTCACTATTAACATAGTACTTATTTCCCAAAATTCACTATATATATATATATATATATATATATATATATATATATATATATATATATATATATATATATATATATATATATATATATATATATATATATATATATATATATATATATATATATATATATATATATATATATATATATATATATATATATATATATATATATATATATATATATATATATATATATATATATATATATATATATATATATATATATATATATATATATATATATATATATATATATATATATATATATATATATATATATATATATATATATATATATATATATATATATATATATATATATATATATATATATATATATATATATATATATATATATATATATATATATATATATATATATATATATATATATATATATATATATATATATATATATATATATATATATATATATATATATATATATATATATATATATATATATATATATATATATATATATATATATATATATATATATATATATATATATATTTTGGTACAATAATTCAGGGACATAATGTATAAAATTTTAGGGTATTACAGTTCCAATGTGAGATTTAAAATTTGTGGAGTGAGTTTTAGGATTACAGTTAGGATTTGAGTTGATTTTCATGGGTTTTGTGATATTGATGTTTTAAATGTTTCTGGAAGTTCTGAGTGAATGATGTATAGGTACAGGGGAAAGAATATGAAGGCAGCTCTCTGGACAAAATCCAGAGAGCTAGCCAATCGATCGCAAGGAAGGGGCGATCGATTGGGTGTTGCATGGTTTAGAGTTGGGATTTTATAAGTTTTTAGTAGTCGTCCAAACTATGGATGTCGTCCAGAGTAAGTGGATGAGTCATCGTCCAAAGTTAGGGGCGAGTCCAAGGCTGGAGACAATGAAGTCACGTGGACTGTGGACGATAAAACCATGTGGTCTGTGGACGTTAAGTTTAAGTAAGTCTATGGACGTTAGTCTGTGGACGATGAGTTTATGTAGCCCGTGGACGATGAAGTCACGTGGACTGGGGACGATGAAGTCACGTGGTCTGTGGACGATAAAGTCCAGTTAAGTATTTTGGCAGAAGAAAGTCATCGTCCAAAGTTGTCGTTCAAAGATGTGGACAAATAAGTCACATGGACGAATAAGTAACGTGGACGATAAGTCTCGTGAACAATAAGTCACTTGGACGAATGAGTCTCGTGGACGAATAAACGCTGTAAGCGATAACGTCGTCCACAGTTTCTGTTGTCCACGGTCTCTGTTGACCACAGTCATTGTTGCCCACGGCTTCTGTCGTCCACGTCGTCTTCTATTTCTGTCGACCCCCACTGTTCAAATAAAGAAACCCGAGAGAAGACCACTGTTCAAATTAAAGAAACCCGAGAGAAGACCACTGTTCAAATTGATGAAACCAGAGAGAAGCTAAGTGTTAAACACCCCGACCACTGTTCAAATTGATAGAACCCGAGAGGAAAAGAAAAGTTCAAATTTTACGAGATTTTTATGAATAGGGTTAGGGGAAAATTGGGACGCTACAGATCGCCATCTCCACCGTCAGATCTAAGGCGCGCGCACAAAGAAGGCTTGGCCGCCCAAGTCGCTCATCTTCATCCTTCATAAACAGCTCTTTTTCATCCTTCCATCCAAACCCTAGCCGCCACCATTAGGGGTTATTTATAGGCATTGCTTAGTTGCATTGGAAAAATCTTTTGTCAATTTTCTCAATATATAAATTACCTTTTGTCTTCTAAAGAAAGAAACATTGTTACCTTCAATGGAGGTAAGTCACGGATTTTCCAATCCGTGAAAGCAGTAGGTATCCCTTGCTTACTAGCTCAAGGTTGCTAGAGTAAGCTCGTATTCCCATTCCTCATCATCCTTCCTTGGAAGTTTGATCTATAAGGAGGCCGAATCGATGCTTAATAGTGGTTATTTTCCTACGAGAAAGCAAGCACCCGTGAGCATAACATAAGATAGCTCTCGGGTCCGCTTAGGGTTTTTATTTCTTTTTCCATCTTTATCTTATTGTTCTGTTCTTCACGCTACACTCACTACCACTCGTCATCTCATCTTCATTTTGTGCTTCATTTCTATTACATTGTGCTCGGTTTTCACTCACACATTCACCTACACACATTCTTCAATTTTTTGTAGATTTAACATGGGTCCTTTCTAGGTCCAGACCGTGTTAGGTATGCACTAATAAGAACCTTTACTGCACTCACAAGATGAAGATAATTTTGACAATCTGCTCGGATCGAGGGGTGACCGTGGAAACCTTGAAAAGGATCTATCTTTTTGGAAGAAGAAAAGTTTTAATTTTTCATGTCAAAATCAATCATTTAAAACAATGGTCACAAAACTAGGTTAAAACTAATAGTTAAGAAAAGATGAGAGAAGCAAATCAGCCACAAACTCTAGCCTCGCGTACATAAGGTAGTTGCCAACCTTATCTTGTGTTTTGACCCTTTTGCCCTCCAATGTACCTGCAACCATGTAGCATCCAATTTTGTCCATCTTTTTTGCATGTAACCATGCAATACTTATTTTAACATAAACTCATGAGTTTCTAAAGCAAAAATAAAACAAAAATAAAAGCTAGATTAGGTTACATTATTTGATTTAAGGAAAAAAATTCCTTATTTTTTTTAGGTGCATCCGTGACTTGATTTCCTTCTTCCATCCTTTTGAGTGGCTGAGGCTTCCGCCCATGTAAGCATGCGGTTTGGCTCCCCCATTGCCTTGGATGTTTTGCCTCATCCACAATTGCATGTGAAAGGAGACACATCTCTTGAGCCTAGCTCGAGGTGGTCGAGAGGTGGCTCCATCCTCTAGCTTGGAGAGATTATTTGATTGCTTCCATATCTTCAAGTTGAAAGGCTCCTCTAAGCCCTTAATGTTGGGTCTTGGGCCCACTTGGCCTCCAAAAGGATCACCTACAAATAGAGCAAACAAATTAAATATATGATTTGGCCATGGGTTTGGCCAAGCTTGGATGATGACTTTCCTTGGCACATCACCAGGTTATATACACAGTCTAACTTTGCCAAACAGTATAAATTGGAGACAGACATCTAGGCTCTTCAACTGAAAAATATGAGTATTCAAGACTTTTACTATACCATGTCAGCGTTATGGGACCAGTTGGCATTAATAAAATCATCAGAACTATGTGCATTCCCAGCTTACATCGCTCAGAGAGAATCACAGTGTCTAGTCTAGTTCTTGATGACCCTTCATCATGATTTTGAGGGATTGCTTGGGACAATTCTACATCGTACTCCTCTCTCTTCGGTTGATTTGGTGGTCAATGAACTGTTAGCTGAGGAGATTCGTCTTAAGTCTCAGTTCGATAAGGAGACTATCCCACATCTTCCTCACTCTATCCTTGTAGTAGCACAGCGACCTATGGCTAGCAACCAAAATAGGTCGGCATCTAAGGTCTCTCGTGATGAGTGTGCTTTCTGTAAAAAGAATGGTCATTGGAAGACTCAATGTCTGTTATTGCTGAATAAGGGTAAATCACAACAACAACAACGGCCACCACCACCGCAACAACAACTGCCACTATTGCCACAGTCTACTCCATGGACATATCGTCCACCTCAGTCCAATTATGCAGTGGTTGCCCCGTCTTTGGATCCATCCATGTTTGAGCAGTTTAAGCAGTTCCTTGCCTCACAACCCCATGCTATGTCGACCGTCTCTCATAAAAGTTTTTCCTCGTCTGGTTCCTCAGGTATATCCTCTTCGGTATGAGTCTTGGATTCAAGTGCCTCTCATCATATGTCTCCCCACTTGTCTTCTTTTGCTTCTTTGTCTCCCAATTATTCTGTATCAATTATGACTATTGATGGCTCCCCAATGCCACTAGTAGGTGTTGGTTCCAATTTTATATCTCTTGTGTCTCTTTAAGATGTTTATTATATTCCTAGTTTTACTCTCAGTCTTATTTCTGTTAGTCAATTATGTGAGTCTGGATACTTGGTCTCATTTACTTCATCCACTTGTTCTGTACAGGACCCGGGTTATCAAAAGGTGATTGGGACAGGCCGTAGGTAGGGGAACTCTATGTTTTGGATCAACTCAAAGAATTAGATGTTGCAGTCTCTAGTGTGGATATGTCTTCTTTTCGTTTGAGCTGTTAGTCTTCTAATTTTTATCTATGACATTCTCATTTAGGTCATGTTTCAGCATCTCGTTTACCTTTTTTGGTCTCCACAGGAGCTTTAGGACATTTGGACAAACATGACATTTCTTATTGTAGTGGTTGTACATTGACAAAATTTTCAGCCTTACCCTTTCCTAAGAGTATTTCTTTATCCTTTGCACCTTTTGATCTTGTGCATTCTAATGTTTGGGGACCCTCACCCATACCAACAAAAGGGGGTTCAAGATATTATGTTTCATTTATTGATGATTACACTCGTTATACTTTGATCTATCTTATGAAACGTATGTATGATTATCTTACTATTTTCTCCATTTTTCGGGCTCTTGTAAAAACACAACAATCAGCTGTCATCAAGTGCTTTCGTTGTGATTTAGGGGGTGAATACACTTCTAAAGATTTTTCCCATTTACTTGCTTCAGATGAGACTATACATCAAATCACATGTACTGACACTCTTTAACAAAATGAAGTTCCTAAATGGAAACATCGGCATCTTGTTGAAATAGCCCACTCGTTCTTGTTGTTAGCCGATGTTCCTAGTGAGTTTTGGGGGGAAGCGATTTTTATTGCTGCTTATGTGATTAATTGAATTCTAACCTTTCATAATTCAAATTTGTCTCCCTTTGAAAAGTTGTATGGACATGCGCCTGATTATTCCTCCTTGCGAATCTTTGGTTGTACTTGTTTTTTCCTTCGACCATACGTCCAGCGTAATAAATTGTCCTCTCAGTCCGCCTTGTGTGTCTTTTTGGGTAATGGTGTTGGTAAAAAAGGATACCGTTGTTTTGATCTGGTTAGTAAAAAATTGTACGTCTCTCGTCATGTTGTGTTTTTAAAGCATACTCCCTTCTTCTTCATTCTTGCTAGTTCACATCATATAACACAGTCAGACCTCATTCGCATTGATCCTTTTGGTATTGACACTGAGGAAGCTCTGTCCATAGTTCCAGCTGTTTCTACTGATAGATCAATAGAGTTTGATACTTTGGTTCCCGAGACGTCTACCTCTCATTCTCCTGCCCCTACGACCACTGAATCAACTCCTGAGATTGCGGATGTTCCTTCACCTCGTCAGTCAACTCAACCTCATAAGTCTACTAAGCTACCTAATTTTGTTTATTCTTCCTATTCTAGTTCCTTTGCTTCATTTGTTACTTCTGTTCATCATCTTTCTGAGCCTTTGTCCTATAGAGAGACTGTTCATGACCCACTTTGTCAGGATGCTATGGTTGCAGAACTTATCGCTCTTCATCAGATTCAGACATGAGATTTGGTATCGTTGCCATCTAGAAAATGTACCATTGGTTCTCGTTGGATTTACAAGATTAAAACTAAGTCTGATGGATCCATTGAACGATACAAGACACGACTTGTTGCTAAGGGCTACTCCCAGGAGTATGATATGGATTATGAAGAAACCTTTGCCCTGTTGCAAAGATTACTACTGTTCGTACTATGATTGCGGTTGCCTTCTTGCATAACTTACCTTTCCCCTTCTTGAAATTTATATGATGCTCCCTCCAGGTGTCGCTCACACACCCGGTGAAGTTTGTGTGCTTCGTAAAGCTCTCTATGGTCTCAAACAAACATCTCGTGCTTGATTTGAGAAGTTCTCCATAGTGATCACTTCGCTTGGTTTTCGTCATAGTCTTCATGATTCTTCATTGTTTGTTCGGCATACGAGTACATGCCATATTTTATTATTCTTATATGTTGATGACATGATCATTACTGGTGATGATTGTGATGGGATTGAATCTTTAAAGTTTGAGTTGGCTTGTTGTTTTGCTATGAAAGACTTGAGTTTGCTATGTTACTTTCTAGGCATTGAGGTCGCTTATTCTCCAAAATGTTATCTCTTATCCTAGTCAAAGTACATAGCTGACCTGTTTAAGCGTGCACGTCTCACTGACAATAGGATAGTTGATACTCCTCTTGAGACTAATGCAAGATACTCTCTGTCAGATGGTCTTCCTTTGTCAGATTCCGGTTTATATCGTACTGTTGTTGGCTGCTTGGTTTATCTTACTGTGACTCTTCCAGATATTGCAAATGTTGTTCATGTGGTTAGTCAGTTTGTTACTGCTCCTACCACTGTTCATTGGGCTACTGTTCTTCGTATTCTTAGGTACCTTCAAGGAACCCAGTTTCAAAGTCTCTTATTCCCTTCTATGTCATCCCTCAAGTTGCATGCATACTCCGATGCTGATTGGGCTGGTGATCTTACCGATCCCAAGTTCACCACTAGATTCTGTATTTTTTTTTTGTGATTCACTTATTTTGTGGAAGAGTAAGAAACAATATGTTATTTCTCGGTCTTCTACAAAAGCTGAGTATCGTGCCATGATATCGACTACTTGTGAGATTGTTTGGTTACGTTGGTTTCTTGAAGTTTGAGTGTTTATCTTCGTAATCCTACTCCGTTATATTGTGACAGTCACAGTGCTATTCAGATTGCGCGTAATTCAATTTTTCATGAACGAACTAAACATATTGAGATTGATTGTCATGTCACTCGCCATCATCTTCAGTTTGATATCATCACCTTGCCTTTTGTTCTTTCTTCTCTGCAGATTGTTGATTAGTTTACCAAAGCACACTCAGCTTCACGATTCCTTTTTTTATTTGACAAACTCTCCATACTTATAGCTGTCATATCGTGAATTTACGGGAAGATGTTAGCATATATATTATTATTATTATTAGCAGGGGTAGTTTAGTAACTTGTTCCCGATGTTTACTCTAGATTTATAAATTTCTTTGTAATCTCTTTGTGGAAAAAAGAAAGCATTATATTCTCCTCACTGTTTCTACACAGTTCTTAAATTCATGTATTTAAATGTCTAGTTATAGTGATAGTTGTCAAATTATTGGATAAGCAGAGTTTGATTACATATAATATCTAAGTTCAAGGTTTAAATTATAAGTTACTCGATATTTTTTTTTTTAAGTTTTGATTTTCAAAAAAGAGTTTGATTTCTTATTTTCAATTTTTCTTTTATATATTCTTAGAGAAAGGGATGAAATCACTTTGATTTTTTTTTTTAATTTAGTATTTGATAATTCATAAACTAGGGGAATTTTAGTGTTCAATTATTTATATTATTTTTATTTAAAAATTGGCATCATCTCTTGATAGTTAAAAATAAAAAA
Organism: Begonia masoniana; assembly: GCA_022432975.1. NCBI lineage: Eukaryota > Viridiplantae > Streptophyta > Magnoliopsida > Cucurbitales > Begoniaceae > Begonia > Begonia masoniana. The sequence continues at coordinate 31,660,639 of CM039511.1, forward strand.
ATAAAAAATTCCTCACATGGAGTTATAGTTCTAAAATCCATGATTTTTACGTGTCTAGTTATAATTATAGTTCTCAAAATAATGGGTAACCGGAGTCAAATGGATGCTGAACAGCGTATAAAACATATGCTCTCCTTAATTTAAAATTTTTTAGAAATGATATGATTACTGGAAATCTATCCAAATATTTCACACTGCCTTTGGCTATAAATACAGCCTGTGCAGGAGCTAGGAACCATGACACTCTACTCGCCTCTCTATTTTGGTCCTTCTCAAAGATAGAACGAATCCATCTTTGAGGAGGACCAAAACCACAAACCCATAACCCAAAACAAACTATTTATCTCACCTTTTTAGCTTCCCTTGTTTCTACGCACTGCAAATCTCAAAGAACCCTTTGTTTCCTTGTCGTGTACAAGGCATTCACAAAAATATGGGCACGATAGTCGAGTAGCCTCGCGGATTTAATTTTTCTGCATCATTTTCCGAATTTCTATATATAACCTCCTTGGAATTTCTTATTAGAAATTTCTAATATGTTTAAACCGCGCATTTGCAGTTGCTTTAGGGGCTGAAATATATACATTTCGCCGATGTTCTTCACTGTGATTTGAAGCCTGGGAACCTCCTTGTCAATGCCAAGTGCGATTTGAAGATTTTGGATCGACGAGGACAAAGCAAGAAAATAGGAAGTATATGACAGAGTATGTCCGCACACGTTGGTATTGTGCCCCAGAACTACTATTGGGTTGTGACAGCTACTGAACTTCGATTGACATGTGATCTGTTAGTTACATATTCGCTGAAATCCTAGGGAGGACCCGATCTTTCCAGTCACTGGTTGTCTGAACCAGTTGAACCTAATCATCGTATTTCTTGGCAGTTAGCAAGAAGAATATTTGGAGTTTATCAAGAGTTCAAAAGCGGAAGAGTACATAAAATCACTCTCTAGGTAAGACTCTATAAAATCACTCTTCAAATGCCGACCAAAGCTCCTCCTCCAGCAATCGACTCTTCACGTTTTTTCTCCGAAATGACTCTCTAGGTAAGATTCTGTAGTTTTTGGACGTTAGATTTCGGTTTTCATGGATTTAAACGGTTAGGGTTCGTTTAGGGTTTTGTCGGACTATGTTAGGAATGGTTTGCTTTATAGTATTTATGATTTTAATAGACGTATTAGTCACTATTTGACGTAGTTAGGCGATTTAATTGTAGTTATTGCAAATTTTGGTGGTTGGAGGCTTTGAAAACTCCATTAATGGAAGTTTAGAAATGTCGAGCGCGAATTGCTTGACGAAATGCCTTAATGAGTTAAATTAGAGTTTTATGAAATTTTCTTTAGCTAGGAGTTTTAATAGTTTTGGAAACTCAACGGTTTAGGCCTGGTTTTAATGATGATTGTTATGAATTGCTCTAGGTGAATAACGCTCGTGGATGGAACTCGATGCGCTAAGGACACGAGGTAAGTTGATGTGAACTGAGGAGCGATAAATCTCATTGTCAAGGACCATGATCTATTAGAAGATAAAGGAGGTCCAACGAATAAAGCTTCACATGGTTTAGTCTTGGAAGCCCGAGGAAAAGAGTCATCACAACAAAAGCACAAAACTATAAAAATAAAGAGCTTTATAGCATGGAAGTGGGCCCCACAAAATTGGCAAAAGAAGCCCAATAAGGCGCAAAGTTGGGCTCCACAAATACCAATGGATTGGATAGAGAATGGTAAAGATCCACGCAAACTACAAAGAGATAAAGATTCACGTGGGTTGGAAAGAGATAAAGATCCACATGACTTGATTTATGATGTGATCCAAGTTGAGACCAAATCAAAGCCCAAGAACAAAGATTCAATTGAAGATACGGGCGGCCCAATGAGCAGAGTAAGAAGCCCAAGATTATTGAAGGATCTTTTGAAGCAAAGGAAGCCAAAGATGCATGAAGATTTGGGAGGATGCGACGCACATGCACATGTAAGAATTAAAACACATGTGTCATGCACATGCACATGTAGGAATTAAAGAGGACATGCGCCAAGCACATGCATATACGAGGAATTAAAAGGTCACATGCAAAGCACATGCAAATCATACAAATCTCTTGGGAAAAGATCTTATCCAGCTGAGTTTATTCAAATCAGTTCAAATCACGTTCAAACGGAGTTTAAACAAGAGATGACATCTGATCATGCCAAGGATCATTATCTAACTATTTTATTTTTATTTTATTTTTATTTTCGTTTTTTTAATTATTTAATTTAATTTTAATGTGTAGCCTATTTAATGGCAAAACTATTTGATTTAATAAAAAGAACAAGTTTGAATTAAAAAGGTTGAGTTTTTAGAGAGGATTTCTCTTTAGTTCTTTGCGAAGAACAACGATCTTCTTCAAGTCACGCTTGAAGAATCTCACTTGATAGCTTTGGTTCAGCCAACAGGTATGGCTCGGGTCAAGCTCCTGTTTTGATAACTAGGGTTCCATCGAATTCTTCGATTGGGGTCTTAGTTCCTTACTTTGTTCTTGAATCAAAAGGCGTTCCTTTCAATTATTCTGCGTTGTTGTCGGGTCCCGGGTCCTTTTGATCCGAGGTTCGCATCAGTAGGTATCAAAGCTTCGGTTCCTTGATTCAAGAAGCTATCTTTAATTTCTGTTATCAATATTTTCTTCATCTTATTCTATTCGTTCTAGTATTCAAAAAAGCACATAAAAAATCATTTTTTTCCATCCTATTTTTAAGTCTCGATTTTTATCATCAATTTTTTTCTTCTTGTGAATTTCTCCTCTTGAAATTCGAAGAGTACAAAAAAAAAATTGTCAAAAGTCAAAAAAAAAAAGAATTGTCAAAAGTCAAAAAAAAAAGAGTTGTGAGAAGTCAAAAAAAAAATCGAAATTTTGTTATAGAGATTTCGAAAATTCTATCCTTTTAAATTCAAAAAATTCCTTCTTAAATTCGTAGATAATTGTTCTTTTGAAAATTCAAATTGTTTAATCTTCATTTAGAATATTGTCTTTATCCAAATTTATTATTTGAAGGTTCAAAATGTTGAATCTTCATTTGAAATATTGTCATCATCCAAACTTTTGTCTTATTTCACTTATACCCTTGATTTAGCCATCCTTACAAGTTTGAACTTTTAAGCTTTAAAGTTTGATTTTTTATAGTTTGGCTTGTTGAATATTTACCATCGATCAAGTTCTTACATAAGAACTAGAAGGGAGATCTAGAGGTAAAAGGCAAGAGGGTGAGACTATTATAGAAAAAGCCTTAATTTTTTAGCGAAACGCGAGTCGAGTGACATCCATCGAGAGCAAACACGTGAGTGAGAGGTAAAGTCCATTACTTGATTATTTTTCTTTTACTTCTAACTATTTTCTTTTATTTTCTTATTGTGGTCGAAAAAGAATATCATGAGTGGAGAACACAATGACGTTGATTTAAAATCGCTCATGAGAGCCATGCAAGATCAATACACGACTCTAAATCGAAGAATGACACAATTGGAATCATCATCCCCTAGTCATACGCGGCAACGAAAGGATTTTGATGGAAAATTTAAAGATGATAGTAGATATTATCAAAGGGAAAGGAATGATAGGTCGTACCGAGAAGATGATGATCTAAGTAACATCAAGGTAAATATTCCAACTTTACGAGGGAAGAACGACCCCAAGGGATATTTGGATTGGGAACGAAAAGTAGACTTTATGGAGGAACCAGAAAAGGAGATCTTTTAGTCACAAGGCAAGTATTAAATGTGAAAACTAAGGAAGATGGTGTAACATCAAGTTCTATCGAACCAGCTCTTTTATTATTAATGGTATACACTTTATTAGTCAATAATTTAAGTAGGGTTATTGAATGACTAGACTAGACAAGGGAATTAGAGTAAATTACATTTTAAAGGTGGATAACGTATTTAAGGAAAGAGGAATTGGGTTTAATGCACTGTAGCCGCCACCATTTCATACTTTTCTCTTTGGGTTTTCAGCTCAAGCAACCGAGCTCTCTAGGCGATTTTCCTCGCCCGATTCTCCTTCGACTTAGGTAAGTTTTCCTCACTTCTATTATGATATAGTGGTTAAATACCTGAATGAGTACAATGTGAGGATTTTAGGATGCTGAGATTGAGCGTAGATTCGGGTTTTAGTGATAGAGGGGGGGGGGGATGCTCGGGTAGTAGAGCTTGTAACTGGATTCCTCGAACCACTGTTTGATTCTTGGTGAGGTTTAGTGAAGTTTTGATTTATATTCTGTTATGAACTTAGGTGAGCAGATTTTCGAAGTAGCTAGCGACCAGACAATTTCCAGAAGCCAGGTAAGTAAAGTATGCATGTGTCTTCGGGCCTACATCACAAAACAGTAGGGTTATGTATTGTGTGAATGATTTTGTATGTCATGAATCATGTTTTTGAAAGATTACGAAAAATGAATTTTCATGTAAGCATGGTAAGGCATGAACTGAATGTGACAGACAAACTATTAAGGGAACTAATCCACCCCTTAACTTATGAAGGGATTTATAACATTGGGAGGATTGATGCCACTCCCAAGGGAACAGAGGGATCAGATCAGCTATTAAGGGAATTCATCTGCCCCTTAATCGAGTAGAGGATGTATAACATTGGAAAAATTGATCCACTTCCCAAGGGAACCGAGGGATCAGATCAGCTTATGAATGAACGTGAATGCAACTGAGATGAGAAAGTAGAAATTGCATGTTTAGGAATTTATGTTTCAGCATTTATTTTTATTACTGCTTTGCTTACTTAGCATTAGGCTAATAGATGAGTTTTATGATGTAAGTGTTGAGGATACTGCAGGTGATTTTCCTGAGTGCACAGATGATTAGACATGGTTGGAGGAGTGCATTCATGTTTCGGCCTGGTAAATTGATGAAGCGGTTTAACTGATGTCTGTTGGTGTGAAGGTTTAGTTGACAATGTTTCAATTTAAGTATGTTGAGTTTTCATGGCAGTAGTGGTTTTGAATATTTTAAATACGTTTTGAGATTTTTATGATAGTAGTATTCTGTTGGGATTTGATGTTGGTACTTACTAGATTTTGAGTAATGTTTTGGTTTGAATTGTTTCTGAATGATTTCCAGTGGAGTAAGTAAATTCCTTTCTGTAGTTAGAGTTGTGTTTGTATAGCAAGGAGTAGTTAAAATGTCGCTCTATGGTCTATCGGAAGATGTCTTCAGTAAAGTCATCGAATGATGTCTCAGTAAAGTCATCGGTACATGAAGTTTATTCAATCGGATGGTGTAGGTTTAATTATATCGGAAGATGTCTTCAGAAAAGCCATCGGATGATGTAGGTTTAATTCTATCGGAAGATGTAAATTTTGCACTACCGGTATGAGTGGGTATTATGCTTTGTCGTTTAGAGATCGGTATATGCAGTTTATTCTATCGGAAGAAGGGAATGAGAGATTTTTGTCGTTTTGCCGTCGGTAGATGCGAGTCGTAAAACTTGTCGTTTTGCGATCGGTTGATGTTGGATAATTGATTTATCCGGCTGACGTCATCGGTAGATGCAGTCCACCGAGAGATGTCTTTTGTTTCCAACTCTTCTGGTCCACGTCATTGGTAGAAGCCTTCTATTTGTTGTTTCTGCTTCTTCCGTTGATTTTATCCATCGGCAGATGCGTTTGACTTCTGCGACTTCCCAAGAATTTCACGATTCAAACCTCTATTTCTTTTTAGCCGATTATTTCTTACATTTCAAACAATGTTCATAGTTTTGTTTAAATCTATTGTCGTCCAAATGACTTCCGCTGCAAGTTTTAAATGTTTTGAGATTTTAGCTTATGTCAAATGTTGAATGTTGAGCAAAGTTCTTTTTTTAAAAAAAATAATACAGTTGAGATTTCTTAGTCATGTACGAACTTCTGTGTAACGAACCGGGTTCAGATAACTCGGGGCGTTACAGGTGGAGACAAAATACAACGTGAGCATATATTCTATACAAGATGCCATGTGCTAAACAAAGTTTGTAGTTTGATCATCGATAGTGGGAGTTACACCAATGTAGCAAGTACATTACTAGTCCAAAAGTTGAATTTAAAAACTGAGCAACATCCAAAACCATACAAGTTGCAATGGTTAAGCAATTGTGGAGAAATCAAGGTGAACTGAACAGGTGGAAGTTCCTTTAATCAATTGGAACGTACCAAGATAAAGTTTTATGTGAATGATGTCTCAGTAAAGTCATCGAATGATGTCTCAGTAAAGTCATCGAATGATGTCTCAGTAAAGTCATCGAATGATGTCTCAGTAAAGTCATCGAATGATGTCTCAGTAAAGTCATCGAATGATGTCTCAGTAAAGTCATCGAATGATGTCTCAGTAAAGTCATCGAATGATGTCTCAGTAAAGTCATCGAATGATGTCTCAGTAAAGTCATCGAATGATGTCTCAGTAAAGTCATCGAATGATGTCTCAGTAAAGTCATCGAATGATGTCTCAGTAAAGTCATCGAATGATGTCTCAGTAAAGTCATCGAATGATGTCTCAGTAAAGTCATCGAATGATGTCTCAGTAAAGTCATCGAATGATGTCTCAGTAAAGTCATCGAATGATGTCTCAGTAAAGTCATCGAATGATGTCTCAGTAAAGTCATCGAATGATGTCTCAGTAAAGTCATCGAATGATGTCTCAGTAAAGTCATCGAATGATGTCTCAGTAAAGTCATCGAATGATGTCTCAGTAAAGTCATCGAATGATGTCTCAGTAAAGTCATCGAATGATGTCTCAGTAAAGTCATCGAATGATGTCTCAGTAAAGTCATCGAATGATGTCTCAGTAAAGTCATCGAATGATGTCTCAGTAAAGTCATCGAATGATGTCTCAGTAAAGTCATCGAATGATGTCTCAGTAAAGTCATCGAATGATGTCTCAGTAAAGTCATCGAATGATGTCTCAGTAAAGTCATCGAATGATGTCTCAGTAAAGTCATCGAATGATGTCTCAGTAAAGTCATCGAATGATGTCTCAGTAAAGTCATCGAATGATGTCTCAGTAAAGTCATCGAATGATGTCTCAGTAAAGTCATCGAATGATGTCTCAGTAAAGTCATCGAATGATGTCTCAGTAAAGTCATCGAATGATGTCTCAGTAAAGTCATCGAATGATGTCTCAGTAAAGTCATCGAATGATGTCTCAGTAAAGTCATCGAATGATGTCTCAGTAAAGTCATCGAATGATGTCTCAGTAAAGTCATCGAATGATGTCTCAGTAAAGTCATCGAATGATGTCTCAGTAAAGTCATCGAATGATGTCTCAGTAAAGTCATCGAATGATGTCTCAGTAAAGTCATCGAATGATGTCTCAGTAAAGTCATCGAATGATGTCTCAGTAAAGTCATCGAATGATGTCTCAGTAAAGTCATCGAATGATGTCTCAGTAAAGTCATCGAATGATGTCTCAGTAAAGTCATCGAATGATGTCTCAGTAAAGTCATCGAATGATGTCTCAGTAAAGTCATCGAATGATGTCTCAGTAAAGTCATCGAATGATGTCTCAGTAAAGTCATCGAATGATGTCTCAGTAAAGTCATCGAATGATGTCTCAGTAAAGTCATCGAATGATGTCTCAGTAAAGTCATCGAATGATGTCTCAGTAAAGTCATCGAATGATGTCTCAGTAAAGTCATCGAATGATGTCTCAGTAAAGTCATCGAATGATGTCTCAGTAAAGTCATCGAATGATGTCTCAGTAAAGTCATCGAATGATGTCTCAGTAAAGTCATCGAATGATGTCTCAGTAAAGTCATCGAATGATGTCTCAGTAAAGTCATCGAATGATGTCTCAGTAAAGTCATCGAATGATGTCTCAGTAAAGTCATCGAATGATGTCTCAGTAAAGTCATCGAATGATGTCTCAGTAAAGTCATCGAATGATGTCTCAGTAAAGTCATCGAATGATGTCTCAGTAAAGTCATCGAATGATGTCTCAGTAAAGTCATCGAATGATGTCTCAGTAAAGTCATCGAATGATGTCTCAGTAAAGTCATCGAATGATGTCTCAGTAAAGTCATCGAATGATGTCTCAGTAAAGTCATCGAATGATGTCTCAGTAAAGTCATCGAATGATGTCTCAGTAAAGTCATCGAATGATGTCTCAGTAAAGTCATCGAATGATGTCTCAGTAAAGTCATCGAATGATGTCTCAGTAAAGTCATCGAATGATGTTACAAGAATGAGTATTCGTTGTTTACAATGGAAAAACTATTATCCTTACACCATTAAAGCCATGGGAGGCAATTGAAGACCAAGAGAGGATCGCAAAGGAATTTCAAAAGATGAGGGTTGAAAAAGAAAAGAAAGTGGTGAAAAAGAAATTAGTTGAAAAAGAAAGAGAAAGTGGTGAAAAGAAAATAGCTGAAAAGAGTACAAAGAATGATGAAAAACCGAGGGAGAAAGAGAGAAAAGCCGAGGGAAAAGAGGGAAAAGTCAAAGGAAAAGAGAGAAAATTTGTGGAAGAGAGAGAACAAAAGTCGAGTGAAAAACAAATTGCGTTGATGAACAAAAGTGAGGATAAGCGTGAGATGATTCGCTTTATATAAGATGTTTATTTATCATTTAACGACTTACCAAGTTTTCTTCCAAGTGTTGTTTTTTTTCTTTTCCAGAAAAATAAATATGAAATTCCCGAGGAGTTTCGAAGAGAAATTTCTCCTTTGACAGAGATTGAGAAGCATAAAAACATCGTACCGAGTACGCTAGTTACAAGTCGACCGAAAACATCAAATAGGTTTGAGTGGTTGGTAAGACCATATGATTTTTATATTGCACCTATTATATGTTTCAGGTTGATAGATAATATGCAAAATTACTTTATTGGAAAATTTGTCATTGATTACTTTGCACACAACTTGGTTTATAACAAAATTGTAGATACATATTTTGCGAGTTTAAAATCTGATTTTTACATTTTAAAAGATTTTAATTCTATTAGATATTATTCACTATTTGATATTATTGATTATTTTAATTCATTAAATCCGTTAAATTATTAACTTTGTTTATAAAAAGTTTGCTTTTGTGGATGAAAGAAAAAATGATGAATTTGTTAAGAAATTTCAATCAATGGTAAGACTTATTTTTGAACCTGGAGATTTGGTGTGGCTACGTCTACAAAAAGAAAGATTTCCGAACAAACAGAATAACAAGCTACAACTTCGAGGAGATGAACATTTCCAAGTCCTAGAGCGTATCAATGACATCGCTTACAAGATCGACCTACCGAGTGAATACGGTAATGTAAGCACATATTTTAATTTTACTGATTTATTTTTATATGATGCAGGAGATTCGAGGACGAATCTTTTCGAAGGAGGAGGGAATGACGTAAACTGAGGAACGATAAATCTCATTGTCAAGGACCATGATCTATTAGAAGATAAAGGAGGTCCAACGAATAAAGCTTCACATGGTTTAGTCTTGGAAGCCCGAGGAAAAGAGGGAAAAGTCAAAGGAAAAGAGAGAAAATTTGTGGAAGAGAGAGAACAAAAGTCGAGTGAAAAACAAATTGCGTTGATGAACAAAAGTGAGGATAAGCGTGAGATGATTTCGCTTTTATATAAAGATGTTTATTTATCATTTAACGACTTACCAAGTTTTCTTCCAAGTGTTGTTTTTTTTCTTTTCCAGAAAAATAAATATGAAATTCCCGAGGAGTTTCGAAGAGAAATTTCTCCTTTGACAGAGATTGAGAAGCATAAAAACATCGTACCGAGTACGCTAGTTACAAGTCGACCGAAAACATCAAATAGGTTTGAGTGGTTGGTAAGACCATATGATTTTTATATTGCACCTATTATATGTTTCAGGTTGATAGATAATATGCAAAATTACTTTATTGGAAAATTTGTCATTGATTACTTTGCACACAACTTGGTTTATAACAAAATTGTAGATACATATTTTGCGAGTTTAAAATCTGATTTTTACATTTTAAAAGATTTTAATTCTATTAGATATTATTCACTATTTGATATTATTGATTATTTTAATTCATTAAATCCGTTAAATTTATTAACTTTGTTTATAAAAAGTTTGCTTTTGTGGATGAAAGAAAAAATGATGAATTTGTTAAGAAATTTCAATCAATGGTAAGACTTATTTTTGAACCTGGAGATTTGGTGTGGCTACGTCTACAAAAAGAAAGATTTCCGAACAAACAGAATAACAAGCTACAACTTCGAGGAGATGAACATTTCCAAGTCCTAGAGCGTATCAATGACATCGCTTACAAGATCGACCTACCGAGTGAATACGGTAATGTAAGCACATATTTTAATTTTACTGATTTATTTTTATATGATGCAGGAGATTCGAGGACGAATCTTTTCGAAGGAGGAGGGAATGACGTAAACTGAGGAACGATAAATCTCATTGTCAAGGACCATGATCTATTAGAAGATAAAGGAGGTCCAACGAATAAAGCTTCACATGGTTTAGTCTTGGAAGCCCGAGGAAAAGAGTCATCACAACAAAAGCACAAGACTATAAAAATAAAGAGTTTTGTAGCATGGAAGTGGGCCCCACAAAATTGGCAAAAGAAGCCCAATAAGGCACAAAGTTGGGCTCCACAAATACCAATGGATTAGAGAGAGAATGGTAAAGATCCACACAAACTACAAAGAGATAAAGATTCACGTGGGTTGGAAAGAGATAAAGATCCATATGACTTGATTTATGATGTGATCCAAGTTGAGACCAAATCAAAGCCCAAGAACAAAGATTCAATTGAAGATACGGGCGGCCCAATGAGCAGAGTAAGAAGCCCAAGATTATTGAAGGATCTTTTGAAGCAAGGGAAGCCAAAGATGCATGAAGATTTGGGAGGATGCGACGCACATGCACATGTAAGAATTAAAACACATGTGTCATGCACATGCACATGTAGGAATTAAAGAGGACATGCGCCAAGCACATGCATATACGAGAAATTAAAAGGTCACATACAAAGTACATGAAAATCATACAAATCTGGTGGGAAAAGATCTTATCCAGCTGAATCTACTCAAATCAGTTCAAATCACGTTCAAACGGAGTTTAAACAAGAGATGACATCTGATCATGCCAAGGATCATTATCTAACTATTTTATTAGTTATTTTATTTTTATTTTCATTTTTTTAATTATTTAATTTAATTTTAATGTGTAACCTATTTAATGGCAAAATTATTTGATTTAATAAAAAGAACAAGTTTGAATTAAAAAGGTTGAGTTTTTAGACAGGATTTCTCTTTAGTTCTTTGCGAAGAACAACGATCTTCTTCAAGTCACGCTTGAAGAATCTCACTTGATAGCTTTGGTTCTTACCAACGAGTTTAGTCTGGGTCAAGCTCCTGTTTTGATAGCTTTGGTTCAGCCAACAGGTATGGCTCGGGTCAAGCTTCTGTTTTGATAACTAGTGTTCCATCGAATTCTTCGATTGGGGTCTTAGTTCCTTACTTTGTTCTTGAATAAAAAGGCGTTCCTTTCAATTATTCAGCGTTGTTGTCGGGTCCCGCGTCCTTTTGATTCGAGGTTCGCATCATAAGTCTTCGTGACTCGTTTGGCCGATTTGGCCTACACCATAAGAATGTATGTTGATTGAGAAATTGGAGATGTAGGATGTTTAGGGAAAATATGTTGGGTAGTTAGGTTTAGTTTAAGTTGTTGAATGTTTAATGTTCATTGTTTGTTCTATACTTTAACTTTATTTATAGCACCGTACATGTCCATGCTTCACGTTTTCTGAATAAGCATGAAAACGAATTTACCGCACTATGTTTTCATGAAAAGAAACGACTAATAAAATATAAAAATGTATGTAAACATGGTCATGTCGAGGTGGGGTTCAGACATGGCTGTCCTAAGAGGAGGAGCATATTTTCCCCCGGTAGATGGAAATGGCTATCTAACCGCAAGATGTGCCCTCTCCTTCTGATGAGAGTCAACCCCCGGTGAGACTCTATGTTATGTAACGAAAGAATGAAAATGAACGCATGATTTTACGAATATTATATGCATAGCATGCATTTTCATTTATGTAGATTTACTGAGCCTTTAGCTCATAGAATGTCTTTGTGGTGTATATGAAGAAGGAGGTGAGGATGACCCTCCTCAGTACGACGAACGCACGGGTTGATGGAGAATGCTCGTGGGAGTGTGCTGGCGCAGACGGTGCGATTTTGACCCGTGGGAGAATGTTGTATAGATATTTTGGGGTACGTTAGATTTAGATGACATAACAATGGTATAGGCAACTCATTTTAGGATATTTGGCAACTGGATTGATGATATATAGTATTTTGACATATTTGGATAGTTTATAGATGGATGTCCCGTTCTGACGATTGTTAGTATTCCGTTGAGTATGATAGTCTTTTTTGATTTTGGAGAGTTTCTTAAATATCGTAGGGATATGTTTTGTTTTCAAACCGATCAACGCAGCTTGTTTTTATAAAATTTGGCTATGTTTTCTAATACGTCTTGAGTAGGTTTTTGGTAATTTATGAAATGTAGAAATGTATTAGGGTAGATGAGTTATTATGATGAATTTGTAATTTAGTGTTGGTTGATGAAGGGAAATGGTGGAGGAAGAAAATTGTGAAGTGTGTGTGATGTGTGCAGGGGTTGAAGAAAAGAAAAAGAGAAGGAAGTCAAGCTCTCTAGATTTCAAAATCAAGAGAGGTTGTCTATCGATCGCCAGGGAGGGCTATCGATCGGCAAGAAGGATGGCCAACTCTCTAGTTTTTTCCAGAGAGTTAGCCGATCGATTGCCTGTGAGGGCGATCGATCGGCTGGGATCGATCGCCTGATACGAGGGCGATCGATCGCCTGGCAATTGTTGCCACCTTCGATCGATCGGCTGAAATGGCCGATCGATCGGCTGTTGATTTTGGTCGATTTTGCCCCTTTTTCTGCGACGATCAACTTGACAATTGTTTTCTTATTTTAATAGGTTTTCTTTAATTGATTTTCGGGACGATTTCAATGACTAAGACTTCGATTTAGAATATTAGAAGTCTAAATTAACTTAACATTTTAAAATGAGTAGAAAATGAAAAATTTTATGGAAATTTTAAGGGTATAGAATAATGGACGCTACAGTTATGGTATCCGAGCCCCCAGATTTTAAAATCGGTTCTGTAGACTGCTCGATTGCGCAAGCCACTACACAGACATGCTTCTTCAACTGTAAGTACATTTTTAAGATTTCTTTGATTTTGATTTTTTAGGATTGTTTGTTATAACTTTTATAGAAGTTATAAAATAGTTCGAGGTAGAGATACTAGGGACGACGCCCTGGATAGGCTGATGGATTTACTCAATCGTCAAGCCCAACACATGGATATGCAAGCACAACAAATTGAGAGATTAGTAAGCCGTGAGAGTCAAAGAGCCCAAGAGTTGGTCGTTCCGAACAACTACGGCATAGAGAGGTTTCAAAAGCTACGGTCTCTGATATTTAATGGACAGTCTTCGTGTCACGCCCCTAAAACTGTACCCGTATTTCCAGTACTATTTTTTTTTTATCCTAATATCTTTAACTAAACTCTAAGCAGGACCTAACCCGAAATCGAAACTAGAATCGAAATCGGAATTGAAATCTAACTTTAAAATCATTTAAAACATTTAAAACTATTAAATAAAACTATATTAAAACTAATTTAAATTAAAATAAAAGGGGAGGGCAGAATTGACATTCTGCCCGAGGAAAGGAGGCCGCGCCCGATCGCTGGCAGCGATCAAGCGCGCGGCGCCCGATCGCTGGCAGCGATCAAGCGCGCGGCGCGCGATCGCTGGCAGCGATTGCACGCGCGGCGCCCGATCGCTGGCAGCGATTGCGGCCATCGCGCCCGAACGCTGGCAGCGATCGCGGCCTTCGCACCTGATCGCTGAACTTCACTCCACTGTTTTCTCTTTACACTTTCTATACTTATCAATTTCCAGAGAGCAACTTCCTTCGTCACAACTCACTAGAATTCCAATTCCATGGAGTAAACCTCACATATTATCCACCATTTATCTTCAATAACATAATCGACTTACACCCTAAATATATACTCAACCAACTTGCAGCGAAATTTGCTAAATCCAACTGCATGGATAGCTCTGAAAACCGAGCCTATCCGTAACCAATCAAAACATTTCTATAACGTTAAATAAAGCTTGAAACCAAAACGTTTTACCAATCAGTTTATAAAAACCTTAAAAACATCGGTAAGTAACCCTAACGTCTATCAGAACCAAGCATCCTATAATTTCTATACAAATTAACCAATACATCCCAAAATATCCCAAAAACCCTCAAAACTCTGTACATACTTCCCACGGGTAGGTGAGTCTCGACTGCGCCAGCACACCACCGCAGCCATCCTCTGTCAACTGAATCATGCCTCAGGTAGAGGGACATCGTCCTCACCTGGTACCTCGAAGTCTATGTCACCTACACCATACAATATACACTATGAGATAAAATCCCAGTAAGCTCTACGTAAATGCGATGCATGCTGTGCTATGAGTTCATTAAACCATGCTTTATTTCTTTTATCTTACTATGCAATGCACTATAGGTGTCACCGAGATCCTATACCTTCTAACCGGAGAGAGCTCATCCAGCGGGCGGACTACTCTTTCCAGCTAGAAGAGGGGGGTACACGCTTACAACACGTACAGCCGTGCCTGAGCCCCACCTCGCGTGACCTATAAACTGTATGCCCGAACACCTGTATGCCCGAAGGCCTGTATGCCCGAAGGCCTGTATGCCTGAAGGCCTATATGCACGAAGGCCTGTATGCCCGAAGGCCAATGCTATGCTTTACGTTATCTTTAAAACTCTGTGCGTAAGTTCATTTTTCATGCTTTTCTTTAAAACAAGTGATGCGTGAACAGTTCTCTATCATAAAGTAAACAAGCAATAACGTGTACCATCAAGACTGTAAAAGCATGAACTATAAACCCTTAAGACCTAGCTACCCAAACCGAGAAAAACTAACTAAAGGCATCTCCAAAACTCCTCGAGACAACATTCGACGTACGGTGTAGGCCAATCGGCCAGAGAAGAATCACGAGAACTTACCTCGTGCACGCTGCAATCCAAGCTTCGTCCACGAGCGCTATTTACCTAAGCAATTTACAAGGATTGACGTTAAAACGAGTTTAAGTTAATAAACTTCCAAATTGTCAAAACCTTAACTAAAGGGCTTTCTAAAGTTCTAATCCATTTCCTCGAGCTATTCATTCGAGAAATTTACGCTCGGCACCTAAATTCTCGAATTACGAACTTTTCTAAAAATCCTAAAATTCTCGGATTTTAAACCTTTTCACGAATTGATCCAACTTCGTCCAATAACGTCCAATACGTTTAATATACACTTAATCACGGCTAACCTATTAATTACGAACCCTAGTTTGCATTTTTAACGAAAAACTATCGAAACCCTAATTGTTTAAAACTCCGTAAACATCAAAATAAAAGCTCTAAGATTGTAGGTTCATACCTAGAAGGTCGATTGGAGGAGAAAACGTAAAGAAAACGGAACGAACGGAGGTCGGATTGGAGGAGAAATCGCCGCGGCAGAGAGGGAAGCCGAGGGTTTGCTCTCTGGTTTTCGTAATCGCCAGAGAAAAAAAGGAGAAGTGAGGGAGAGAAGAGAGAAACTTAGTTTTTAATATAATTTGATTTGCAAAATTACCATTTTGCCCTTCTTTAGTTTTTATATATGTTTCGTTATTCGGTTCATTAATCGTCTAGCCAATCAGTTTCACCAAATTTCCTTACTTCACCACTACGTCCAACTTATTATTTGGGACTTAATAAAACTGTCCGTTCGTAATTTGGACCTCGTTTGCTATTTTTTACGAGAACGTCTTTTACATTACGAGAAATGCATTAACTCGGAATATAGCGTTTAATCTCCGAAAATTCCCATAATTTTCCGAAAATTCCTATTAATCGTTAGGATCGTAATGATGCTTTCTTTTTGTAAAACGGACCTGATTTGACATATTTACAAAAATGTCATCCAATAATATAATATACAAGTCCGTACAACCGGGTATTACACTTCGGACCCCTCTATTGCTGAGGAATGGGTTCGAACCATGGAAGATAAGCTGACGTATGCTAAGATCGAGGATGGGAAAATAGTTATGTGCTTCCTTCCACTTGGCATCCGATGCCCGATTCTGGTGGGACTCGATCAAAGCAACGACCGACGTGACAGTGATGACGTGGGAGTAGTTTAGGACTGTGTTTTTCGATAAGTACTTCAGCCGCACTGTTAGGGTGGCTAAAAGAACGAAATTCACGCAGCTGAAGCAAACTGGTTCAATTGCGGAGTATATTCAGAAATTTGAAGCCTTATCTCAGTTTGCACCATGTCTAGTGAGCGACAACAAAGACAAGGTGCACCAATTTATGGAAGGGCTGAATCCAGAAATCCGGAAGAGCATCATAGTATCTGGAATTTTGAATGTGCCTTATACAGATATCATAGCCAGAGCTCTAGAATTTAAGGCTGCATAATTAACGTGCGTAAAGCCAAGGGAGCCTGCTAGGGGCTTCTTTCGTGAAATCTAGTCTCAACCACCGAATCAAGGTTGGCAACCTAGATGGCAACAACCACAACAACAGAGAGGTGTAAAAAGACCATATGAGGGAGGCAATGACCAGGGCAAGGGAAAGTAGGTACAAGAGGCTACTCAAAAGCCGTTGTGCCCTAAGTGCCAGAAAGAACACAGTGGTGATTGCAGATTTGGCACGAACAAGTGCTATCGATGTGGAGAGGTTGGCCACTATGTCAGAGATTGTCCGAAAGCAAACAGAGACCAACCAGGCAGAGATCAGAGAAGAGTTATGCAAAGGGTCTTTGCTTTTATCGAGCCTGGTGATGTTGATGATGAGGCCTAGCCTTTGGTTATTGCAGGTACAATCTTAATCACAGGCGTGGCAGTATTTTCATTGATAGACACGGGAGCTACCCACTCTTTTATTTCAACTGCTTGTGTGACTAGATTGAAGTTAGTGCCCAAATTGGTAGAATGTGAGTATAGAGTGATGCTGTCTTCGGGAGAGTATAGGCAGTCGGATCATGTTTTCTAGGGCAATGTCGTCTCAGTGGGGAATAATACCTTTTATGCCCGTCTGATAGTTATGGGTATAGAGAGGTACGATCTTATTTTGGGGATGGACTAGCTAACTCGCCACTTCGCCACTATCGACTGTAAATCCGGGGTGGTGACTTTCCGCCCCTCCAACAAAGAGAAGTTTACCTTCCAGGCAATAAATAGGTTAAGTGGGCTGCCAACTTCCCATTCTGTGAAGGTCAGTGAGCAGTTTAAAGATGGATGCTCAGTTTACTTGGCTACGGTGGTTGATACTCGATTGCTAAATGGAGTAAAGCCAAGTGACCTTCCAATAGTTAAAGAATTTACAGAGATCTTTCATGATAATCTTTCGGGATTGCCGCTGGACAGAGAGATTGAGTTTGAGATCGATGTACATCCAGGCTCTGCGCATGTATCTAAGAATCCATACAGACTGGGCCTGCTGAACTAAAGTAGTTGAAATCTCAGTTAGAAGAGTTGATGGACAAGGGATTCATCCGACCAAGTTTTTCTCCGTGGGGTGCGCCAGTTCTGTTCGTTAAGAAGAAAGACGGAACTCTCAGGATGTGCATCGACTATAGAGAGTTAAATAAGTTTACAGTGAAAAAAAAATATCCGTTACCCCGAATAGATGACCTATTTGACCAACTGCAAGGTGCCCGAGTATTTTCGAGAATTAACCTACGCTCGGGTTATTATCAGTTGAAGGTCCAGAGGGAAGATATTCAAAAGACGACGTTTCGAACGAGGTATGAGCATTACTAATTTTTGGTAATGTCCTTTGGACTTACAAATGCCCCTGCAGCATTTATGGATCTGATGAATCGCGTTTTTAAGGAGTATTTAGACAAGTTTGTTGTTGTTTTCAATGACGACATCTTGATCTATTCAAAGACGAAAGAGGAGCATGAAGAGCAACTACGGATTGTCTTGGGAATCCTGAAACAACACCAGCTATACCCAAAGTTCTCCAAATGCGAGTTTTGGTTGGACCGAATTAGTTTCCTCGGCCATATTGTATCTCAAGAGGGAATTTCTGTGGACCCGACCAAAATTCAGGTTGTCAAAGATTGGCCGCAGCCTAAGAATATGCAGGAGGTACGAGGATTTCTTGGATTGGCCGGGTATTACCATAAATTTATTGAGGGATTTTCAAATATTGCAGTCCCTATTTCACGTTTGACCAGGAAGAATGAGAAATTTGTATGGTCAGCTACATGTGATAAAAGCTTTCAGAAGCTGAAACAAAAATTGACAACGGCTCCAGTTCTGACACTACCAGTTGAGGGCGACAAGTTCAGCATATACTGTGATGCGTCTAAGGTTGGACTTGGATGCGTACTTATGCAGGAAGGAAGGGTTATCGCATATGCTTCTCGGCAATTGAAGCCATATGAACAAAATTATTCGACGCATGACCTGGAACTAGCGGCAATCGTCTTCGCATTAAAAATTTGGAGACATTATTTGTATGGGCAGCAATGCGAAGTGTATTCAAACCACAGGAGCGTAAAGTACCTGTTTACGTAGAAAGAATTGAACATGCGGCAAAGAAGGTGGTTGGAGTTTGTCAAAGACTACGACTTCGAGTTTAAATACCACCCGGGGAAGGCGAATAAGGTTGTCGATGCCTTGAGCAGAATGCCTACGACAAGTCAACCCTCGCTTGCATCAATGTCGGTAACGTTAAAAACAGAGGTTGTGAAGTTTAATGTAGAGATTGTTACCGAGTTGTCCAATATGCTTGCGAATATTTCACTAAGGCCGACAATAATAGACAAAATCCGAGAAGCTCAACAGAAAGACTTGGAGTACGAGAGATATCGGTTAAGCATGATATATGAGGACTCGTCCGATTTCAACCTGTCGGATGATGGCGTATTGAAATTCAGACATAGGTTGTATGTGCCTAATGATGAGGAGTTGAAGAGAGAAATTTTAACCGAGGCACACTCCTCGGTATACTCCGTGCATCCAGGAAGCACCAAGATGTATCGGAATCTAAAACAATATTTCTGGTGGCCGAACATGAAGAGAAAGGTCGCCAAATACATAGAAACCTGTTTGGTTTGTCAACAGGTTAAGGCAGAGCATCAAAAGCAGACAGGAACTTTACAAAGTCAGCCCACTTTTTACCAGTTAAGATGACACATTCCATGGATCAACTTGCAGAACTTTATATGTAGGAGATAGTCAAATTATATGGAGTCCCGGTCTCAATTGTTTCCGATAGAGATCCGAGATTCACTTCTAAATTCTGGAAAAGCCTGCACAAAGCCATGGGAACTCGACTAAATTTCAGCACGGCATTTCATCCTCAAACAGACGGACAGACAGAAAGGACAAATCAAATTCTAGAGGATATGCTTAGAGCGTGTGTGTTAGAATTTCAAGGATCGTGAAGCAGGTATTTGCCACTGATCGAGTTCTCATATAACAACAGCTTTCAGGCTACAACTGACATGGCTCTGTAACACCCGCGAATTTTCTGTACGTGCGTAGCCTTAGATTAGACGTGTTAGGCGAGTTCAATTATTCAAATTTAGTAATGTGCATTGAAGAGTAATAGAGAAAAGAGAAGTGGAGGTGTTGACCATTCAAACTAAAACAAGTTGAAAAGTCAAAAGTATTTAGTTTGAAAAGTCAATGTATAATTTAACCAATAAGAAAGGACTTGGAAAGATTGCATGAGGATGAGGTGGATGGCAGCCACGTGGGAGGTTATTAAAGGATGCATGAGGGTGAGGTGGATGGCAGCCACGTGGGAGGTTATTAAAGGGACAAGGAGCCACGTGGAGGTTATAAAGGGACAAGTGGTGGGTGCATGAGGGGGAGGTGGATGGCAGCCACGTGGGAGGTTATTAAAGGGACAAGTGGTGGGTGGATTTTATAATTTGGAAGATATTTGTGGAGGTAAAGAAAAAGGGGAAAAACTTTATGTTAAAATTAGGTTTTTTTCAACTTTCTTCCTCATTTTTGGTTCTCTCCTCCACGAAATTTCCAGCCCCTCTCCTCCTCCATTTCATCCATTTTGACAAGGGTTTTTAAGGTAAAAAAATTATGGGTTTTGGTTTGGTTTCACTTAGGTGTTGATTTGTGAGTGTTTTAGTGAGTTTTAAGTGGGTTTTGTGAGAATTTGGAAAACCCTAAAGGGGGATTCCGAAAATTTCACTCCCTTGGTTATTTTTCTTCCTCTTGTGATGATTAAAGCTTTGAAAATGTTAGTTTAGGTTGTTTGAGTGATTAGATTAAGGATTGGATGGAAGTTACACAAAAACCAATTTTTAGCAAATGTGTACCCGGTTCTGTTTTTGTGTTTTTGGTTCGGCCAAGTTGGTTGTTTGGTTAATTTGAGTATTTCAATGGATAGTAGACGTGTAGAGGTTTACGGATTGGGGTGGCACGTCGAAATCCATTGAGAAACGAATAAGTTGTGGCCGTTTGAAGTTGGACGGTTGGAAATTGTGTGAAAATCGGGTTTGAGTGTTTTAGGTTGAAAAGTGATATTGGTTTGCTTTAGTTGGTTTCTTTAGAATTCCTTAGGTTATTACTAAGTGATTTTGTTCTTATTTGTTAGGTAATTGCACGAGTGAATTATCAGACGAAGTGAATAATTGAATTGCGAGCTACCAGGTAAGTAGTGGAGTGCTTGTTTGTTGCCTTCGGGCCTACACCATAGAGCGGTAGGGATTGTTTGTTTGTTTGTTGTGTTTTAATTTGCGTCATGCATTGTGTGTCATGCATCATCGTTTTCTAACTACGAAACCACGTGTTTTGCATGCTTGAGTGGTGAGAATGAATTGAAAGATAAGAAAATTGATATGCAACCTGGTCTCGAGTAGAATAGCCTCGTTGGGCACGTGGCTCGTTGAGCACCCCGCGGGGGATTTACTTGAGATGCTATGCTAATGTACGTAATGTGTCGTGAGTATGAATGCCTCGATATGTTCGTGCTTGAAGGCACAATGAGGATTCTACGATCGATTGGGGGAGATTTGGTTGGCCGTCCAGAATTGTGTTAGGGCGTGTGCCTCCGGTCTTGCTCCGTGGGTCAAGGTGTGGCCGTCCAGGATTGTGTTGGGGCGTGTGCCTACTTGATTCACATGAAAGTGGAAGATAAATATAACCAGAACGAGAAGAAAACAACAGAGTGTGTAGAAACTGCATGTTAGGGTTGAGTCGCGCATTTAGTGTGTATTATGCATTATTTCCCTACTTGCTAAGCATTAGGCTTATTTTGGTGTTCTATGGTGTAGGTGACGACTATTATACAGGTGAGGTAGACGAGACCGTCGAGGATTAGGCCGCAGTCGGAGGAGTACGAGGCCGCCGGTGCAGGCTATTGTTGGGGCGTCTTAACCACTGTTTTCCTCGGGTTTGTGGGAGGTTGCTATTTTGTATGTAGATATTTGGTATGTAGATATTTGGTGGGTGTTCTAAGTTATTTTGATGAGTTAACTTGTTTAAATTGTGGTAGGTTTTGGTACATTTTGGTACATTGCATTTGTAAATGTTTTCGTAACTGTTTTGACGGGTTGCGAGTTAATTGTGTTGATGGATAATGGTTGTAAGTGTTTGTGGTTTGAACTAGTTTGATTCCTGGTTTCCTGGTTTTAATTGCAGGTTTTGGTTTATCGAATTTTAGGCGTTATGCCGTCCGTTTTTATTTTAAATTCTTTTTAAAATTTTCCTATTTCCAAATTATTTTCACCCGACATTTTACGACGTATTGTAAACGTACTTTGGGCACGTCCGAAAACTGAGTCGAAAAATTATCGAAATTTTTTTATGTCGTTTTAAACGCGGGTTGGGTTTGCAATGTGACGAACCGAGCCGGGGCGGGTTCGGGGCGTTGCAAAGTTGGTATCAGAGCAAAAGTGGTCGAGACGTTCAAAGGATTACCCGATAATGCCGGCCGCAGTGCAACGTGCTTCACCGACTGTAAGTATTTCTTTACCTTAGCTAGTTTTCTTTTCTAAGTTAAATTTTCTAACCTTTTCAGGAATAGAAAAGAAAATGCCTAGAAACCAAGGACCACCTAGACGACCCGGACGACCCCGTAATGACCCAGAACCACCTGAGGACCCGAATAAACAACTCAGGGATCTATTGAACGTGCAATCTCAGCTGCTCGGTATTGTTATGAATCAAGGACCACCGGGAAACCTTGGAGTAGGGTCCAGTTCTGGAGCTGGCTCTAGCGGAGAGAGGTTCAGAAGGTTAAAGCCTCCGGCTTTCGAAGGATGTTTGACGGATCCGACAGCGGCTGAAAGTTGGATTAGTACAGTTGAAGATATGTTTATAGTTGCGGAAGTGGAAGATGAGAACAAGGTGAAACATGCGACGTTCCACCTGTCAGGTAGTGCCAAAAGTTGGTGGGGAACCGTAAAAGCTATGACAGAGATACAGAGTATGCATTGGGAGAAATTCAAGGAGCTATTTTATGAAAAATACTACAACCAAACAATCCAAGCTGGAAAGAGATTAGAGTTCATGGCCTTGAAGCAGACTGGATCCGTTGGAGATTATATTCAGTAGTTCGAAGCCTTGTCCAAGTTTGCTAGCCATATGGTCAGTAGAGAGGAAGACAAAATCTTTCAGTTTGTGCAAGGTTTGAAGCCAGAGGTTGAGATGCTAGTGAAGACATTTGGGATTGATGGCATACCGTTTAACCGTGTGGTGGCTAAAGCTCTGGAGGTGGAGGTATCTGCTGGTAAGATTCTTAAATCTGCTGAAGCACCAAAACGGATGTTCAAGGATATTACTGCACAGTTTAGCAGAGGCGGATCCTCTTCTCAGTTTCAAGGTACGAAACGACCGGGAGGAAATCTGAAAGATCAAAGGGGTGGCAAGAAGCCTCAGCAACAACCACAACAGAAGAAATGGTTTCAGCAGTGTCCAAAGTGTTTGAAGTCTCACCCTGGAGAATGTGGACAGTATGAAGGCAAATGTTATAACTGCTTTGAGTCTGGTCATATGTTTCGAGACTGCCCGAAGCCGAAAGTGAATCGATGTTTTATTTGCAATGAACCTGGTCATATGGCGAAGGATTGCCCTGCACCGAAGAAAGGACCAGTCAAGACAATGCCTAGAATCTTCGCCATGATAGAGCCTGATGGTGAAGATCGTTCTGCCGTTATATCAGGTACCGTGTTTGTTAATTTAGTGCCTGCTTTTACTTTGCTAGATTCGGGTGCCTCCCATTCTTTCGTAGCAACAGCGTTTGTGGGGAAATTGAACTTAGAGGTGAAGCATGCCGGTTGTATGTTCGATGTGACTTTACCTTCTGGAGAGTGTCTACATTCAGATCAAGTCGTACAGGATAGTCTGATATCAGTTGGAAAGAAGCAGCTTCCAGTTACTTTGATAGTTATGGGGATCACCGGGTATGACGTTATACTCGGTATGGATTGGCTGTTCCGACACCACGCCACGATTGACTGCAGAACAGGGACAGTTAATTTTCATCCTCCAGACGGTGAGAAGCTTACACTACAGTCTTTGAGACAAGTACAGAAGCTTTCAGTGATGGATGCTCAGGAATCTGTTAAGGGTGAGTTTATTTGTTTTCTTGCAACTGTTGTAAATGTCCATTCTTTAGTAGACGTGAAACCTCAGGATGCCTTAGTTGTTCGAGAGTTTCCCGAGGTGTTTCTGGATGATTTGCCTGGTCTACCTCCGGACCGGGAAATCGAGTTTGTCATTGACACATATCCTGGAGCTGAACCTGTGTCGAAGAATCCTTACAGGTTAGCTCCGCCTGAGTTGAAAGAACTGAAGAAGCAGTTGGAGGAACTAGTTGACAAAGGCTTTATACGCCCTAGTTTTTCACCTTGGGGAGCGCCCGTGTTGTTTGTGAAGAAGAAAGACGGGTCACTTCGAATGTGCGTTGACTATCGGGAGCTGAACAAGCTAACAGTGAAAAATAAGTATCCGTTGCCGAGGATAGATGACTTGTTTGATCAGTTGCAGGGAGCTCAGATCTTTTCTAAGATTGATCTGAGATCGGGGTATTATCAGTTGAAAGTCAGATCGCAGGATATCCCGAAGACGGCTTTCAGGACTCGGTATGGACATTATGAGTTCCTTGTTATGTCATTCGGATTGACGAATGCTCCAGCCGCATTTATGGACTTGATGAATCGGGTGTTCCGAGAATATCTCGATAAATTCGTGATTGTGTTTATCGATGATATTTTGGTTTATTCAAAGGATGAAGAGGAGCATAAAGAGCATCTGAGAATTGTTTTGGAGATTTTGAAGCGGCATCAGTTATATGCCAAGTTTTCGAAGTGCGACTTTTGGTTGACTAAGGTGCATTTTCTTGGGCACGTAATTTCCAATAGTGGAATATCAGTGGATCCAGCCAAGATTCAGTCGATTAATGAATGGCCTCAACCGAAGAATGTCAGTGAGATTCGGAGTTTTCTAGGGTTAGCAGGCTATTACAGAAGATTTATTGAAGGATTTTCTAAAATAGCATCACCTATGACTCGGTTGACAAGAAAAGACGTGAAGTATGAATGGTCAGAAGAATGTGAACTGAGTTTTCAGACACTGAAGCAAAAACTAACTATAGCTCCAGTTTTGACGTTGCCGGTAGCTGAGGAGAAGTTCTGTATTTACTGTGATGCCTCTCGGATTGGGTTGGGCTGTGTGCTTATGCAGAACGATAAGGTGATAGCCTATGCTTCCAGGCAGTTGAAGTCTTATGAGAAGAATTATCCAACCCATGATTTGGAGTTAGCTGCCGTGGTGTTTGCTTTAAAGATCTGGAGGCATTACCTTTATGGTCAACAGTGTGAGGTATATTCAGATCATAAAAGTCTGAAGTATATCTTCACTCAGAAAGAGCTGAATATGAGGCAGAGGCGGTGGTTAGAGTTCGTGAAGGATTATGATTTGGAAATTAAATACCACCCTGGTAAAGCCAATGTAGTTGCAGACGCCTTAAGCCGGATATCGACTTCAGTTTCAGCTTTGGAGGCTGGTATGTCTGTGGCCTTGAAGTCTGAGGTTCAGAGGTTTGATTTGGAGTTGGTTTCAAATTTGACAGCTGTGCTATCAGATTTATCTCTGAAGCCTACTATTTTGGAGAAGATTCGTGAAGCTCAGCAAGGAGATTCGGAGTGCAATAAATTTAAGCTGAGTATGGTTTCTGATGATCGGACGGAGTTCAGTTACTCAGATAATGGTATTCTGAAGTTTCATAATCGGTGGTATGTTCCGAGCAATGAGCAGCTTCGGAAGGAGATTTTAACTGAAGCTCATTCGTCGAGGTTTTCTGTTCACCCAGGTACTACGAAGATGTACAGGGACCTCAAACAGCATTATTGGTGGCCCGGTATGAAGAAGTCAGTGGCTGAATTTGTAGAGACATGTTTGATTTGTCAGCAGGTAAAGGCAGAGCATCAGAGACCTGCTGGGAAGTTGCAATCTTTGCCGGTTCCAGAGTGGAAGTGGGACCAGATTTCGATGGATTTCGTTGTCGGCTTGCCTAGGACGACGAGAGGGCTTGATGGTATATGGGTGATTGTGGATCGTTTAACAAAGTCAGCCCATTTTCTGCCGGTGAAGATGACGTATAGTATGGATCAGTTCGCTGAGCTATATATCCAGGAGATTTTGAGGTTACACAGTGTGCCGACTTCCATTGTATCAGACAGGGACCCGAGGTTCACATCCAAGTTTTGGAAGAGTCTGCATAAGGCGATGGGGACTCGGTTGAACTTCAGCACTGCTTTTCATCCTCAGACGGACGGACAATCTGAGCGTACTATTCAGATTCTTGAGGATATGCTCCGAGCGTGTGTGCTGGAGTTTCAGGGTTCCTGGAGTAAGTATTTACCTTTGGTGGAGTTCTCGTATAACAATAGTTATCAGGATACTATTGGTATGGCTCCATACGAGGCTCTATACGGAAGGAAGTGCAGATCGCCTCTTTATTGGGATGAGGTCGGAGAATCTAGTCTGATTGGCCCAGACATTGTACAGCAAACTACCGATAAGATCAAATTTATTCGGCAACGCATTCTGACAGCTCAGAGTCGCCAGAAGAGCTATGCCGATGGTAGGAGGCGTGAGCTGGAATTTGAGGTAGGCGATGAGGTGTTCTTGAAGATATCGCCGTTTAAGGGAGTGATGAGATTCGGGAGTAGAGGGAAGTTGACTCCAAGGTATGTTGGTCCGTTCCCGATTGTAAAGCGAGTAGGAAAGATGGCGTATCAGTTGGAATTGCCTACTTCTATGGAGGGTGTGCACAACGTGTTCCACGTGTCGATGCTACGGAAGTGCCTAAGAGATCCATCACAGGTCGTGGTACCGGAGGAGATCGAAGTGCAGCCTACATTGTCCTATGAGGAAAAGCCAGTGGACATCTTGGATTATGCAGTGAAGAAATTGCGCAATAAAGACATTCCACTGGTGAAGGTGCTGTGGCGCAACCACAACGTTGAGGAGGCGACGTGGGAGCGACAGCAGGACATGATGGATAGTTACCCTGAGCTCTTCAGGTACGCAAATTTTGAGGACAAAATTTTTGTAAGGAGGGTAGATTGTAACACCCGCGAATTTTCTGTACGTGCGTAGCCTTAGATTAGACGTGTTAGGCGAGTTCAATTATTCAAATTTAGTAATGTGCATTGAAGAGTAATAGAGAAAAGAGAAGTGGAGGTGTTGACCATTCAAACTAAAACAAGTTGAAAAGTCAAAAGTATTTAGTTTGAAAAGTCAATGTATAATTTAACCAATAAGAAAGGACTTGGAAAGATTGCATGAGGATGAGGTGGATGGCAGCCACGTGGGAGGTTATTAAAGGATGCATGAGGGTGAGGTGGATGGCAGCCACGTGGGAGGTTATTAAAGGGACAAGTGGTGGGTGCATGAGGGGGAGGTGGATGGCAGCCACGTGGGAGGTTATTAAAGGGACAAGTGGTGGGTGGATTTTATAATTTGGAAGATATTTGTGGAGGTAAAGAAAAAGGGGAAAAACTTTATGTTAAAATTAGGTTTTTTTCAACTTTCTTCCTCATTTTTGGTTCTCTCCTCCACGAAATTTCCAGCCCCTCTCCTCCTCCATTTCATCCATTTTGACAAGGGTTTTTAAGGTAAAAAATTATGGGTTTTGGTTTGGTTTCACTTAGGTGTTGATTTGTGAGTGTTTTAGTGAGTTTTAAGTGGGTTTTGTGAGAATTTGGAAAACCCTAAAGGGGGATTCCGAAAATTTCACTCCCTTGGTTATTTTTCTTCCTCTTGTGATGATTAAAGCTTTGAAAATGTTAGTTTAGGTTGTTTGAGTGATTAGATTAAGGATTGGATGGAAGTTACACAAAAACCAATTTTTAGCAAATGTGTACCCGGTTCTGTTTTTGTGTTTTTGGTTCGGCCAAGTTGGTTGTTTGGTTAATTTGAGTATTTCAATGGATAGTAGACGTGTAGAGGTTTACGGATTGGGGTGGCACGTCGAAATCCATTGAGAAACGAATAAGTTGTGGCCGTTTGAAGTTGGACGGTTGGAAATTGTGTGAAAATCGGGTTTGAGTGTTTTAGGTTGAAAAGTGATATTGGTTTGCTTTAGTTGGTTTCTTTAGAATTCCTTAGGTTATTACTAAGTGATTTTGTTCTTATTTGTTAGGTAATTGCACGAGTGAATTATCGGACGAAGTGAATAATTGAATTGCGAGCTACCAGGTAAGTAGTGGAGTGCTTGTTTGTTGCCTTCGGGCCTACACCATAGAGCGGTAGGGATTGTTTGTTTGTTTGTTGTGTTTTAATTTGCGTCATGCATTGTGTGTCATGCATCATCGTTTTCTAACTACGAAACCACGTGTTTTGCATGCTTGAGTGGTGAGAATGAATTGAAAGATAAGAAAATTGATATGCAACCTGGTCTCGAGTAGAATAGCCTCGTTGGGCACGTGGCTCGTTGAGCACCCCGCGGGGGATTTACTTGAGATGCTATGCTAATGTACGTAATGTGTCGTGAGTATGAATGCCTCGATATGTTCGTGCTTGAAGGCACAATGAGGATTCTACGATCGATTGGGGGAGATTTGGTTGGCCGTCCAGAATTGTGTTAGGGCGTGTGCCTCCGGTCTTGCTCCGTGGGTCAAGGTGTGGCCGTCCAGGATTGTGTTGGGGCGTGTGCCTACTTGATTCACATGAAAGTGGAAGATAAATGTAACCAGAACGAGAAGGAAACAACAGAGTGTGTAGAAACTGCATGTTAGGGTTGAGTCGCGCATTTAGTGTGTATTATGCATTATTTCCCTACTTGCTAAGCATTAGGCTTATTTTGGTGTTCTATGGTGTAGGTGACGACTATTATACAGGTGAGGTAGACGAGACCGTCGAGGATTAGGCCGCAGTCGGAGGAGTACGAGGCCGCCGGTGCAGGCTATTGTTGGGGCGTCTTAACCACTGTTTTCCTCGGGTTTGTGGGAGGTTGCTATTTTGTATGTAGATATTTGATATGTAGATATTTGGTGGGTGTTCTAAGTTATTTTGATGAGTTAACTTGTTTAAATTGTGGTAGGTTTTGGTACATTTTGGTACATTGCATTTGTAAATGTTTTCGTAACTGTTTTGACGGGTTGCGAGTTAATTGTGTTGATGGATAATGGTTGTAAGTGTTTGTGGTTTGAACTAGTTTGATTCCTGGTTTCCTGGTTTTAATTGCAGGTTTTGGTTTATCGAATTTTAGGCGTTATGCCGTCCGTTTTTATTTTAAATTCTTTTTAAAATTTTCCTATTTCCAAATTATTTTCACCCGACATTTTACGACGTATTGTAAACGTACTTTGGGCACGTCCGAAAACTGAGTCGAAAAATTATCGAAATTTTTTTATGTCGTTTTAAACGCGGGTTGGGTTTGCAATGTGACGAACCGAGCCGGGGCGGGTTCGGGGCGTTACAGGCTCTCTATGAAGCGCTATATGGGCGAAAATGTAGGTCTCCGCTATATTGGGATGAAGTTTGCGAAGCTAGCATAATCGGCCTAGATATTTTGCAGGAAACGGCAGAGAAGATCGCCGTTATTAGGCAGCGTATTGAGATAGCGCAGAACCAGCAGAAGAGCTACGCCGACAATAGACGGAGGGAATTGGAGTTCAATGTGGATGACGAGGTGTATTTAAAAATTTCTCCTTTCAAGGGTGTTATGCGATTCGGGAGAAAAGGCAAGTTAAGTCATCGATATGTGGGGCCATTCCCTATTTTGAAGAGAATCAGAAAAATGGCATATCGATTACAGCTTCCGGCATCGATGGAGGGCATCCACAACGTGTTTCACGATCCATGCTTAGGAAGTGCGTGCGAGATCTGTCGCATGTTGTTGAAATGAGGAAGATCGAGATACAACCCACGCTGACTTATGTGAAAAAGCCAGTGCGAATTCTGGAGTCCTCTGTTAAGGTGTTGAGAAACAAAAAGATTCCGCTAGTTAAAGTTTTATGGCAGAACCATGACGTAGAGGAAGCCACCTGAGAGAGATAATAGGATATGATGGCTAAATACCCAGAACTATTTGTGTAATCAAATTTTGAAGACAAAATTTTAATTAAAGTGAATGGAATGTAACACCTGTAACGACCCATAATCATATTCCTCAAAATTCCCGTAAAAATTTTTCTTTTATTATCCTAAGTAAACTTTATACGTTTAAGCGGACTTAAAATCGTTGAAATCGTTCGGAAAATCATTTGAAGGCTATTTGAATAAAACAATTTAAACCTATAAACTTAGAAGAAAACAGCATAAACAATCGCAGGCAGACAAGGAGGGCAAAACGGGCAGATCGCCCATAACCCAACCAAAAATGTGGCCAACGAGGACGTTGGGCCCCCGAGGGAGGATGATTGTGATGACCCGGATGTGTAAGTATGTGTACGATGGCTGCACAAACCGGAATTCGGATGGCGGTACGTCCGTGCAGGCGAACCGGAAGGTGACGGGTCGTAAAAAGGGGTCGTCACAATCCTACATCGCTTGGGGAAGTATGTGGAAATGAAACATATGTAAAGAGACCCTCCCAAGTTAGCAAGATGCGTTTCAGAGCATAATTGGCAACGGATCCCATAAGAACTCTGAAGTTAAAAGTGCTTCGACGAGAGTAGTACCAGGTTGGGTAACCAACTGGGAAGTCCTCACCAAACAAAGCCGTGAGGGGAGGATATTGAGCTACGGCCCAATCCCCAGAGCAGACAATATATTGCTAGGAAAATGGGTCGTTACAGAATTTTGCTATATAGTGGTATTTTTGTAAATATTGTGAATTTAACCCGTTTAACGAGCGGAAAGTCTTATTGGAGCCCTATGAAGGAATTGGAGTGTCTGGAGGTCTAAGGAAATTTTTGGAGATATAACGCCGATTTTACGAGTTTTAAATAATTCTTGTAATAAAAAGGGTATTTTAGTAAATATAGTGAACTAAGTCCATTTTGTGAACGAAAAATTTTATTAGAGCCCTAGTAATAAATGAGAATTTATGGTGAAATGAGGAAATTTTGAGAGAACGAATCAATAATTAAATAACGAGATATATGGAAAATCAAAAGGAATGGCAAACTTGTCATTTGACAAGTCAATTTTTAACTTAAATTACAAACCCCTCTTCTCTCCCAACAATTCACGCGAATTCCTCTCTGCAAACCCTCCAGGTGACATTTCTCTCCTCCCTCCATTTCTCTTCAAACGCCGACCAAAGCTCCTCTTCCGGCGATCGACTCTTCACGTTTCTTCTCCGAAATCACTCTCTAGGTAAGATTCTATAGTTTTCGGATGTTAGATTTCGGTTTTCATGGATTTAAACGATTAAGGTTTGTTTAGGGTTTTGTCGGACTATGTTATGAACGGTTTGGTTTATAGTATTTATGATTTTAATGGACGTATTAGTCATTATTTGACATAGTTGGGCGATTTAATTGTAGTTATTGCAAATTTTGGTGGTTGGAGGCTTTGAAAACTCCATTAATGGAGGTTTAGAAATGTCGAGTGCGAATTGCTCGAGGAAATGCCTCAATGAGTTAAATTAGAGTTTTAGGAAATTTCCTTTAGCTAGGAGTTTTGTTAGTTTTGGAAACTCAACGGTTTATGTCCGGTTTTGTAACGACCCCTGTTCCCAGCAAGATATTGTCCGCTCTGGGGATTGGGCCGCAGCCCAATATCCTCCCCTCACGGCTTTGTTTGGCGAGAGCACTTCCCGGAAGGTCACCCAACCTGGAATTACTCTCGCCGAAGCCCTATTAACTTCGGAGTTTTATGGGAGCCGTTGTCAATTGAGCTCCAAAAAAGCGTCTTGCTATGTTGGGAGGGATCTCTTTACATATGTTTCATTCCATGTACTTCCCCAAGCGATGTGGTTCGGTAACGGCCCCTCCTTCAACGGAGAAACCCTCCGGCCCAGGTCAGCCCCAGGATCCTGGAGCTTTACCCACCTCCGGCCCAGGTCAGCCCCAGGAGTTCGCGGAGAATGGTGGTCCCTTATCATACGTTGAAAGACGGGTCGTCACAATCACCTCCCCGTCGGGGGCCCAACGTCCTCGTTGCCACATTTTCGGTTGGGTACAGGCTCTTACCATTTGTAACGACCCCTGTTCCCAGCAAGATATTGTCCGCTCTGTGGGATTGGGCCGCAGCCCAATATCCGCCCCTCACGTCGAAGCCCTATTAACTTCGGAGTTCTTATGGGATCCGTTGTCAATTGAGCTCCAAAACGCGTCTTGCTATGTTGGGAGGGATCTCTTTACATATGTTTCATTTCCATGTACTTCCCCAAGCGATGTGGGTTCGTAACGGCCCCTCCTTCAACGGAGAAACCCTCCGGCCCAGGTCAGCCCCAGGATCCTGGAGCTTTACCCACCTCCGGCCCAGGTCAGCCCCAGGATTCGCGGAGAATGGGTGGTCCCTTATCAGTACGTTGAAAGACGGGTCGTCACAATCACCCCCCGTCGGGGGCCCAACGTCCTCGTTGGCCACATTTTCGGTTGGGTACAGGCTCTGATACCATTTGTAACGACCCCTGTTCCCAGCAAGATATTGTCCGCTCTGGGGATTGGGCCGCAGCCCAATATCCTCCCCTCACGGCTTTGTTTGGCGAGAGCACTTCCCGGAAGGTCACCCAACCTGGAATTACTCTCGTCGAAGCCCTCTTAACTTCGGAGTTCTTATGGGATCCGTTGTCAATTGAGCTCCAAAACGCGTCTTGCTATGTTGGGAGGGATCTCTTTACATATGTTTCATTTCCATGTACTTCCCCAAGCGATGTGGGTTCATAACGGCTCCTCCTTCAACGGAGAAACCCTCCGGTCCAGGTCAGCCCCAGGATCCGCGGAGCTTTACCCACCTCCGGCCCAAGTCAGCCCCAGGATTCGCGGAGAATGGGTGGTCCCTTATCAGTGCGTTGAAAGACGGGTCGTCACAGGTTTTAATGATGATTGTTATGAATTGCTCTAGGTGAATAGCGCTCGCTCTAGGTGAATAGCGCTCGTGGACGGAGCTTGGTGCGCTAAGGACACGAGGTAAGTCTTCGTGATTCGTTTGGCTGATTTGGCCTACACCATAAGAATGTATGTTGATTGAGGAATTGGAGATGTAGAATGTTTTGGGAAAATAGGTTGGGTAGTTAAGTTTAGTTTAAGTTTTTGAATGTTTAATGTTCATTGTTTGTTCTATGCTTTAACTTTATTTATAGCACCGTACATGTCCATGCATCACGTTTTCTGAATAAGCATGAAAACGAATTTTCCGCACTATGTTTTCATGAAAAGAAACGACTAATAAAAGATAAGAATGTATATAATCATGGTCATGTCGGGGTGGGGTTCAGACATGGCTGTCCTGAGAGGAGGAGCATGTTTTTCACCCGGTAGATGGAAAGGGCTATCTAACCGCAAGATGTGCCCTCTCCATCTGGTGAGAGTCAGCCCACGGTGACACCCTATGTTATGTAACGAAAGAATGAAAATGAACGCATGATTTTACGAATAGCATATGCATAGCATGCATTTTCATTTACGTAGATTTATTGAGCCTTTAGCTCATAGAATGTCTCTGTAGTATAGGTGACATAGAAGGAAGTGAGCATGACCCACCTCAGTACGACGAGCGCACAGGTTGATGGAGAATGCTCGTGGAAGTGCGCTAGCGCAGTCGGTGCAATTTTGACCCGTGGGAGAACGTTGTATAGGTATTTTGGGGTACGTTAGATTTAGATGACATAACAATGGTGTAGGCAACGTATTTTGGGATGTTTGGCAACTGGATTGATGATATATAGTATTTTGACATATTTGGATAGTTTATAGATGGATGTCCCGTTCTGACGATTGTTAGTATTCCGTTGAGTATGATAGTCTTTTATGATTTTGGAGAGTTTCTTAAAAATCGTAGGGATATGTTTGGTTTTCAAACCGATCCACGCAGTTTGTTTTTATAAAATTTGGCTACGTTTTCTAATACGTTTTGAGTAGGTTTTTGGTAATTTATGAAATGGAGAAATGTATTAGGGTAGATGAGTTATTATGATGAATTTGTAATTTAGTGTTGGTTGATGAAGGGAAATGGTGGAGGAAGAAATTTTTGAAGTGTGTGTGATGTGTGCAGGGGTTGAAGAAAAGAAAAAGAGAAGGAACGCAAGCTCTCCGGATTTCGAAATCTAGAGAGGTTATCGATCGATCGCCAGGGAGGGCGATCGATCGGCAAGAAGGATGGTTAACTCTCTAGTTTTTTTCCAGAGAGTTAGCCAATCGATCGCTTATGGGGGCGATCGATCGGCTGGGATTGATCGCCTAATACAAGGGCGATCGATCGCCTCGAATGGCTGATCGATCGGCTGTTGATTTTGGTCGATTTTGCCCCTCTTTCCACGACGATCAACTTGACAATTGTTTTCTTATTTTAATAGGTTTTCTTTAATTGATTTCCGGGATGATTTCAACGACTAAGACTTCGATTTAGAATATTAGAAGTTTAAATTAACTTAACGTTTTAAAATGAGAAGAAAATGAAAAATTTTACAAAAATTTTAAGGGTATAGAATTAGGGACGCTACATTAACTACGCGTGGAGGAGAATAAAAAAGTTGTGTGTGCCATGTTTCATCTCACTAAGCGTGCTGGATTTTGGTGGGACACCGTACAGTCGACTACTGTGGCAATGGATTAGAGCGGATTCAAGAGGATTTTCTATGAGAAGTATTTCGACCGCAGTGTGAGGAAGGAAAAGATGATCGAATTCTCTCGATTGCGGCAACAAGGT
Source organism: Begonia masoniana (assembly GCA_022432975.1). Lineage (NCBI taxonomy): Eukaryota > Viridiplantae > Streptophyta > Magnoliopsida > Cucurbitales > Begoniaceae > Begonia > Begonia masoniana. The sequence continues at coordinate 31,694,996 of CM039511.1, forward strand.
CGTAGTTGGCAACCACAGCAGCAACTGAATAGGGGCATAAAGAGGCCCAATGAAACAGCTGCTAATCAAGAAAGGGGGAAAAGACCATTGGGAGCTCCTCAGCTTCCTGTATGTCCGCGTTGCCAGAGAAATCCTACAGGGGAATGCAGGCTCTTTACTGGCCGTTGCTTCCGATGCGACAAAGAGGGCCATCACATACGGGATTACCCTATGCCAGATAGGCGGCCCAACCGTGCCGCGCCAAGGGTGTTCGCTATTATAGAAGACGACGACGAGATGACGACACCCAGCATACAGCTATCACAGGTACAATTTCAATCTGTAATTCACCTTCTTAAACGTTGTTGGACACGGGGGCCACACACTCGTTTGTGGTGATGGACTTCGTGGTTAGGGAGAATTTGTGTATTGTGCCGTTAGATCAACCCTACAGTGTCATGCTACCATCTGGAGAGTTTATGCACTCCGAGCAGGCAGTGCAGGGCAATATAGTGTCAGTAGGGGACCATAAATTGTATGCCAGTCTTATCATCATCGGTATTGTAACACCCGGCTTTACGGGATTTAATTTTTATTCCAATATAAATGGCAATTTTGTAAATACGTCAAATTAAGTCCGTTTTGCGAACATAAAGTTTTAACGAAGCCGTAATGATAAATTGGAATTTATGGTGAAATATGAGAATTTTGGAAAATCGGATCATTAGCAAAATAACGAGACAATTGGCGGAATAAATTGAAATCAAATGGAAGGGCAATTTAGTAATTACCAAACCAATTTTTATTAAATATTACAAATTTCTTCATTTCTTCTCCAACACTTCAACGCAAACTCCACTTCCTCTTCCTCTCTTTCACGCGACGCTCAACTCTCCTCCGGCGATTCTCCTCTCCGTGGTCGAAGCTTGTCCTCCGGTGACTCGACTCTTCACGTTTCTCTTCCGTCTCCACTCTCTAGGTAAGGCTCTAAGCTTTTGGAACGTTAGTTATCGATTTCTAGGGTTTAAAACGATTAGGGTTCGTTAGGGTTTTCGTTGAAAACGTAAATCGATGTTTGAAATTGATAGGTTGAGCTTAGTTATGCCTCTAATAGACGTATTGATAGTTATCAGAGCTTAGTTCATCGATTTGTTGAGGTGTATTGGAGACTTGGTTAATTTGGAGCTTAAAAACCTCCATTAATGGAAGTTTGGTGATTCTCGAGCACAAATTGCTCGATGAAATGCCTCAACGAAGTGTTTTAGAGTTTTAGGAAATTTTCTTTAGTTAGGACTTAGTTATTTTTGAAGTTTGAGGATTTAGACTCGGTTTAACGTATATGTTGTGAAATGTATAGGCGAACAAACGCTCGTGGACGGAGCTCGGTGTGCAACGACGCGAGGTAAGTCTCTGTGACTTGTTTGGCCGTCTTGGCCTACACCGTATGAATTGAGTCGATCGAGGAAATTGGAGATATGTTGTGTTTGGGTAGTTTAGAACGGGTAGTTAGAATTTGGTTTTGTGAAATCGCAATTGTTAGTTTATTATCGTATGTTTCTACTTGTTTCTTTTATTTCATTCATAGCATGATAATTGCTCACGCATCATAGTTTTCGAACGGCATGAAAATGAGTTTCTATGCATATTTTTCATGAAAAGGAAAATGATAACGAAAAGGTAATGAATGTAATGATGGTCACGTCGGTGGCGGTGGTTCAGACATGGCTGTCGGATGAAGCATGTCTTCCCCCCGGTTAGATACGAGGGGCTATCCAATCGCCGGATGTGCCGCTCCTATCTAGTGAGAGAGAAGCCCCGGTGACGTAAATGAAATGCTTAACGAAAAGGTAGGACGCATGATTTTGAACTGTACATGCATAGCATAGCATTCACGTTCATTCACTTAGATTTACTGAGCCTCTAGCTCACGTGTTTAATTCTATGGTGTAGGTGATTTTGAGACAGGTGAGGAAGACGTCCCTCCACCTGAAGTGTGAACACGTTGAAGGAGGATGGCCCGTGGGAGTGCGCTGGCAGTCGGAGCGTGATTTTGACCCGTGGAGACGTAGGTAAACGTTTTGGGGATTGATAGATAGAATATAGGAGATATGTATAGTTAAATACTTTAGGATGTTTTGGGTTGGATAGATTATATGTCGTGTTTTTGGAAATTAAAAGGATTTTTGTAATGTATTGACTATTTTCAAACAGGAGGAAATGCTAAATGTTTAAACGGAACCACGCGGTTCGTTTTTAAGAAATTTTGTTATATTTTAAAAGTGTCCTAAGTCAGTTATCGGGCGATTGGTATAGTGGGGATTGTATACGAGGAGTAGAGTGATTGTATTGTTATGAAAAGTGTTAAAAGAAGTGATGAATGTGTGAGGTAGAAAAGGGGATTGTGAAGTGTGTTTTTTTTTAGGTGTTGTATGTGTATGCAAGAAATCACGATCGATCGTGATCTGACCACGATCGATCGTGATCTGCAGAAAAGGGGAAAAAGGGCCTATCACGATCGATCGTGATTTGACCACGATTGATCGTGATCTGGGAAAAATTTCTTATTGAATTCCAGAGGCAGCCCGATCGATCGGGCACACTACCACGATCGATCGGGATCAGTTCAGCGTGACCACGATCGATCGTGATATGACCACGATCGATCGTGATTGCAGGAAAAATGTTTAAATTTTATTTTTATTTTTAGATGATCACGATCGATCGTGATATGACCACGATCGATCGTGATTGCAGAAAAAAAAAATGTTAAAACTTAATTTTTTATAAATTGTTTTATTAAGTTTCTATTAATGATTTTAAATGGTTTTCAATTCTCTGAACGATTTTAATGATTTAAATTTCCGCTCAAACGTTACAGTGATACATTGATAAAAAAAAATAATACGGAAAGATACGGGTATAGTGTTAGGGTCGTTACAGGTATGAAAGGATACGATGTAATTATGGGAATGGACTGGCTGTTTAGACATCATGCCACTATCAACTGCAGGTCCGGGCTTATGACTTTTAAGATGCCGAACGAGAAAGAATTCTCCTATCAGGCTATACCAAAGAAACACAATATGTCTGTTGTATCCTCCTTAGAAGCTCAACGGCTGCTGAGGTCGAGATGTGCCAGATTTTTAGCCCACGTAGTGGATGCTCAAAGGCAAGGTGAGGTGGAACTTCAGGATATTCTGGTAGTCTGAAACTTCTCAGAGATTTTCTTAGACGACTTACCGAGGTTGCCACCGGATTGTGAAATTGAGTTCGAAATTGAAGTATGTCCTAGTGCTGAACCGGTATCGAAGAACCCATACTGTATGGTGCCAATGGAGCTGAGGGAGTTGAAGGATCAGCTAAAGGAATTGGTGGACAAGGGCTTCGTACGCCCTAGCTTCTCTCCGTGTTTGTTAAGAAGAAGGATGGGTCCCTACGTATGTGTATTGATTACCGGGAGCTGAACAAGTTGACTATCAAAAATAAATACCCGCTGCCAAGGATCGACAACTTATTTGACCAGCTACAAGGGGCTCGGGTATTTTCAAAGATATTTGTGCTCCGGTTATTATCAATTGAAGGTCAAGGCCGATGATATTCCAAAGACCACATTCAAGACCCGATACGAACACTACGAATTCTTAGTGAGGTCGTTTGGGTTAACTAATACCCCGGCAACATTTATAGACCTGATGAACAGGATATTCCAAGATTTTCTGGACAAATTTGTGATCGTCTTCATTGACGACATCCTGGTTTATTCTCAGAGTGAAAAAGAGCACGAAGAGCACTTAGCGATTGTGCTATCAACTCTGAAACAACAACAATTGTATGCCAAATTGTCGAAGTGTGAATTTTGGCTGAGCATGATTAATTTTCTAGGGCACGTGGTGTCTGTAGAGGGAATTTCTGTGGATCCGACTAAGATTCAGGCTGTGAAGGAATGGTCGAGGCCGAGAAATGCCAGCGAGGTATGAAGTTTTATCGGGCTAGCTGGTTATTACATGAAGTTTATCAAGGGATTTTCTGTGATAGCAAAGCCTATGACCAACTTAACGAGGAAGGATATCAAGTACAAGTGGTTTGAAGCTTGCGAAGTGAGTTTTCAGACGCTCAAACAGAAATTAACCACTGCTCCTTTATTGGTATTGCCAGTCGAAGACAGCAAATTCAGTGTATATTATGACGCGTCAAAGATTGGTTTGGGATGCGTGTTAATGTAGAAGAGAATTAAAGAGCTATGAACAAAACTACCCTACTCACGATCTGGAGTTAGTAGCGGTTTATTTTGGTCTTAAGGTATGGAGACACCATTTATATGGACAATCATGTGAAGTGTATTCAGATCATAAAAGCCTGAGGTACATCTTTACTCAGACGGAATTAAATATGAGGCAGACGCGGTGGTTAGAATTCGTGAAGGATTATGATATCGAGATTAAATACCACCCTGGGAAAGCTAACGTGGTAGCCGATGCGTTGAGCAGGATGCTGGCTACTATACAACCAGCGATGTCGGCTATATCAATGCCTCTGAGGACAAAAATTCAGAAGTTCGATTTGGAGATAGTTTCTGAGTTATCGGCCGTACTGGCGGACCTGACAATACAGCCAACCATTCTGCACCGAATTAAGGAAGCCCAGAGGATCGATTCGAAGGAAATGGCCGATATAATGAGCAAGTTGCCTAAAGCCTCTTCCGAGTTCCGTCATTTGGGAGATGGTATTTTGAAGTTCAAGGACTGGTGTACGTTCCGAGAAATGAGGATCTACGAAAGGACATTTTATCGGAAGCCCACTCATCTTCTTTGATGTGCCCCGTAGGCCCATTACACGATCCCAGACCCGAGTCCACAATTTTACTAACACACTTGTCTCTTTTGCAGGTCATGGTTCGTGTGAAGACTTGGAGGACACCGTGGATGACTTGAAGTGGGAGATTAAAGCTGGGGACGTTGACCAACCAAAGCATCTACTCATGTGGAAAGACTAAAGAGGCACCTTAATGCTCACATGGGAATTTGTCTTCCCGAGCTTTGATATTTGTTGCTTTTTTGAAATTTCAAACTTATTGGCAAACGTTGGCCTTCTTGTTTAAACTTTATTAGAAGCATGTTAGGATTAGATGGATGTTAGGATTAGATGAATGATAGGATTAGTTGGTGGCTTGGTTTGGCCCATTGAAGTTGAAGACATGGAAGCCCACATGATCCCATTGAAGTGAAGACATGGAAGCCCACATGATGATCCATCATTCCCCTTCCAAGCCAAAGCCCAAGCCCAAGCCCACCATTAGGTCTATATATTCATGGCATTGGTGTTTGTATCTTTTTTGGATGATTTTATGAGCACCCACGGATTTCTCTCATTGAAGAAGAAGAAGCTTGGAGCAAGGAGCTTCCAAGGTAAGCTCGGTTGACAACAACCGAGGGGTCGCGCCCCCGAACCATTCTTCTAGCTTGGTAGCTAGTTGGAGTGGAATTTGCCACCTCCTTCTCCACTCTTTTGAGGGCGGAAAACAGCAAGGAGTGGCCTTAACCGGTTCCTTGAATCGAGTTTTCTTCCTTGGAAGAAACTCTTGCCAGAAGCTCCATTGAAGCACTCACCGGCCGATTCTCGGAAAATATTCATAACTAACTCAAATAAACGGATCTGGACCACAAACTTCACCAGCACACATCTCACTCATTTCACAACACTCACCTAAAATTTCATTTCATTCCGAGCTTGTTTAGTATTTCTTTGACATTTATTATTCTCGGATTTCTCGGTTTTCCAGCACCAGGGAACTAACGATCTTTTCGAGTTCTAGAGTCGTGTTTTGCAGGTCGGAGCTCAACATTCTTTCTCAGTACATCCGGGAAGCACGAAGATTTATCGAGACTTGAAACTACACTTCTGGTAGCCAAATATGAAGAACGATGTTGCCAAATATCTAGAGTCATGTATGGTATGTCAGCAAGTGAAGGTTGAACATCAATGGCCAGGTGGAACGCTTCAACCTCTCCCGATCCCCGAATGGAAATGGGAGAGCATCACTATGGACTTTGTTGTTGGCTTACCGAGGGCATCTAAAGGCCATAATAGCATATGGGTCATTATGGACAGACTAACAAAGTTAGCCATTTTCTACCTGTGAAGACGACCTTCTCTATGGATCAGTATGCAGAATTATATATTGGCGAGATTATCAAACTACATGGAATACCGGTGTCAATCGTTTCTGACCGGGACCTTAGATTTACATCGAGGTTTTAGAAAAGCTTGCAAAGCTCCTTGGGTACCAAGTTAAATTTTAGCACGGCATTTCATCAACAAACTGACGGACAATCCGAGAGGATGATTAAGATATTGGAAGATATGTCAAGGTCGTGTGTGTTGGAGTTTCAAGCTTCTTAGAGCAAGTTTTTACCATTAGTGGAGTTCTCTTATAACAACAGCTACTAAGCTACGATCGGTATGGCTCCGTATGAAGCTCTTTACGGCAGAAGGTGCAGGTCTCTCTTGTGCTGGGATGAAGTTGGAGAAGCAAGGCTTGTCGGTCCTGAGTTATTACAGCACATGTCTGAGAAGGTGGCTATTATCAAACAAAGAATTCAAATTGCTCAGAGTCAACAGAAAAGTTATGCAAACTAGAGGAGGAAAGACTTGGAGTTCACTGAAGGTGATGAAGTATTCTTGAAGGTGTCGCCTTTCAAGGGCGTGATGAGGTTTGGTAAGAAAGGGAAGCTCAGTCCAAGGTTCGTTGGGCCATTTCCCATCTTGAAGAGAGTAGGAAGCACGGCTTACAAACTGCAGCTGCCAGCGTCTATGTATGGAGTCACAACATTTTTCACGTTTCGATGCTGAAAAAATGTGTGCGAGATCCTACTCAGATCGTGGAACCGGTGGACATAGATATCCAGCCGACGCTGACGTATGAAGAAAGGCCCATAAAGATTTTAGATTCTTCAATCAAAGTGTTGCGCAACAGGGTGATCTCGTTGGTGAAGGTTCTATGGCGCAATCATAACGTGGAGGAAGTCACTTGGGAAAGACGACGGGATGTTAGGGACCAATATCTGGAACTATTTGTTTAAGCAAATTTTGGGGACAAAATTCTATTAAGGTGGGTGGGATGTAACACCCGACATTTTTGGCCATGTAATTATCCCTAGAATTATTGAATAGGATTAATTTGATATTAATATAATGAATATTTTAGTGGAAAAAGAGTATTTCAGAGAAACCAAATCGACGAGCTAAATAGCGAATTAGTTAGAAACCAATGGAGGGGCAAATTAGGAAGACAATTAAGGTAGTTGGGTGGGAGCCAATGAATGAATGACACTTGTCCAGGCTTGTTGAAGAAGCCAAGCTATCTCTCTCTCTTCCTCTCTTCTCTTCCACATGAAACCCTCCCCTTTTCATTCCTTCTTCTCTTTTCCTTCACCAGCCAAGCAATCTCTCCTCTCCTCTATTTCTTCCGTTTTCTTCGATTAAGATTCGAGACTAACCGAGGCAACATGTTCAAGGCTCGCAAACTCTACAGACGCCAGGTAAGTTCATACGTATAGGTTGGCCCTTAAGGCCCTACATCACGGAGGTACTAGGTTTTTATACTATCAGGTTTTCGTTGGGTAGTTAGGTCGTAGATTACGTCTCAAGTTAAGTGTAATGCTCTGTGTATAGTTTCGATGACCTGTTGTTCATTTATGCTTGGACTTGTCTTTTATTATGTTACATTTACGCACATTATATGTTCATGCATACACGTTTTCTTGAAAGTCATGCAAATGTTTTATGCACACGATTTGAAGTTAAGAAAGATAAAATGTGAATGTAAAAAACGGTTAAGTGTGGGACGGGGACTGACATAAGTTCTTGTCCTTCCCTGGGACTATATAAAACCGTCATCGCCAAGGACAATATGTCTTTTATCCCTCCCTGGGACCTGGCAAAATTACTAACCAATGTCATGTCATGTACGTATGTGCGCCAGTTCCTCTATAAGCCCCACTTATACCAACATGTGCAGTTGAATGTAATGTAAAGTAATGTTCATGTATTTCAAACGTTCATGCATAGCATGTGCATCACTTCGCATTTTATGATCTTACTGAGCTCTAAGCTCATAGTTGAACTCCATGATGTAGGTACGGACCGTGCAGATGAGGACTCCGAGCTCAAGCCGACGTGTAGACAGTTGGCGGGACGAGCTTGCGGGGTTAGTTGCTGCAGTTAGGCGCATTTTGACCCGTGGGTGAGGTTTTGAAGTGTATGTCATGTTGTATAGTTTTGGGGTTTAGTTGATTTATAGGTTTAGAATCGTGGTTTTAAAACTTTTGTTTTGAAAGTTATTTTTTTAAAAATTATATTGGAACTATTTGGGACTTTTAGAATTATGCATGGATTCGTTGGGCTATAGATCGATCCATGCAGTTTAGTTTTTTTGAATTTCTGCCACGTTTTCTAACACGTCTAAGATTATGTTTTGAATCAGGTCTTTGGGGGTTTGAAGCTTTTTGTGTCTAAAGAGGTCGGGAAGAAGTTTGGTAGTAATGTTGTGAGGCTATCAGGTCATGAAGATGTGAAAGGAGAAAATAAGTAGGAGGAAGAAGTAGATCGTCAGACAGAGGGGTAGCCGATCGATCGACTGGGGTAGCCGACCAATCGGCAGAGTGTTGAGATAAAGAGTGTCGACATCGACCGAATTTCTGAGGTGTTTATGTCTTTCGATTTTTATGTCTTCCGACTTTACGTCTCCCGATGTTAAGTTATCCGATTTTAGCAGAAGTCAAGTCTTTCGATTACATGTCTTCCGATTTCATGCTTTTCGATTTTTCATATCTTCCAATTTTAAGTGTGAATCGGTCGAGGTTGTCGACCCCAGCATATTAGAGTCCTTTTGAGAAATTTTCAGTTAAGTGTCGTCGACCGATCTCATTACAGAGGCCACGTCGACCGATCTCATTACAGAGGCCATGTCGACCGAAACCCAGTCTTTCTATTTTTAGCACTACTAGTCGAGTTTGGTTTAATACGAGATTTTCACATGCAATTTTTCTTCCGCTGAATGAATTTAATTTCTTTTAAATGAGTAGGATTAATGAATTAAGATAAAAGTTCAAATTTTACGGAATTTTTTTTTAAGAATAGTGTCTAGGGAAATTTTTCGGGTCGTCACAATTAAAGTTCTAATTGAATAGGAAGAGGAGATTTGGGTTTGAAATTGGATAAAACAACACGTCATTTTATGAAGCTGTAACTAATCTGATTTACACTGAATAAGAATATACCCACGTGTCTGGACGATCACATGACAAATTCGTGTTTTAATGAATTAATTTTTAATAAGCTTTTATATGAATATAGAAAAGACAATTAAAGTAACGAACTTTACAAAACTTTGGAAGAGTTTTATTAGTAATTTAAGATACTTGGTTGATTTAAATTGCAAGAATAATGAAATTAAAAAGATGAATGAAAAATTAAACTATTTATGAGGGGAAATTGATCTTAGGATTTTTATAAAAACAGGTTAAACTTTTACTTTGTTAAAGTTGTTTAAGTTATTTAAGTTTTAAATATGTTTAAGGTCATAAATTTCGATAAATAATTAAATAACTTTGTGTGCAAACTATATTTGATCTTAAATTACTATTACTTGAAAAACAATAGGCGGGTAAAATCGACAATAACATGCAAAACCATATTTATCCTATTAGAAATCAAACATATTTAAATTATTTATAATTTATTATATTAATTGTAAAAAAATTATTTATCACGTTATAAAGTAAAAATTATAAAGTAAAAATAGAGAGTAGATATAATATTACTCTTTAAAGAAGAAGAGGATGTTGGACTCTCTGTCCCTTAATTTAGGTTGTACGAGTTAACAAGTAATCATTTTTTCTCAAAAACCAAGAATAAATTAATCATTTTTATACTTCGAAAATTATATTGTTTTTAACAATTTTTAATAAAAACAGTTTTGTGTTATGATCTTGTTTCACGTTCTCTATTTGCACTCGTATGACTTTTTTTATCCAATCTTTTTTTTAATTAATTAATTAATTTAATAATTTTCTACCGAGTTTTTATTGAAAAAATTAGCAAGATGATAGAGTACAATACATTCTTTTCTTCTCTTTTTTGGGTTTGCATCATGTTTAATCTGCTAAAACTTAATTAATTATCTAAAGTAAAGAATTAGTAAACGGGATGGGTAAATAGTTACTGAAAAATAGAATAAAATATAAAGTAATTAATTAGACATTTGTTAACGTATGAATAATGTTACATTTACTTTTAGATTTTAATACTTAAAATACTTATTGACGTGAAAATAATTATTGGTGAATTTAATAGAATAAATTAACTATTTATAATTTATTACATTAATTACACCGATCATTATTTGACAGATTTGTGAGTATTTTAAAAAAGTAGTATAAAGAGTAAACATAACATTATTCGTACTATATACACTGTTAATCTAGCCTAGTTTGTAACGACCTATTTTTCCCAATAAGATATTTTCCGCTTTAACCGATCCAAGATTTGCCTATACTCGGACTTAGATATCTGAGGTTTGCCCTGCAATCTTACTCACAGATTTGTTTTTAACGAGGACTTCCCAAGTGGTCACCCAACTTTGTACTGCTATCGCCCGAGCACTCTTAACTTTGGAGTTCTGGGATACAGTCCAATTGTGCTACAAAACGCATCTTACTATCTTTGGAAGACATTCTTTACATATGTAATATTTTCCATCTTCCCCCAAAGCGATATAGGATTGTGCCCAACCCCCTCTCGAGTGGTCACAATCACCCCCCCCCCCCCCCCCCCCCTCCCCGCTCTCTTTCAAGGGCCCAACGTCCTCGTTGACCACATTTTCGGTTGGGTAGAGGCTTTGATACCATTTGTAACGACCCATTTTTCTTAGCAAGATATTGTTCGCTTTGTAACGATATGAGATTTGCCTATACTCTGCTCCGGGATTTACCTATACTCGGACTTAGATACCCGAGGTTTGCCCCGCAATCATATTCACAAATTTATTTTCAACGAGGACTTCTCAAGTAGTCACCCAACTTGATACTGCTTTCGCCCGAGAACTTTTAACTTCGGAGTTCTGATGAGATCCGGTGCAATTGTGGAACAAAACGCTTCTTACTATATTTGGGAGACATTTTTTACATATGTAACGTTTTTCATCTTCCCTCTAAACGATGTAGGATTATACCCAAACCCCTCTCGGGTGGTCACATAGTTCCTGCAAAGAATGAAACTGATAAACAAATCTACAAATGAAGGCAAAAAAAAAGGAAAAAAAAAAAAAACAAATTTGGAGATTGAATCAAGTCAATCTAAACATATAATCCAATTACCATATAAATCTAAGTAAATAAATAGTTTTAATCACTTTTGTTTTTTACCAAAGAATGAAGCACTTTCCATGAATTAACTATCCTCATTTCCGGTCAAATAGATCTCTCCTCTTTTAAATATATTCCTACATTATCACTCAGTTTCATGTTTTTTACATTTTCTGTCTTATTTTTTAGGAGGGAAACCTCCTCTTCAAACCTCAGAAATGAAGAGCTTATTCGCCATTTCCACCATTTTTATCTTGGCCTTTGCTTCTCCTAGTATTGCAGCTTTTCATTCTAACACACCATGTACTAGTTCCAACGTACTTCAACATGGCGCAGTTGGAGATGGTGAAACTGATGATACTCAAGTACATCTTCTGTCTTCTTCAAAAATTTTAATCTTTATATATTTGTGTGTATATTTAGGCGTGTAATATACACATCCATACAAACAAAAATAATATATATATATATATATATAGACATATATTTTCATGCAAGAATGTGGATTTACTAACTGCAGAATTTGTTACATTTCTGCTTGAGTGATGTTTTCATGGAAGAATGTTGATCTAATTTCAGAGAATGGCATTTGTTTTTATTTTTTTCGAACTTTGTTTTTATATCCGTACATGGTCGCGCACAAATTTATATGATCAAAAAAATATTTATATTTACAGAGTAAATTTATATTAATTTTTTTTGGGTTATGATGAACAGGCGTTTTTGAATGCATGGGAGGAAGTTTGTGATTCACAAGATGAAACTCCAACATTGGAGATTCCTATAAATGGAACTTTTTTGTTGAAGCACATTCGGTTCGAGGGTCCTTGCAAAGCCAGCACTGTTCAAGTTCTCGTAAGTAACCCAAAAACTATAATACTAATATTCAATATAATGCTAGATTTTCAACCTATTTTTTTCTCTCATTATTGACTATTTTTTAATCCTAGTTTTATTTTATAATATGGAATAGGAAGACACTAAGTGATGTTTTATTTTGATTACTTGTCACAACCCAAAAAAGATCCGAGACAGAACGAGGAGCTACCTGATCTGAAACGGATCGAATCATCTAACTCTTAACTTTAAATTTTTGATTTCGCAATGAAAGTCTTAAACTTAGAGTAAAAGTTAGACCCAAACAAAAGATCCATTAGTGACATTTAGGATAGTATGAAATAAAAAAATGTCTAACAACAGTGAAAAATAAATTAAAATAAAAAATGACCAATAATCCAACTTCACTAAGAGTACAATAAACTCTCTTAAGTACAAATAAAATTGTTAAGAAAAAGTCTCTTAATCTACTCTTGCTTTGGCAATAGATAACCAATATGATTTAAACATGGAAAAAGAAGAGTCGTTTAGGGTGAGTCAACTAAACTTGATAAAGATGAAGTCTTATATTTAACTTTTTACTTAAAAACAATGAATGAGCATGTATGTATAAAATATTTAATAAAATTTGATTTAAAATCAATGAGAAACACAAGTGTTAAAACAACCTATCGATACATACTAAAAGTAAGCCCTTAATGAATAAAAATTTCAATGAACATGAGAAATTCAATTTTTGCATTAAACATCAAAATCATTCTCAAAATTGAGTGTAAAGTCTAATTTTACATACCTCTCTCTTTCGATCACTGACTATTGAAATCTCCGATTTGAGTTTCTGAGGGTTCAATGGTTCTTTCTCCTGAACCCACATCGATACCAACTTCTTAGTTCTTTCAACCTTCAGCTTTAAGAAGAACTCTTATCAAAACCAATAATCCAATGAAATCAATATCTAGAGAGGGGAAAAATAGTTTGCTCACCAGTGTCTCCTCTTATCGCTCTTGATTCTCTCGTGTTTGCAATCCTCCCACAAGGCCTGGGGTTCATTGGTTCTCTTTCGCAAAAAGGAAAATCTGGTTGAGAGAAACTCTGGTTAACGAATACTTGTGCTAGTGCAAATAGGGAGAGGGGGAAGAGAATCCCCTTAAAATCAGAAGTTGGGGATTAAATAATTTTTAGTTTTTTTATTTAAATTTACCTCATGAGAGAGAACGAGTGGCAGAGTGATGGTTCTCACGTTCTCCCCCACTTAGAGAATTTCATACCCAAAATTTAAAACAACTTCAATAATGCCTTTGAACATATGGGGGTACTTAACTATCATCTCATATTCAATTTCCTTAGTAACTTCTCTTTTACTATGCTTCCTCCATTAAACTCGAACCAAAGAAATTTCACGATGACACAAATTCAATCTACTCCTCATATGAAATATCTTTTAGGATAGGTAGCTCTATCTAGGAAACTATATACGACACATTAGAAATATAATTTCTTAGCATAGATATGCGAAAGACATTGTAGACATAATTTAACTACTGTTATAATTTCAATCGATGCGCTATTGGAACAACACGTTCAATTATTCGAAAAGATCTGATATACCATGGAGTTAACTTTCCTTTTACACCAAAACGACTTATACCTCTTATTGACCTGACTATCAAAAATACAAAATTTGCGGCCTCAAATTCAATTTCTTTTCTTAGAATGTCTGCATAACTTTTCTGTAGATTTTGAACTATTTTTAACAATTTTTTAATCACTTGAAGTTTCTCAGTAGTCTCATGAATCAAATTAGACTCGAGAGTAACATGTTTCTCGACCTTAGCCCAATATAATGATCATATGCACAGTCTGTCATATAAAGCAGCATAGGGTAAAACTTTCATACTGGTTTGATAACTGTTATTATAAATGAACTCCACTAAAAGCAAATGATTCACCTAGCTATCACCAAAATCCAGAATGTGCGATCTTAACATGTCCTCGAGAATCTGGATCGTAATTTAGAAGTGAATCTCATATCTCTATCTAACACAATACTCGAAGGAATGCCATGAAGACAAATGATATTCTCTATATAGAATTTATTCAACTTCGTGAAAGAAAAACCTATTCTGACCATAATAAAATGTGTAGATTTAGTCAATCTTCCGATTATCACCCAAATCACATCAAATTTTTATACTGTCCTTGGTAAACCAGTCATAAATTTCATAGTAATTTTATCTCATTTCCATTCAGGGATAGGTAGACGTTTCAATGGCTCGGTTAGTCTCTCTGATACTTAGTCTTAATGCACTTACAAGTCAAATAATTGAACACATATTCTAATACATCATGCTTCATTCAAAACCACTAATATTGACGTTTCGGATCATTATACTTTTTGGGTGACCAGGATAAGCTCTCTACTAAAACTGCATGCTTCAAATCCAAATCACTAGGCATAACAACTGGGTTTCTGAAAAATAAAAAACCATTTGAGCTGATCTTCCAACCGTTAAACTATTCGCAGCTCGAAGCTTCTCAAACTTCTCTTTCAGCTCACCATCAGACTTCTGCATGTCCTCAACACGCCACATTAGTATAGGAGTCGCTACTAAATTAAATATTCAAATTAATTGACCATCCTTTTTATACTATAACTCATTATCTCCAATAGTCAAACATCTCTTCTAATATTTCAATACAAGACAAGAAAAAGAAAGTGGAAGATGATGACTCAAGGCATTGACCACATTGACCTTTTGGGGATGATATTTCAAAGTAAAGTCATAATCCTACATATACTTCTTCCATCGGCATTGGTTAAGATTCAAATTTATCAACGTGAAAAGATACTTCAAACTTTTGTGTTCATAGAATATTTCGAACTTAGCACTAGATAAATAACTCGTCAAATCTTCAAGGCGAATATAATAATTGCTAGCTCCAAATTGTGAATAGGATAATTTTGTTCATGTTTCTTTAATTGTCGATATACATAATCTATCACTATGTCCTCATGCATTAGAAAACTTCTAAAAGCAACTTCAGATGAATCTGTATATATTGAGCAAGACAAACTTTCATCGGGTACAACCAAAGCTGGTGCAACAGCTAATCTCCACTTTTGCTCCTCAAAAGTTGTCTAACATTTTCCGTTCAAAATATATTTAAGGTCTTTCATGGTCAATTGAGTTAACAACACAACAATAGAATAAAAGGTTTACACGAACCAACGATAATAACTAGTCAGACCCAAAAAACTTTGAATCTCAGTGAAGTCCTTGGGTGGCTTCCAATCCAACACAACCTCGACCGTGGCTGGATCTACAAAGATGCTCTTTTGAGAAACTACATGGCATAGAGTGGACTACTCTCTTTCTTTGTCGACATTTCAGTCACCAACACTCCTGTTGGCATGAGCCTTTCACAATCGAAATATATCTCTAACTTACTTCACAAGGCTAACATGGATTCCTGCAAGCCGGTCCCTACTCTCATGGTTGCAAGACCGATATTATCAAAACATTCTAGAATACCACTCTGTGATGGTTTACTCTACCATAGCATTGTCAGCGGCTTAAAATATTGTTGTCTTACTCGACAAGATATTGCATTTGTCGTAAACAAGATTTCACAGTTTATGCACGCACCATCAGATATTCACTTGCAAGCAGTCAAGCAAATCTTGAGATATCTTAAATGTACACCCACTTTAGGAATCTACTTCTCGCCTTCTGCGTGTTCCAATTTGACTTGTTATACGGATGCAGATTGGGCTTCCTGTCCAGATGATCGTAAGAGCACAAGTAATTACTGTATTTTCCTCGAAACTAATCTTATCTTCTGTTGTCTACTAAGCAAAAAGTTGTTTCACGCTCCAGCACTGAATCTAAATATCTCAACGTAGCGAATGGAGCAACGGAAGTTCTGTGGTTACAGTCACTACTACGTGAATTAGGTATTATGTCTTTAACAATACTTCTTATTATCTGTAATAACTTAAGTGCTACGTATCTCGCATCCAATCTGATGGTACACTCTAAATCAAAACATGTGGAGATTTATTTTTATTTCGTCTGGAAAAAAGTACTCAAGAAGAGGTTATTGGTCAAATTTACTCCGTCTGAAAACTAACTTGCTGATGCACTCACTAAACCTCTTCCACCGATCACATTCTCTATTTTCTTATCCAAAATCTTCAGCCTATGGCCTTGATCTTGAGGGGGATGTTAACACATGTATTTTACTGTTTAGTTATAGTTTCGTTAAGATTGCAAATTATTTCATTGTCTTGTCAAACACTCATCATTTCTCTTCCTAGCATACACATGTAATGGTTTCCAAATAAATAAAATATACTGAAGATATTATTCAATTTGTTCTCTCTCTCTCTGCCGCCGTTTACATCATCGTCTACCTCATTTCTTTGCTTCTTCTTCTCCTTCTGCGGCCTCCTCTGTTCATTCAAAATCTCGTCTCCTCTCTCTTTCAATCGCTGACCATTGAAATCTCCAATCCGAGCCTCTAAGGGTTCAGTAGTTCCTTCTCCTCATCTCACACCAATACCAGCCTCATAGTTCCTTCAACCTTAAGCTTTAAAGAATAACTCTGATAAAATCCTAAACTCTGATAAAATCAATATCAAGAGAGGGGAAAATAGTTTGCTCACCAATATATCCTCTGATCGCTCCCAGCTCTTTCGTGTTCGCACTCCCCCCACAATTTACTTAATACTGGTAAAGAATATCTGTACCAATATAAATAGGGAGAGAAGGGGAAGATAATCCCCTTGAAATCAAAAACTAATCCCCAGAGAAGCAGTGGGGATTAAAAAGAAAATTTAGCTCATGAGACAGAAAGAGAGGTGGAGTGGCAGTTCTCACATTAGTGAAACATTGATTTGAGCTAGTTATGATTATTTGTTACATCATTACGAAAGTATTTGTCATACAAAAGTGTCACATAATATCATGATTGGAAAATTTCGTACAAAAGTATTTGTCGATTATTTGATGACGCTAAAATTTGTACAAAATATTGTATTTTTAGCTCACAGGCGCGATTGTAGCACCAAAAAACATGAAAGAATTTGAAAACAAAGGAAGGAATAAATGGATAGAGTTTACACACATAAATGGTCTCATCGTCAAAGGAGGTGGACTGATCAATGGCAATGGATGGGCTTGGTGGGATCAATGCACTTCCAACTGCCATCGACTAACAGTAAAACATTCAATCAATTCTTCGTTTTCTAAAATATGTTTACATTTAATAAGTTGTTGTATTTTCATTTGAATTTGTTTTCATTTCACAATTTCGTTATTATTTCGTAAAACAATAATGGTATGATACTTAAATAATATTTTACATAATTGAAAATTATGAATATATTTGTTGTTAGAAGGTTGTGTATTTTTAGAAAAAAGAAAATGAATATATTTGTTGCAGGCATTGTACTTTCATAACTGCAGTGGATTGATTCTGCGAGAAATCAATCATGTGGACAGCCCTAAAAACCACATCTCCATAAACTCATGCAGCAACGTAACATTATCAAACCTTACCATCACTGCTCCTGAACACAGCCCTAACACTGATGGAGTTGACATTTCACTCTCCACCAATGTTCACATTTACGACAGCATCATCGCCACAGGTTTTCTTCTTCCTCGCTCTTTCTTTCTTCCTATTAAATTTGTCTTTACCCTCTCATTCTTACATTGTTAAGCCACTCGAATAAACTGTGAAGAAATGACACTTGTAAAAATTCATCCTGTTCGTACGATAATGTCCATTTTAGATCGAAAAATGCATGATTTTGTTCCCAATTTTCACCCAAAAATGTACTAATGTAGAGAGGGATCTTATGTATAAATCACTCTCCTTCGCTGTGCCTATGCAAAGTGGAATTATGCACCCTCTTGCTTTGGATAGTCTCTTACAATTTACCATGATTTTGGATCGTTCTAATAAAAAGGACAGATCGCCACATACACGTTTGGGAATGATTTTTATCTTCGTTTTACTCTTTTGTTTATCTGGGATAAAATGATGTGACTTGTTATGTTGTTATTAGGCGATGATTGTGTGGCAATTAATAAAGGTTCGTCTGATATCATCATCACAAATATAGCATGCGGACCTGGCCATGGCATAAGGTAAAGAAAATTTACACAAAAACCTAGTTGTTTTGTAAAAGCGGTGGTGTTTTTTTTTTTTTTATACCTTCAAATATAGTTTAAGGATGTTTTAAATTCTACAAAGCAGAAATATTTGACTGTGTAGTAAATGTTTGCAGTGTTGGAAGTCTAGGCCAAAATGGAGAATATGACACAGTTGAGCGAGTACATGTCAAGAATTGCAGCTTCACAAGAACTCAAAATGGAGCCAGAATCAAGACATGGCAGGTAATATTTATTTTAGAGAGAGAAAGAAGATCATGCATTGATCCTTGAACGATTGCCTTAATTTTTAGTGCTTTCACAGGGTGGTGCAGGATATGCTAGGCAGATCATGTTTGAAGATATAATACTAGATAATGCGAGAAATCCCATAATTATAGAGCAAAAATACACAGACAGGGCATTCACTTCAAATAACAAGGTTAAAAGAACAATACAATACAATGTTCTCTTGTTTTTGGTCTTCTCTCTCACTACATTCTAATTCGAGTTGCATAATTTTCTCGATTAACTCTACAGGACTCGAGTGTTCAGGTCAGTAACGTCACATACAAAAACTTTTACGGAACATCCGACAGCAATCATTATGCTATCGTGTTCGACTGCAGCAGCGAATGTGGATGTTCAAATATTTTTGTGGATGAAGTGAATATAACCTCTTTTGACCCTGAAAAACAGGCCACTGTTTTGTGTCAAAATGCTCGAGGAAAGTCTAACTGTTCTAGGCCGATTATACCTTGTCTTTCCCAATTATAAATTGATTGAAACCCTTTAGATCAAATTGACATTGTTGTAGCACATAATGGCAATTTATTTCCAAAACAATTGGTTGGAATGTATTCGAATGACATTTGCAAAATGAAATGTAAATAAGTGAGAATCTAATCGAAATTAGTGCATCAAAAATTTTTAGATTGTTGATTCAGTTCTATACCTCAAAACGGTTCATTTTCGGCTTCACCATGCAACAAACAACCTAGGCTGGTTCGGTTTTTCCAGCTTGGAAACCAACCCAAATGACCTTCATCTGAATTGGGGAAACGGAATTAGTGGTTTTAAAATAATTACAATGCATTGCGGACTTTGATTAGCATCAATTATGAAAATGGCTTCAGATCCATCCATTTCAAGAGAATCAAACTGAGACTGCACAAGTTTAGAAGACGAAAAATGATCCCCTGCCAGTTTGTTTTCACTTCGACCAATGCATCTAACTAAAAACAATTTCACAACAATCGTGTAAAATTCTGGGTCGTGAATCTGAAGATCAAAGACTTTCTCAGTATTTTTTCTTTCTTTCTTGAAAATGATAAACTGAAATGACCTTAACCCAAGGTCCTAATAGAATTAATTATAAACAAGGGTATTTGGGTAATTATGCTTAGCAAAGTTCTTATAACAACGGTCATTTTCTTTCTTCATATGAGTTTGTGGCACGACTCAGAGACTATCCTGCCATAAAAGGTTAGGTTGAATGATCTAATTTTCAAAGAGGACCGATCACCTAGCCTTGTGTTTCAATTATAGTTCGCAACAAAAGATTTTAAATCAAATTCATAAATTATAGTCAACACTAGATGAATTGAAATTTATATAGTGATCACAAAATTTAAGATAATATAATAAATTAAGTGCAGAAAGTGTACGGAAGTAAAATGTATAACACCAATATTAAATATACAAGCTAGAATTTCAAAGAAAGGAATAAAATCAATCTTAAAATAAAACACTCGTAAAGAAAAAACAAAGAGATACATCCAATGAGAATAGGCTACACTTGGCCTTAACAATCACGTTTTTTTTCTGGAAAAAAAATATAATCACTTGGCGTGAGTTGATTAAACTCATTAAAAATCCTATCACTGTATCCAATGCACCATTAACTTGTTTTATATATCAATGAAAAACTATGAGTTATATAAAATGACTTCATGTATAGATTTATATTAAAAAATTAATGACTTCATGTATAGATTTAAATTAAAAAATTTATCATTTTAAAACTAGTTCTATAAACCATTGGTGCGGCAAGAATAAAAAATAATATTACATTCTATTATTAGTGGATATTAATTATTTACTCCTAACCCTTCCTATTCTCAATGTATTTATTCCTCTACTATCTATTTGTATTCTCAAGGAGGCCTCCACTACCTCTTTATATTCTCAATGAGGCCTTCATTATCTCTTTGTATACTTAAAAAGGTTATTATAAATACCTCATATTCTCTAATAACAATTATCTAAGATTTATCAATCTCTACGTGGTATCAGAGCATTCTTTCTTTCCTCTGGTCGAAGCTCCCATTTAATTTTCACTTTATCCATTTTTCTTTTCCTTCTCTTCTCTCGATGGAAGGGACCCCTGCAACACCCACCTCTCTACTATCGAAAATCTCTGTTGCCACCGTCACCACCCCTCCCCAGAACCTTATTGTATTCAATGTCTCTGCTCAAGCACCGTTGAAACTTACTTCCAAAAATTACTCGGCGTGGAAAGCCCAGTTCAACTCTCTCCTCATCGGGTACAACCTTTTTGGCTTTGTTGATTGCATCCTTCCTTGTCCTCCAAAAACCTTGTCCACCACATATCCAGTCGAAGCCGCCCTTTCTCTCCTCCCTAATCATGCCCATGCTCTCTGGGTTCGACAAGACCAACTTCTTCTCAATGCCATCATTGGATCTCTGATGGCCACTCTTGTTCCACTCATCTCTTCGTCCTCGACCTCCAAAGATGCTTGGACCTCTCTTGCCAAAACATTTGTTTCTCCCTCACGTGGTCGTATCATGCAAATTTGTGATAATCTTGCCTAGCCAAAAAAAGGCAACAGAACGATTCAAGAATACATGATCGACATCAAATCCAACATTGACGCCCTCGCACTGATGAATGCCCAACTGATTTTGACGAACTGTCAATTCGCACTCTCAATGGCCTTGATGAGCGCTACTCCGACCTCTCACATGCTCTACAGGTACGTGAAATTGCTCTCACGTTTGATGAGCTTTTCGAACACCTGCTTAGCTACGAAGCCAAACTATCAAATCTCGACTCAACAAATGACTTGACGCCAGCCACTGCTATGACTGCACCAGTCACCTCATTGAATCATCATCTATGTTCCAAGATTGGTGTATCGACCCGATCACAATCTTGAGGGGGCCTATTAGTGGATATTAATTATTTACTCTTAACCTTTCCTATTCTCAATGTATTTATTCGTCCACTATCTATTTGTATTCTCAAGGAGGCCTCCACTATCTCTTTATATTCTAAAGGAGACCTCCACTATCTCTTTGTATTCTTAAATAGATTATTATAAATACCTCATATTCTCTAATAACAATTATCTAAGATTTATCAATCTCTACGTGGTATCAGAGCATTCTTTCTTTCCTCTGGTCGAAGCTCCCATTTAATTTTCACTTTATCCATTTTTCTTTTCCTTCTCTTCTCTCGATGGAAGGGACCCCTGCAACACCCACCTCTCTACTATCGAAAATCTCTGTTGCCACCGTCACCACCCCTCCCCAGAACCTTATTGTATTCAATGTCTCTGCTCAAGCACCGTTGAAACTTACTTCCAAAATTACTCGGCGTGGAAAGCCCAGTTCACTCTCTCCTCATCGGGTACAACCTTTTTGGCTTTGTTGATTGCATCCTTCCTTGTCCTCCAAAACCTTGTCCACCACATATCCAGTCGAAGCCGCCCTTTCTCTCCTCCCTAATCATGCCATGCTCTCTGGGTTCGACAAGACCAACTTCTTCTCAATGCCATCATTGGATCTCTGATGGCCACTCTTGTTCCACTCATCTCTTCGTCCTCGACCTCCAAAGATGCTTGGACCTCTCTTGCCAAAACATTTGTTTTCTCCCTCACGTGGTCGTATCCTGCAAATTTGTGATAATCTTGCCTAGCCAAAAAAAGGCAACAGAACGATTCAAGAATACATGATCGACATCAAATCCAACATTGACGCCCTCGCACTGATGAATGCCCAACTGATTTTGACGAACTGTCAATTCGCACTCTCAATGGCCTTGATGAGCGCTACTCCGACCTCTCACATGCTCTACAGGTACGTGAAATTGCTCTCACGTTTGATGAGCTTTTCGAACACCTGCTTAGCTACGAAGCCAAACTATCAAATCTCGACTCAACAAATGACTTGACGCCAGCCACTGCTATGACTGCACCAGTCACCTCATTGAATCATCATCTATGTTCCAAGATTGGTGTATCGACCCGATCACAATCTTGAGGGGGCCTATTAGTGGATATTAATTATTTACTCTTAACCTTTCCTATTCTCAATGTATTTATTCGTCCACTATCTATAAAAAAAAAAAAAAAAAAAAAAAAAAAAAAAAAAAAAAAAAAAAAAAAAAAAAAAAAAAAAAAAAAAAAAAAAAAAAAAAAAAAAAAAAAAAAAAAAAAAAAAAAAAAAAAAAAAAAAAAAAAAAAAAAAAAAAAAAAAAAAAAAAAAAAAAAAAAAAAAAAAAAAAAAAAAAAAAAAAAAAAAAAAAAAAAAAAAAAAAAAAAAAAAAAAAAAAAAAAAAAAAAAAAAAAAAAAAAAAAAAAAAAAAAAAAAAAAAAAAAAAAAAAAAAAAAAAAAAAAAAAAAAAAAAAAAAAAAAAAAAAAAAAAAAAAAAAAAAAAAAAAAAAAAAAAAAAAAAAAAAAAAAAAAAAAAAAAAAAAAAAAAAAAAAAAAAAAAAAAAAAAAAAAAAAAAAAAAAAAAAAAAAAAAAAAAAAAAAAAAAAAAAAAAAAAAAAAAAAAAAAAAAAAAAAAAAAAAAAAAAAAAAAAAAAAAAAAAAAAAAAAAAAAAAAAAAAAAAAAAAAAAAAAAAAAAAAAAAAAAAAAAAAAAAAAAAAAAAAAAAAAAAAAAAAAAAAAAAAAAAAAAAAAAAAAAAAAAAAAAAAAAAAAAAAAAAAAAAAAAAAAAAAAAAAAAAAAAAAAAAAAAAAAAAAAAAAAAAAAAAAAAAAAAAAAAAAAAAAAAAAAAAAAAAAAAAAAAAAAAAAAAAAAAAAAAAAAAAAAAAAAAAAAAAAAAAAAAAAAAAAAAAAAAAAAAAAAAAAAAAAAAAAAAAAAAAAAAAAAAAAAAAAAAAAAAAAAAAAAAAAAAAAAAAAAAAAAAAAAAAAAAAAAAAAAAAAAAAAAAAAAAAAAAAAAAAAAAAAAAAAAAAAAAAAAAAAAAAAAAAAAAAAAAAAAAAAAAAAAAAAAAAAAAAAAAAAAAAAAAAAAAAAAAAAAAAAAAAAAAAAAAAAAAAAAAAAAAAAAAAAAAAAAAAAAAAAAAAAAAAAAAAAAAAAAAAAAAAAAAAAAAAAAAAAAAAAAAAAAAAAAAAAAAAAAAAAAAAAAAAAAAAAAAAAAAAAAAAAAAAAAAAAAAAAAAAAAAAAAAAAAAAAAAAAAAAAAAAAAAAAAAAAAAAAAAAAAAAAAAAAAAAAAAAAAAAAAAAAAAAAAAAAAAAAAAAAAAAAAAAAAAAAAAAAAAAAAAAAAAAAAAAAAAAAAAAAAAAAAAAAAAAAAAAAAAAAAAAAAAAAAAAAAAAAAAAAAAAAAAAAAAAAAAAAAAAAAAAAAAAAAAAAAAAAAAAAAAAAAAAAAAAAAAAAAAAAAAAAAAAAAAAAAAAAAAAAAAAAAAAAAAAAAAAAAAAAAAAAAAAAAAAAAAAAAAAAAAAAAAAAAAAAAAAAAAAAAAAAAAAAAAAAAAAAAAAAAAAAAAAAAAAAAAAAAAAAAAAAAAAAAAAAAAAAAAAAAAAAAAAAAAAAAAAAAAAAAAAAAAAAAAAAAAAAAAAAAAAAAAAAAAAAAAAAAAAAAAAAAAAAAAAAAAAAAAAAAAAAATCTTTATATTCTAAAGGAGACCTCCACTATCTCTTTGTATTCTTAAATAGATTATTATAAATACCTCATATTCTCTAATAACAATTATCTAAGATTTATCAATCTCTACATCTATATTGTAACAGACAAAATAAACGTCGTCACTATCATTTTTTTATATAGAAAATAGTCCCAGTTAAAATAAGATCAACTTACGAACTTTTACAAATCGGTACCCAGAGGCATATATGAGAGAGAAACGATTGCACCAGGGACCAGTTGTAATGTAACAAAATACTATCACAACTTGTCCCAAATATCCTCATTTAAGCCTGGATTAATTAATAAAAGGAAATAGAATTAACAAACTTTAACAGAAATTTTAACAGTCCCCCGAAAATGATAGGATTAAAAAAACTTGGATCATTTTAAGTATTAGAGGATTAAAATCGGGAATTAGTTACTCATACCTAATCAAGAATCCATTTCTAAAACTTAGGTTAGTAACACGAAGAGTAGAAGTGGAATCATTATTGAATCAAATCAAAACTTAAGTCAAGAACCGAATCGGGGCAAGGAGATACCTCAAGCCAAGACTCACACCCCTCAAGAGGGAGAGTCTAGCTTACAAGGTCAACTTAATGATTTAACAAGAGATTTTAATAACCTAGGCCAACAACTTATGGACATGAGCCTTCACTTAAAATTTGTTATGGAAAAGGTTGGACAAAACAACTATAGAGTACCCTCTCAAGAGACCACACTTAGGGAGAGAACCAAAAACCATAGGAGAGACGAGCGCCCTAGGAGGAGGTTTCGAGATCAAGAACCATTCGAAGATGATGAAAGGAATGAAAATCCAAGGAGAAGATTCCAAAACTATGACTACTGTGACGAGGATGAGTGGACCTTAGATAAAGAAGAAAATTTTTGTCCAAACCATCGAAGAGATATTGAAGACCTTAGGAGTGTTAGATTGCATGTTCCCACATTAAATGGAACGTATGATGGAGACACATTTCTAGATTGGTTGGACAAAGTTGAAAAAGTTTTTTACTATCACGAATACTCCGACAAAGTCAAGATCCAACAAGTGTCAGTCGAATTATCGAAATATGCCGCACTTTGGTGGGCTAACGTAAAGTCCCAAAGGCAATGATTCGAGATAACGCCATCACCACGTGGAGAGTTTTGAGATCACTCATGAAGAAGAGGTTAGTGTCTAGTTTGATGTGTCACGGGTTCCTATCGGACCATCACTGTAACAATTGGGGATTGTAATTGTAAATCAAAATTTGGAAATCCTTAAATCAATGCAAGATTCGATTTTTGAATTTTCCAAATCAAGCCAACTACACAAAATTTCTTATCTTTCCTAAAAATCAGAGGAATATCAAACAAATCTAATGAACCTAGTCTAAATATTGTCCAAGAACCGAAGAAATTTGGATTTACAGAGCAACAAATCTGGGATTAACCAAAATTTTGAGAAACAGTGGGATTTCCTCTGGAAATCCGGCGTTAATCAAATGACAACCAGATTGAATCTGGACCTTCAAAATGGAGTGTTCAGAGTCTAGAAGTCAGGCGCTAATCTGGTAACAGCTAGAAAATCTGAGCTAAGTCGGATTTTACGGAAGGCGCGAGGGTGAACCTCTCCCTATAAATTGAGGCTTTCGATGGAGGAAGAAACTTGCACCACAACTCTCTATCCCTCATTTTCCCTATCGATATTAGTCGACACCTATACTCCCTTGCAAAAAAAATCGACACTTTGCATAACCTCTCAACAATTCTACTTAAACTAAATTATTGAATGCTACCTTCGTCCAGATACTCCCAACTCTTCATGGATCTAGGTTATTCAAACCTCTGCTATATTTTCCTATTTGTTTAAACACACTAATTATACCCCAACAATCTGGAGCATCCCTCGATGCGTTTAACATTTAAGCTTCAAATTTGTTCTTTGATTCATCATATTCTAAAACTCCAAAGGTTTGTCAACTAAGATCTAGTTTCTATCCATTTAAATCTTACATCGCATAATTGTATCTCGCTAATGGTAACTAAATTCTAAGTGCACAAACCAAGAAGGTACCTGAAATAGTCGAAGGCCTGGCCTCATCCTCAACGTCGCCAGGCTCGATGAAAGCAAATACTTTCGAGGTAACTCTTTTCTGGTCTTCACCTGGCTGGGTTCGGTTTAACTGTGGGCAGCCCTTGACATAGTGGTCAAACCCGCCACATCGATAGCACCTATTCGTACCTATCCAGCATTTGCCATAATGCTCCTTCTGGCATTTAGGGCACAGGGGATTCTGGATAGCTCCTTGCACCTGCTTTCCCTTGCCTCGGTCATTGTTTCCCTCATACCCCCTTTTAACACCCCTTTGTTGTTGCTGTCGTTGTCCTTGTGGCTACCAATCTCTATTTTGGGGTTGAGGCTAGATCTCCCGAAAGAACTCTCTAGCTGGCTCCCTCGGTTTGACATAAGTTGGTTCAGCGGCCTCAATCTCTAGCGTTCTCGCCACAACCTCAACATAGGGCACATTCCACACCCCTACTATGATGACACTTTTTCGGATCTCCTGACTTAGACCTTGCATAAACCGACGCACCTTGTCCTCATTAACACTTACCTGGCGTGGTGTGAACCGGGATAGAGCCTCAAACTTTCTAACGTACTCGGCAACTGAGCCAGCCTGTCGCAGTTGCATGAACTCCATTATTTTGACCTCCCGTACTGTATGGCTAAAGTATTTGTCATAAAATACGACTTTAAACCGCTCTTAAGTCATTACCGTCACATCAGTTTTTGCTTTGATAGAGTCCCACCAAAACCGAGCGTCTAACGCTAAATGGAAGGTGACGTATGTGACTTTATCTCCGTTCTCTACCCCTGCATACCCCAACATGTCCTCCATAGTTCGGATCCACTCCTCGGCTAAAGTGGAATCCGTAGACTGTCCATTAAATACGGGAGGTTGTAGCCTTTGGAACCTCTCCATACCCTGATGGTTTGGAACGACCACCTCTCGGGCCCTGTGATCCTCACAGTTTACTAGTCTCTCGATTTGCTGGGCTTGTCTGTCCATATGCTAAGCCTGATGGTCTAGCAAATCTGTTAGCCTATCCAGGGCTTCATCCCTGGCATCTCTACCTCTGACCATTGTATAATTCCTATAAAGGTTAAAACAATAATCCTAAGAAACAAAATCCAGGACATAAAAAAAACGTACTTACAATTGAAGAAGCATGTTCGTGTAGTGGCTTGCGTAGTCGAGCAGTCTACAGAACTGATTTTAAAACCCGGGAACTCTGATACCATAACTGTGACGACCATTAATTTACCCTTGTACTATTCCTAAAAATCTCGTAAAATTTAAACTTTTCTTTTCTATCCTTATAATTGGACTTGCCTATTACTCTCGTCTATTCTCACACAATTTTCATTTTCATTTATCCATTCATTCATCAACCGTGAGAGAATAGACTCGGCATTAAACCCATATCTATAACCTTTAAAGACTAATTACTTTATTCAGCGGAAAATATAATTCTTGTACTAAAGTTTAACTTAATTTAAATTCCTCTCGGGTTCTATCAATTTGAACAGTGGTCGGGGTGATTAAACTTAGCTTCTCTCGGGTTTCATCAATTTGAACAGTGGTCTTCTCTCGAGTTTCTTTAATTTGAACAGTGGGGGTCGACAAAAATAGAAGACAGCGTGGATGACAGAAGCCGTGGGCAACAGCGACTATGGTCAACAGAGACCGTGGACAATAGAAACTGTGGACGACGTTATCGCTTACAGCGTTTATTCATCCACGAGACTCATTCGTCCACGTGACTTATCATCCACGGGAGTTATCGTCCACGGGACTCATTGTCCACAGGACTCATTCGTCCACGTGACTTATCGTCCACGGGACTTATCGTCCACGAGACTCATTCGTCCACGTGACTTATTTTTCCACGTCTTTGGATGACAACTTTGGACAATGACTTTCTTCTGCCAAAATACTTAATTGGACATTATCGTCCACGGACTTTGGACGATGACTTTTTTCGGCCAGAATACTTAACTGGACTTTATCGTCCACGGACTTTAGACGATGACTTTCTTCTGCCAGAATACTTGACTGGACTTTATCGTCCACGGACTTTGGACGATGACTTTCTTACTGAACACTTAACTGAAAACACATAAAATCCCGACTCTAAACCATGCATTGCTCGATCGATCGCCCATTTCTGGCGATCGATCGGCTAGCTCTCTGGATTTTGTCTAGAGAGCTGCCTTCATAATCTTTCCCCTATATCTACACATTATTTACCCCGAACTTCCAGAAACATTAAAAACATCAAACCCATTTACCATTTCATCAACGTCAGTACTTACACTATCCAGATACCAAACACCCTAAAATGAGTTCTATACAATTCATATACTATAATTCCTTCAGCCCAACACGACCCAAAACCACTAAAATACTTAACCTATTACTCCCACGGGTCAAGGTTAGCACCGATTGCACAGCGCACTCCCAAGGCATTCTTCTTCAATCGACTCGTTCCTCAGATAGAAGAACAACATTCTCACCTTGCTCAAGATTACCTACACCATAAAAACATTCTATGAGCTAAAGGCTCAGTAAATCTACGTAAATGAAAATGCGTGCTATGCGTATGCTGTTCGTAAAGTCATGCAATCGTCCTACATTTTGGCTATTCATTTCCTACCTTTTCGCTATTCATTTTCTTTTCATATACATTTCTACCTTTTCGCTATTCATTTCATTTTCATATACATTCCTACCTTTTTGCTATTTATTTCCTTTTCATATACATTCCTACCTTTTTGCTAATCATTTTCTTGCCTTTTAATGAAACATATGCAGAGGTTCATTTATTTCATGCCATTTCTGAAAACATGATGCATGGACATGTACGATACATTAAATGTAAAGAAAGCATAAAACAGTACATGAAACTTAGAAAAACATTCTAGCATCACAATTATCCTAAACTACCCATCCAACCTACACTAAAACAATAAAATCTCCAAGTCCTCAATCAACAACTAATCTTATGGTGTAGGCCAATCGGCCAAGTGAGTCACGAAGACTTACCTCGGGTCCTCAGCACCCCGAGTACTATCCGTGAGCTTTGTTCACCTAGGCCAATTCATAACACATGGCATTAAAACCGAGATTGACCAATCGAGCTCCATTAACTCTACTTAATTATACTTAACTATACTTAACTATACTTCCTGATCATAAATATATCTATTATCCTCCAACAATTCGATAACTAACAATTTCTAACTTCACTCAACAATTTTTCACGAAACTCTAACCGATTAAAAACTCTAAAACTTGGAACTAACTTCCAAAACATTAGAAACTTACCTAGAGTTGTGATTGCGTAAGAAAACGGGAAGAAAAACATTGGTCGGAGCTTGGAGCTAGCGTTGGTGTGAGGAAACGTCGAAGGAGAGCTCGATAATCGCCTCAAAAGCTCTCTGGAGCTTTTCTTTCATAGAAGCAGAGGGAAAAATGAGAGAAAGAGAAAGGGAAAATTTGCTTTTAATTAAAATTAATCTAACAACTTACCGTTTTGTCCTTTTAGCTTAATACTCTTCTATTTCGTTATTTAATGATCGATTTGATCTCTCCAAACCTTTTTATTTCACCAACCATTCCAACTTATTCCTAGAGTTCTAACGAAACTTCCCGTTCATAAAACGGGATTAATTTCACAATATTTACGAAAATGCCATTGCGTAGCAAAACCCAAAACCCGAGAGAACCGGGTGTTACAACCAGACCCGAACTGAATTTCGATTCGAATCAATCCAGACCGATCTAAAATTTAACCGGTAAGAAATTTTTGCCCAAATTCTTCTAAAGTTGAAATAATTTAAGTGAGATTTTAATATTGGTATTCGAATTAGGCAGAAAAGATTTTGGAACCGTCCGATTCAATCCAAATCGATCCAACCAATCTGATCTAACCTGATAGCACAAAGTAAGGAATTTATGTTAAAATTTCTTTGAGATTAGATTTATTAAGTAGGATTTTAATACCAAAAATTTTATTTGAACATGATATTATTTCGAAATTTTTTTGGAATATCCCGATATTCATAAATTGCTGGGAATCCAAGTAAGTGTAAATATAATGTTTTGGCTACGGCCCTACATCACATGATAAATATTATTTTCCTCATTATTTTTTTATTTTATCACACTTTTTCAATGATTGAGCACGTATGTTAGAATATCGACATAGAATTGTTTAAAAGATAAAATGAATAGGATATTTGCATGTGTATGAAAAAGTAAAAGGGAATTGACGGCAAATACGTGATAGCAAAAGCCTGAACGACAGTGAGATGGTGAGATTGAACATTAAAAGTAAAAGTAAAAGATGACAAAACTTGAACGACAATGAGATGGCTAAGTCTTAAAAGAAGGTTGAATTTTCAACCAGTATGCAACTGTTAACAGGATTTGGTAAAAATAAAAGTAAAAGTTTTGTAATTTGCACGTATTTCCACTTTCTAAGTTTTCTCATAGTTTTGACTTGTGATGTAGGTGAATTTTTATCTGAGAAAGAACTAGCTGCGATTGAAAACCCTCCAGTGGCAAGCGAGCATACAGAAGAAGAAGAAGATATTATCAAGTTTGAAGAAAAAGATTTAATTTAATATGCTTTGAATTTTTAAACGATATTTAAAGTTTTATTTCAATAATTATGTTGAATTTTTTTATCATTAAATAAAGTCTCGTAAATGGTTTTAATTATACGATGGTTTCAAGATTTTGACAAATTTATTACAAAGCTTCCGTGAAATTAAAGTTTTTAAATTATGATTTAACACTCAATTTTCAAATCAATTTGGGAAAAATTTTAGGGTTTTCAAAATTAGGGTTTCAAATTGGGAATTTTTAAATTGGGGCGTTACAATCACAAACCAAGGTACGTGAATTAACAAAATTCTCATCTAACCAGTTTATCTATTTTTCAGGTAAAGGCTTCCAAAAACACTTGGAATGGAATCATTAAGGGGGAATTTGTTTTCCCTTTAAAAAATATTGTAACCAAACTTTTGTATGTTTTAGTTTGTAGGAAACTTGAGTTTTACTGGAAAACTTGTAGTCACTTTATTGTTAGGATATTTGTATTTGTAATAGTTTTTAGGAAGATTTAGATTAATCAAAATCTTGGAGCAAAAGGATGTTGATCAAAGAGAGAGGCGCGCGCAGCAAGGAGCCAAGCAGGAGCTAGGCGCGCAGCACAAAAGAAAGGTACGCATAAGGAGGCAGCTGGGCACAGCAAGACGCGCACGAGAAGTCACCAGTGCGCGCAAGAGGGCAGCCAAGCAGCGCACAACAGCAGGGCGCACGAATGAAAGCTGGCACGCACGAAGGTGACTAGCGCCGAGTCATAGGCGATGCGCACCCATGAACAGTAGCTCCAACAGCTATTTTTCCAGACGGCTGATAACAACTATATTTCTTCACTCTTTCTTTCTGCAAATTTTCTGATTATTGAAGAGTATATATATACCTTTTCTTCATACATTGTAACGTTAGTTGATTGAAAAATATTTGGAATAGAAGTTTATCTTTAATACGTGGAATTTTCCTCGTTGTCTCGGTGCGTCCGAGGGCCTCGATGCTTGGCATGAAGTTGTTCTTCATTGCCATCCGAGTTCCTGGGTTGCTCGATGGTTCTTACGGCCATTCCTTCTCTCCAAGTCTTCTGAGGCTACAAAACAGAAGAAGGATGGAAACCTTGGCCAACTACTGGAGTTTGCTTCTCTCGCGGAGTCGACTTCACCCGAGAGGTGTTGTGGACGTCGAGTGGGCCAGTATTGGCATCCCTCACATTCCATTCATCTCGTTGGCCACTTCTGAGGGAGAAGTAGCGATTGCAAAGGACCTTTGTTCGTTGCTGGAATTCATTTCGCCTGCGAAGTGAATTTCTTTCAATTAGCACATTGGGCTCCTGACGAACCAGCAAGGACCCTTTCTTCAACCGACGTCCTCTGAGGTATTCTCAGGTAGTAATACCAGGTAATACCCAACCCCCACCTCACATTATGTAATTTTCGTCTATTTTGCTATGTTTTTCTTTTGTCGCTTCGTGTTGTTTCTTCCGCTTGTTTTGCAGGATCTGTCTTCTTCTAGTTTTGGGTCCGTAGCGCATCATCTGGTATCAGAGCCGAAGCACTCCGTGGTTGTAATTTTGTTCTGAATTTTGTTGTTTTTTTTTTCTGTCGCTGTTTGTTTTCTCTATTCATCTCTGCTTTCTATTATTTGTCATTGTTGTGTCTTTTTCAGTTTTTATTGTGTTAACCTGAATCACTAGTATGCTTTAGGTATCATTCTGATTACTTAATCAGCATGCAATGTTATTGATGTTAACAAAATGTTGTTCTAATGTTTTTGTTTCTCTTTCTCTGTTTTTCGTAAAACTATCCTCAGTTTTTGTTTGTTCTCTGTTTGCTACGAACGATGTTCTGTTTGAAATGTTTATCTCTAAAGTGAAGTGGCATCTTATTCTATTGATAGCATTTTATTTGGTGTTCTATTTGTTGTTAGTTAATATATCTAACATTGATTTTCCATTTTTCCTCTTAAGTGTGCATTTGTAGTTTCTGTTCTGTTGTTTATTTTTTCATGTTTAAGTTTTATGTTTCTTAACAGGTTAGTTTATGGGAGCTAGTCTTGCTTTCTGTTTAGATTATTTAGGATGCTTAGCCTTAGATTTCATCTGTAGCTTTGTCATGTTTTTTGTTTTCATGTGGTTCTTATTGGCTAGTTCTACAGAAACAAAATTAAAAGAGTTATGTTGCTTGAAAATTGTTTCTGATTTAACAATCCAGAGAAGTCCCACATTTGTATGTTATTATGATTTTTCGTTTTAGGAAAGAAAAAAAATTGGTTGTACCTCTTTGCTGTTTATCTTTGTCCTGTGTTGTGATGTTTTCTTACCGTTACAGTTCTACTTTTCCCTTGCTACCATTGATGTTTTTCTTTTTCTGTTTTGGGTGTAAATCTTCCAATGTTAATGACACCCTTAAGTGGCAATTTGGGTGCTGTTAATTGTTGGATTTTAAGGTGAGTTTTTTTTGTCAAATGTTGTTTTTCAATTCTAT
This sequence comes from Begonia masoniana, assembly GCA_022432975.1. NCBI lineage: Eukaryota > Viridiplantae > Streptophyta > Magnoliopsida > Cucurbitales > Begoniaceae > Begonia > Begonia masoniana. The sequence continues at coordinate 31,728,348 of CM039511.1, forward strand.
TTTTATCGTGTTTGTTTCTATTTTTAACCATATTGTTTTAGCATGATTAAATGTTGTCTCATCTTGTTTACTTACCTAAAATGTTTAGTATTTGATCATTGCATGTTTTGTTTTAATTTTTAGATTTTTATCTTGTGTTTTGTTCATAATTTTGTGTTGTTATTTAGGCTTGTTTTGATGATAAATTTCTATTGGAAATTAGAGTCTTCTTCAACCAAGCAATTGATGTAAATCCGGAGGAGCAATTTGTGATAATTTGTACCAAGTCTTTGTTACTTTGTTAACTGTTTAGGATCTTAGTTAATGCTTCGATTTAAATGCTAGAATGTCAAGCCATGAACCAAATTGCATGTTAAAAATGGAATTAGGAAAATTCTATTTTTGCCATGCTTTATGATTCTATTTTGCTCCTGATGTTGATGCATCTAAGTCATGTCTAATTGTTTGTCATTTGTCAAGTCCTTAATGTTAAGTTAAATTTAGAATGAAGGGCATGAACCTACTTGCATGTTTAACAAGGGATTAGTTAAATAATTTCTATTTAAAAACCATACTTGAAAATTTTATTTTGAATTCTTATTTGATTGCATCAAGTTAATTGATTGCTTGTTATTGTTTAGGACTAGATTAAACTTAAGTTCAATCTATGAAGCACCAACAACATATTCATGTTATCTTGTTACTCTCTTTGAATTTACTTGTTCTGATTGAGTGTCTTGTATTGTGGCCGATAGTTTTTCCTTTGTGGACAATTAAGATGACCGAGGTTTACCGCTGGCCATAAGACTCGACATATCGCCGTGTGCAGCAGTCGCTTTTAAGGGGTAGTGACAGATCGCCGTGTGAGGCGGTCACCTTTAAAGGGTGTGAGATAGTGAGTCTTCCTTCCCCGAGGTTGCCTAGACCCGATATCATTGCATTTTATATTAGTTACAAGTTTATTTTGTTTGATTAACTTGTGTTTTGATTGTGTTGTTTGAATAAATGTTTAGGACCTATTTTAGATTGAGTCTTTTGTTTTAGTTCTCATGCTAGTTGTGATTAAATCCTTGGTTAGTTGCAAGTAGTTTGCATAATTAATCTTGATCTAATTGGTAATTGGTGTGCGATTGAGTCATTTTGTTTTGTTGTGTTTAGTAATAATACCAGCGCTTTTGTGGTTCAATGTCCTTTTCCTCCACACCATTTCGACCACACGCAACTCCACTTGAGAAGATGCAAGGTAATATTTGCTCAAACAGGTACGTTTTACCTTATATTTAAAATTGCATTTCTCTATTTTATAGCAAGTTGTCTGTTCTGATGGGAGACTCTTCGAATTGTTGAACGAGATCATTGTTGCATTATTGTTTCATTGATTATCTGATGTTATTTGAGTGTTAAACTTGTTGAAATTAGGAGTGTTTTACGGTAAAACCGAGATTACCGAACATATGCAGAATGGCCCTGTTTTCTACAAATTTTTGTTTGTGAAATTTGTTGTGTTCTGTTTATCTTGAGAAGTTGCTTCTGTTTTGTTAACCAGAATATCCTCGTTGCATGACTCATTATTCAGTTATCAGTTTGTAATGGATAGTGTTTTTCATATATAAAATCTGCATTTTATTCTGCATAGTTAATGAGAGTTTCTTTCTTTCATATTTTGTTTTTGTAGAATATTTATGCTTTATCGTTGGAAGTTATGTCTTTTGTTTTTCTTGTCCTAACTGATGGTAGCGACCAGAATGCCTTGCTTAGATTTTGTTGACATATGTGACTAAGTGTTCTGTGTAATTGCCTAGAAATATTCCACGTTTGGGTGAACTTTATAGCTGCATCATTTGAGCATATTTCGTTTGAAAAGATTGGTTTTTGTGTACTGTTTGCTTACTTCTCGATGACTCTATTTTTTTGAAATTTTCAGAAACAAAGATTCCACATACATCACATAAATTTGTTTCTATTTTTAACTATCCCGTAGAGCCCATGTTGCATATATATATTGTTTCGGTTATTTGGTCTTTATCGCATGATCTATCTAATTTTGGTGTGCTACAATATGTTCTAATCGGATTTATGGTGTAGCCGAGAAACTATTTATAAATTGTTATTTGTTCTGTTGTTGTTTGTTCATCTTGTTGTTAATCACTTTTACAGCAAAGAATTTTATCTGTAACTGAAACTTTAAGGAATAAACAACCAGCATCACGTAGCTTGCTTAACTTCTGTTGTTACTGCTAAACTATCATTCCGATCGGTCTTTAGTGTGCTATTTTGTTATAACAATCGAAGGTATTTTCTGGTTTAAGTGTCTTGCTTCTATTTCGATACTTAGGCTGTTAACATATGATTAGTTTTTAGTTTTGCAGGATGTTTGTTGAGTCTTATAGCATGAATCATGAACTTCATTGGATATAAATTTGCTACATGATTCAATTTGATAGCTAAACTGTTTTTGTTGTACTTTCTCGATGTTATCCAAATTGTTTACATCAAACTAATTGCCGTGTTCAATGACAATCTTCATAAGTTTGTGAAAAGGATTTAGATTACTAAAGTTGGATATTTTATGTTGTTTTAAAAACAAAATTTCTATTTTATCCAAGGTTGTTATGTTGCTTTTGTTTCCTAATCTGAATACATCATGGTGAAGTTTACATACTCTATTTCTTGTTCAATTTTTGCGGAAAGATTGGTTAGAAAAAGTCATCCAACTGAGAAAGAATTGTGGGGTCACACAGAGTTCACCTCTTGATTTGAGGACAAATCCTCTATCACCCGGAGAGTATGATGTGCCTCCAGCCGAACTTTATTTTTCTAACTATTTATCAAGTTGGCAGGAAGATAGATTGGTGTCCACGCAAGAGCAAAGCTCCACCATCAAGACGATTTCGAGACTGGTGAGCCTTTGGATTTGAGGACAAATCCTCATTCACTTAGAGAGGATGATGTGTCACGGGTTTTTGTCGGACCCTCACAAACCAAGGTACGTGAATTAACCAAATTCTCATCTAACAAGTTTGTCTATTTTTTAGGTAAATGCTTCCAAAAAAAACATGGATTGGAATCATCAAGGGGGAATTTTTTTTCCCTTTAACAAATATTGTAACCAAGCTTTTATATGTTTTAGTTTGTAGAAAACTTGAGTTTTACTTAAACTTATTATACAAACTTGTAGCCATTTTATTGTTAGGATATTTGTATTTGTAATAGTTTTAGGAAGGTTTAGATTGATTGAAAGCTTGGAGCAAAAAGATGCTGATCAAAGTGAGAAACGTGCGTAGCAAGGAGCCAAGCAGCAGCTGGGAGCGCAACACAAAGGAAAGCGGCACAACAAGAGGCAGCTGGGCGCAACAGGGCGTGAACTGGGAGTCACTAGCGCGCGCAAGAGGGCAGCCAAGCAACGCACAACAGCAGGGTGTGCAAATGAAGATGGCCCGCACGAAGGTGACCAGGGCCGAGTCATTAGCGACGCACGCGCACGTGAACAGTAGCTCCAACGGCTATTTTTCCAGACGGCCGATAACATCTATATTTCTTCACTCTTTCTTTCTATAAATATTTCGATTATTGAAGGGTATATGCATACCTCTTCTTCATACGTTGCAACGTTAGTTGATTGAAAAATCTTTCAAATAGAAGTTTATCTTCAAAACATGGAATTTTCCTCGTTGTCTCGGTGCGTATGAGAGCCTCGATGCTTGGCATTGAGTTGTTCTTCATTTGCCATCCAAGTTCCTGGGTTGTTGGATGGTTCTTATGGCCATTCCTTCTCTCCAAGTCTTATGAGGATAGGAAACAAAAGAATGATGAAAACCTTGGCCAAAACTTCACAAGTACAAAACCTCAAACAAGGATCTCAACTTGTGATAACTTATGTTAACCTCAAACAAGAATGATGATAACTTGCTACAATGTTATGGTGTGGATCATTTTATGACTCAATGCCCAAACCGACGTGTGATGATTACCAAGGAAGACACGGGAGAATTTGAGAGTTGGGACGAACAAGAAGAAGAAGAGGAAGTAAGTGAAGAGGAGAATGACTCTGAAGATGAAAATGTTCACGCTCTAGAAGAACCTTTACTAATGGTCAGGAGACGAGTCCTCATAACAAAGAGCACAGAGGAAGATTGCCAACATGAAAACATATTTCATAGTTGTTGCCTAGTAAAGGGCAAATTATGTTACGTAATCATTGACGGAGGAAGTTGTGCTAATATAGTGTCCAAGGAAATGGTTACCAAATGAGGACTAGAGACTAGCACACATCCCCAACCTTATAAAGTTCGATGGTTAGACGATAGAGATGATGTCAAGGTGGCCAAGCAAGTGACTGTTGAGTTTGTCTTAGTTAAGTACAAGGACTCTGACCTTTGTGATGTAGTGCCCATGAGTACAATCCACTTACTCTTAGGTCGACCATGGCAATATAATCGTAAAGTGACTCATGATGTGTAACAACCAGCACCTTGGTATGGAATCTTTTCCGTGAATATTTATGGAGTGGTTTATGGAATAAGGAGTTTATAAAAGAAAATTAAGTTTAATAGCAAGAATTGTAATTAAAGTGAGCTGGATCGATATAAATAGAAAAAGAAAAGTCTAAAACCTCATTTAAACCCCTCCTGTAGCCGACTTTCCTCTCCCGGCAATTTTCCTCCTTCAGCAACCGATTTCTTCCTCCTTCTTCGACGATTCAAAGCTCAAGTAAGGTTTAAAAGAATCATTCATTTAGTCTTCGATTTAAGAATGGTTATCGGATTAATGTCTGAAAATTGAGAATCGGACAATGTTAAGATAACGACAATGCCTTGAGTTTTCTTAACGATGACATTGATGATAGAGTTCTGATTATGGTCGATTGTTTAGACCTTGAGAAATTTGAATCTGGTAGTATAGACGCTAATGCCATTAAGGTTAATGAAGGATAAGCTCTGTGCACTAGGTGTTCAGCGAAATGCCTTAGAGGTTTAAGCTAGATTCTAGGATGATTTCTTTAACTAAGATTTTACTAGCTCTGAGTTTAGATTATTCAGGATATATTTAACATTGGAGTATGAAATGTCTTAGGTGGAGAAGGATTCAAGTGAATGTACGGCATAACTAAGGAGTTCAGGTAAGTGAGTGTGCTAAGTTTCTGGCCTTTAGGGCCTTACATCACAAGGGTACTAGGAAATCTGTATTGATGTTGCTTGATGATTTATGGATGACTGAGAGTTATGTTATGTGATGTTCTGATAGTGTTTATGAAATTGTTTGTTCTGGTATAATTCTTTCCATAGTCTGATGATTTAAGTGCATTCATGTTCCTGCATTATGATTTGTCTTCCAAGAATACGAAAATGTTTTATGTACATGCTCCTTTTGTGAATGAGATATGAATATGAAATGTATGATTTATGTAAAGAATTGAAAAGAAGAGACTAAGATTATGTAATGTATATAGTGGATCAGTTCGGGTAGTAAGCAAGTATGGCACAAAGCATGTTTATAGCAAGTTATGTGATCTACGAGGTAGACGAGGGCAAGTTATGTGGTCTACGAGGTAGACGAAAGAAAGTTAGTGCCTGTGCCTGCTCTTACGTAACCCCCCCCCCCCCCTTCTTTCTCCTTTATATACGAAACAAGAACAAGAACATGATTCCCATGATATGATCAAGAACACGAACATGAATATGACTTCCATGATTTGAATAAAGAACCTAAACATGATTTTATTGAGTATGCATTCATGAGAATTCATATATATGTTGCACTCCTTACTAAGCATTAGGCTTATAGTTTAAACCTTATGATGTAGGTGACGGGGTGGAAGGTGAGAACCTCAAACCGTATGAAAATGTCTAAGTCAGGTTGCTAGATGGTGCTCATGGTGTGGATTCTTTGGCTGGGTGGTGATTTTGACCCGTGGAGTGTTGCTCTTAGCATATTTTAGTAAGATCTATGATACTGAAGTATAAGCGAGATAAGGTTTTCTTATAATAATGAATGTTGGGGTTGTCTGGTACAATTTCATGTTTTAAAGAGGATTTTAAGACTAAGGTTCATCTATTTTTCTTTAAGTCTTCCGCTACGCATGTTTAAGTTTTATGAGTAAGAATAATTTCTGTGAATTGAGATGTGAGATTATTTATAGAGTCAGTTCCAGAGAGCTAGCCGAACGTTCGTCAGAGGAGGCGATCGAACGGTTGTCTATGTATTCTTTTTTGTAAGTAAAAATAGTCGTCCAGAGTCGTAGGTAAAAATAGTCGTCCAGAGTCGTAAGTAAAAATAGTCATCCAGAGTTGTAAGTAAAAATGTAAATCGTTGTCCAGAGTTACTTGGACGAATACGTCGTCCAAAGTAAGTAGTCACGTGACTGTGGACGACGAAATCACGTGGTCTGTGGACAACAAACTTAAGTAAGTCTATGGACGTTAGTCTGTGGACGATGAGTTTATGTAACCCATGTGTAATGAAGTCACGTGGACCGTAGACGATAAAGTCATGTGGACCGTGGACGATATATTTAAGTAAGTCCATGGACGTTCGTCTGTGGACGATGAAGTCACTTGAACAGAGAGCGATAAAGTTTAACAGTCAGTGGATAAAAATGTTAAAGTAGTCCGTGGACAATTATGTTGATCGATCTTGTGGACAAGATTGTTATCCGATGTACATCGTCCAACTCTGAGAATGATTTAAATTCTGGGAGTTTGAGATATCAACCTCCTCGGAACGTTCAGTTGTTTGTCTGAGTTAAACGTCCACGAGTTTTATTTCTTAAAAAAAAATTACCAGTAGTTGTTCTAAAATTTAAATGACTAAGTTATGTTGAGAATCTGCCTCGACCCACTAGGGTCGTGACAATTATGGTATCAAAGCAAAACCGAGTTCTAAAATCGGTTCTGTAGACTGCCTCCCAGCACAAATTGCCATATGAGTACACTCCAACAACTGTAAGTGTTTATGTTTTATTAATGTCATTTAAGAATAGAATGTGATTATGAAATGTTTAGGAATCCCAAGATGGTAAGAGGTCAGCATAGAGAAAACAATGAGGATAGTAACACCATTGCTCAACTTACGGAGATGGTTCTTCGCCAATCACGGCAAATTGAAAAGTTAGTGGCTAAGGAGGAACACGGGAATTCTAGCTTGAGTGCAATTGATGATCAAAGTGGTGAACGATTTCGCCAACTTCGACCTCCGATATTTAATGTGTAACACCCGACATTTCGGCCAGGTGATTTTCTGACCATTTTCATTGTCACCCTCTTATTTAACCGTTATGAATTAAATTTAATGTTAAGACAAATTTATTACAAGTGGTGTGAAAAAAAAAAAAAAAAAAAAAATGAAAATCAAGAGAATAACGACCATGCATAAATAATAACCAATAAGGAGATAAAAAAAAGGAGGAAGCAGTCCTGGAACATTTCTTACGGCCCTCATCCTTGTTATGCCAACAACAAAAACAGAACCATAAAGTATTGAAACAAAACGGAACACGGAAGCAAGTAGAAAATTCGAAAAGAGGAGAAATCAACCATGTAATAGATCTTGCTGCATTGAAGAGTGGGCGTAGGGGCTGTCCAAGGAAGACGAAAGCCTGCGAAGCACCATGGCCATAGCCATTTCGCCTGGGCTCTCCCTCTCTCTCCGCGCTCCTCTTCAGTTTGGGTGAGATTTCGTTGGCTGAAAGCAGAAAAATTTAGCTTCGTTTTGTCGTCATCGTCGAAGGTTGGTGTGAGCTCTGCGTCATCTCCCACTCGTTCGGATTCGGCTGTTCTTTCTCCTAAATTAACATATTTATATTTATTTTAAGCTCGAAACAAATAATTAACATTTTATGATAACAGCTTATAAGATTACTCATTGTTCATTTTGAAAAAAATTATATTGATTTTAATTTTGAATTTAAGACTTATTTCATCGACTCCATACACTTTTGATTTTTCTATTAAGTGTTTATATTTTTGTTTTTTAATAAACTTGGTTCTGGTTTCTATGTTTGGAGGAAATATTTTTAAAA